>CM050166.1:445075770-445295467 GCA_027410445.1 Discoglossus pictus | reverse complement strand
CACAGGCAATGACACACACACAGGCAGTGACACACACAGGCAGTGACACACACACACAGGCAGTGACACACACACAGGCAATGACACACACACAGGCAGTGACACACACAGGCAGTGACACACACAGGCAGTGACACAGACACACACACACGCAGGCAGTGACACACACATGCAGGCAGTGACACACACACACACACACACACATACAGTGCGTGACACAGACACACAGGCAGTGACACACACATGCAGGCAGTGACACACACACACACACACATACAGTGCGTGACACAGACACACAGGCACTGACACACACATGCAGGCAGTGACACACACACACACACACACACATACAGTGCGTGACACAGACACACAGGCACTGACACACACATGCAGGCAGTGACACACACACACACACACATACAGTGTGTGACACAGACACACAGGCAGTGACACACACACACAATGACACACACACATGGGCACATATGCAGTGACACGCACACATAGGCAGTGACACACACACACACACAGGCAGTGACACACACACAGGCATTGACACACGCACACACAGGCAGTGACACACACACACACAGGCAGTGACACACACACAGGCAGTGACACACACACATGCAGGCAGTGACACACACACACACATACAGTGAGTGACACAGACACACAGGCAGTGACACACACACACAGTGACACACACACATGGGCACATATGCAGTGACACACACACAAAGGCAGTGACACACACACACAGGCAGTGACACACACACAGGCATTGACACACGCACACACAGGCAGTGACACACACACACACAGGCAGTGACACACACACAGGCAGTGACACACACACACACACACACAGGCAGAGACACACACACACAGGCAATGACACACACAGACACACAGGAAGTAACACACAGTGACACATACCCACACAGACACACAAACAGGGAGTGTCTCACACACAAACACAGGCTATGACACACACACATGCAGTGACACACACACACAGTGACACACACAAACACACACACAAACAGGGACACACACACAGGCAGTGACACACACACATGGTCACACAAGCAGTGACACACACACGCAGGCAGTGACAAACACACACGAACACACAGGCAGTGACACACACACACAGTGACACACAAACAGACACACAGGCAGTGACAAACAGACACACACACACAAGCAGTGACACACACACAGGCAGTGACACACACACAGGCAGTGACACCCACACACACACACAGGCAGTGGCACACAGGCAGTGACAGAGACACACACACACAGGCAGTGACACATACACAGGCAAAGACACACATACACACACACACAGGCAGTGACACACACAGGCAGTGACACACGCACACACAGGCAGTGACACACACAAACACTGGCAGTGACACAGACACACACACACGCAGGCAGTGACACACATACACAAACACACACATGCAGTGACACACACACACAGGCAGTGACACACACACACACAGGCAGTGAAACACACACACACAGGCAGAGACACACACACACACAGGCAGAGACACACACACAGGCAGGCAGTGACACACATACACACACACACAGGCAGTGACACACAGGCAGTGACACACGCACACACAGGCAGTGACACACACAAACACTGGCAGTGACACAGACACACAAACACACACATGCAGTGACACACACACACAGGCAGTGACACACATAC
The DNA here is from genome assembly GCA_027410445.1 of Discoglossus pictus. Taxonomy (NCBI): domain Eukaryota; kingdom Metazoa; phylum Chordata; class Amphibia; order Anura; family Alytidae; genus Discoglossus; species Discoglossus pictus. The sequence continues at coordinate 445,293,732 of CM050166.1, read as the reverse complement.
ACAAACACACACATGCAGTGACACACACTCACAGGCAGTGAAACACACACACACAGGCAGTAGTGACACACACACAGGCAGTGACACAGACACACACACAGGCAGTGACACACACACACACACAGTGAGTGACACAGACACACAGGCAGTGACACAAACACAGGCAATGACACACACAGACCCACAGGAAGTAACACACAGTGACACATACACACACAGACACACAAACAGGGAGTGTCTCACACACACACAGGCAGTGACACACACAGGCAATGACACACACACGCAGTGACACACACACAGTGACACACACAAACAAACACACACACACACACACACACAAGCAGGGGCACACACACACATATACTCACACAGGCAGTGACACACACACACACACACAAAAACAGACAGTGACACAACACACATGGGCACATATACAGTGACACACACAAACACACAGGCAGTGACAAACACACAGGCAGTGACACACAGACACACACACACAAGCAGTGGCACAGGGAGTGACACACAGACACACAGGCAGAGGCACACACAGACACACAGGAAGTAACACACAGTGACACATACACACACAGACACACAAACAGGGAGTGTCACACACACACACGCAGTGACACACACACACAGTGACACACAAACACACAGGCAGTGACACACACACACAGGCAGGGACACACACACAAAGGCAGTGACACACACAAGCAGGCAGTGACACACACACGCAGTGACACACACACATGGGCACATATACAGTGACACTCACAAACACACATGCAGTGACACAAAGACAAACACAGGCAGTGACACACACACAGGCAGTGGAAAACACACACACACAGGCAGTGACATACACACACACACACAGGCAGTGACAAACACACACACACACACACACAGGCAGTGACACACACACAGGCAGTGACACACAAACAGACACACAGGCACACACACAGGCAGTGACACACACACAGGCAGTGACACAAACACACGCAGGCAGTGACACACACACGGACACACAGGCAGTGACACAGACACACAAACAGTGAGTTACACAGACACAAAGGCAGTTAAAGACACACACAGTGACACACACACATGGGCACATATACAGTGACACTCACAAACACACATGCAGTGACACAAAGACACACACAGGCAGTGACACACACACAGGCAGTGGAACACACACACACACGCAGGCAGTGACACACACACAGGCAGTGACATACACACACACACACACACAGGCAGTGACAAACAGACACACACACACAAGCAGTGACACACACACACAGGCAGTGACACACACACAGGCAGTGACACACACACACATGCAGTGACACACACAGGCAGTGACACACACACACAGGCAGTGACACACACAGGCAGTGACACACAAACAGACACACAGGCAGTGACAAACAGACACACACACACAAGCAGTGACACACACACAGGCAGTGACACACACACAGGCAGTGACACCCACACACACACACAGGCAGTGGCACACACACGGACACACAGGCAGTGACACAGACACACATACAGGCAGTGACACACACACACACAGTGACACACACACATGGGCACATATACAGTGACACACACACGCACACAGGCAGTGACACACACACACACACAGGCAGTGACACACACACACAGGCAGAGACACAGACACACACACAGGCAGTGACAGACACACACACAGACAGTGACACACACACACAGGCAGTGACACACACACAAACACAGGCAGTGACACACACACGGACACACAGGCAGTGACACACACACGGACACACAGGCAGTGACACACACGCAGGCAGTGACACACACACGTAGGCAGTGACACACACACAGTGACACACACACATGGGCATATATACAGTGACACACACACACAGGCAGTGACACACACACACACAGGCAGTCACACACACACAGTTAGAGACACAGACACACACATGCAGTGACACAAAGACAAACACAGGCAGTGACACACACACAGGCAGTGGAAAACACACACACACAGGCAGTGACATACACACACACACACAGGCAGTGACAAACACACACACACACACACACAGGCAGTGACACACACACAGGCAGTGACAAACACACACAGGCAGTGACACACAAACAGACACACAGGCACACACACAGGCAGTGACACACACACAGGCAGTGACACAAACACACGCAGGCAGTGACACAGACACACGGACACACAGGCAGTGACACAGACACACAAACAGTGAGTTACACAGACACAAAGGCAGTTAAAGACACACACAGTGACACACACACATGGGCACATATACAGTGACACTCACAAACACACATGCAGTGACACAAAGACACACACAGGCAGTGACACACACACAGGCAGTGGAACACACACACACACGCAGGCAGTGACACACACACAGGCAGTGACATACACACACACACACACACACAGGCAGTGACAAACAGACACACACACACAAGCAGTGACACACACACACAGGCAGTGACACACACACAGGCAGTGACACACACACACATGCAGTGACACACACAGGCAGTGACACACACACACAGGCAGTGACACACACAGGCAGTGACACACAAACAGACACACAGGCAGTGACAAACAGACACACACACACAAGCAGTGACACACACACAGGCAGTGACACACACACAGGCAGTGACACCCACACACACACACAGGCAGTGGCACACACACGGACACACAGGCAGTGACACAGACACACATACAGGCAGTGACACACACACACACAGTGACACACACACATGGGCACATATACAGTGACACACACACGCACACAGGCAGTGACACACACACACACACAGGCAGTGACACACACACACAGGCAGAGACACAGACACACACACAGGCAGTGACAGACACACACACAGACAGTGACACACACACACAGGCAGTGACACACACACAAACACAGGCAGTGACACACACACGGACACACAGGCAGTGACACACACACGGACACACAGGCAGTGACACACACGCAGGCAGTGACACACACACGTAGGCAGTGACACACACACAGTGACACACACACATGGGCATATATACAGTGACACACACACACAGGCAGTGACACACACACACACAGGCAGTCACACACACACAGTTAGAGACACAGACACACACAGGCAGTGACGCACACACACAGGCAGTGACACACACACACAAACACACAGGCAGTGACACACACACACAGTGACACACACACATGGGCACCTATACAGTAAAACACACAAACACACAGGCAATGACACAAAGACACACACAAAGGCAGTGACACACACATAGACAGTGACAAACACACACACACACAGGCAGTTACACACACACAGGCAGTGACACACACACACACAGGCAGTGACACACAGACACATACACAGGCAGTGACACACACACACAGGCAGTGACACACACACACAGACAGTCAGTGACACACACACACAGGCAGTGACACACACACACACAAGCAGTGACACACACACATGCAGTGACACACAGACACACACAGAGGCATTGACACACACACACACACACAGGCAGTGACACACACACACACAGGCAGTGACACACACACACAGACAGGCAGTGACACACACACACAGAACCACTGGCAGTGACACACACACACACACACAATCAGTGACACACACACAGAAACACAGGCAGTGACACACACAGACACACAGGAAGTAACACACAGTGACACATACACACACAGACACACAAACAGGGAGTGTCACACACACACACGCAGTGACACACACACACAGTGACACACAAACACACAGGCAGTGACACACACACACAGGCAGGGACACACACACAAAGGCAGTGACACACACAAGCAGGCAGTGACACACACACGCAGTGACACACACACATGGGCACATATACAGTGACACTCACAAACACACATGCAGTGACACAAAGACAAACACAGGCAGTGACACACACACAGGCAGTGGAAAACACACACACACAGGCAGTGACATACACACACACACACAGGCAGTGACAAACACACACACACACACACACAGGCAGTGACACACACACAGGCAGTGACAAACACACACAGGCAGTGACACACAAACAGACACACAGGCACACACACAGGCAGTGACACACACACAGGCAGTGACACAAACACACGCAGGCAGTGACACACACACGGACACACAGGCAGTGACACAGACACACGGACACACAGGCAGTGACACAGACACACAAACAGTGAGTTACACAGACACAAAGGCAGTTAAAGACACACACAGTGACACACACACATGGGCACATATACAGTGACACTCACAAACACACATGCAGTGACACAAAGACACACACAGGCAGTGACACACACACAGGCAGTGGAACACACACACACACGCAGGCAGTGACACACACACAGGCAGTGACATACACACACACACACACAGGCAGTGACAAACAGACACACACACACAAGCAGTGACACACACACACAGGCAGTGACACACACACAGGCAGTGACACACACACAGGCAGTGACACACAAACAGACACACAGGCAGTGACAAACAGACACACACACACAAGCAGTGACACACACACAGGCAGTGACACACACACAGGCAGTGACACACACACACACACACACACAGGCAGTGGCACACACACGGACACACAGGCAGTGACAAAGACACACATACAGGCAGTGACACACACACAGTGACACACACACATGGGCACATATACAGTGACACACACACGCACACAGGCAGTGACACACACACACACACAGGCAGTGACACACACACACAGGCAGAGACACAGACACACACACAGGCAGTGACAGACACACACACAGACAGTGACACACACACACAGGCAGTGACACACACACAAACACAGGCAGTGACACACACACGGACACACAGGCAGTGACACACACACGGACACACAGGCAGTGACACACACGCAGGCAGTGACACACACACGTAGGCAGTGACACACACACAGTGACACACACACATGGGCATATATACAGTGACACACACACACAGGCAGTGACACACACACACACAGGCAGTCACACACACACAGTTAGAGACACAGACACACACAGGCAGTGACGCACACACACAGGCAGTGACACACACAGACACACAGGAAGTAACACACAGTGACACATACACACACAGACACACAAACAGGGAGTGTCGCACACAGGCAATGACACACACACGCAGTGACACACATACACACACAGGCAGTGACACACACACGGACACACAGGCAGATATACACAAACACACACACACACAAGCAGTGACACACAGGCAGTGACACACAGACACACACACAGGCAGTGACACAAACACAGGCAGTGACACACACACACAGGCAGTGACACAAACACAGGCAATGACACACACAGACACACAAACAGGGAGTGTCACACACACACAGGCAGTGACACACACGCAGTGACACACACACACAGTGACACACAAACACACACACACAAGCAGGGACACACACACACACAGGCAGTGACATACACACACACACACAGGCAGTGACACACACATAGGCAGTGACACACACACAGGCAGTGACATACACACACAGGCAGTGACACACAAACAGGCAGTGACAAACACACACACACAGGCAGTGACACACACACATGCAGGCAGTGACACACACACACACACATACAGTGAGTGACACAGACACACAGGCAGTGACACACACACACAGTGACACACACACATGGGCACATATGCAGTGACACACACACACAGGCAGTGACACACACACACAGGCAGTGACACACACACAGGCATTGACACACGCACACACAGGCAGTGACACACACACACACACAGGCAGTGACACACACACAGGCAGTGACACACACACACACACAGGCAGAGACACACACACACACACACAGGCAGTGACACACACACACACACAGGCAGAGACACACACACACACACAGGCAGAGACACACACACACACACACACACAGGCAGTGACACACACACACACACAGGCAGTGACAAACACACACACACAGGCAGTGACACACACACATGCAGGCAGTGACACACACACACACATACAGTGAGTGACACAGACACACAGGCAGTGACACACACACACAGTGACACACACACATGGGCACATATGCAGTGACACACACACACAGGCAGTGACACACACACACAGGCAGTGACACACACACAGGCATTGACACACGCACACACAGGCAGTGACACACACACACAGGCAGTGACACACACACAGGCAGTGACACACACACACACACACACAGGCAGAGACACACAGGCAATGACACACACAGACACACAGGAAGTAACACACAGTGACACATACCCACACAGACACACAAACAGGGAGTGTCTCACACACAAACACAGGCTATGACACACACACACACGCAGTGACACACACACACAGTGACACACACAAACACACACACAAACAGGGACACACACACAGGCAGTGACACACACACACAGTGACACACACACATGGGCACCTATACAGTAAAACACACAAACACACAGGCAATGACACAAAGACACACACACAGGCAGTGTCACACATGCAGGCAGTGACAAACACACAGGCAGTGACACACACACAAACACAGGCAGTGACACACACACAGGCAGTGACACACACACACAGACAGTGACACACACACACACACAGGCAGTGACACACATGCAGGCAGTGACAAACACACAGGCAGTGACACACACACAAACACAGGCAGTGACACACACACAGGCAGTGACACACACACACAGACAGTGACACACACACACACACAGGCAGTGACACACAGGCAGTGACAGAGACACACACACACAGGCAGTGACACACACAGGCAGTGACACACGCACACACAGGCAGTGACACACACAAACACTGGCAGTGACACAGACACACAAACACACAGGCACTGACACAGACACACAGGCAGAGACACACATACACACACACAGGCAGTGACACACACACACAGGCAGTGACACACACACACAGGCAGTAGTGACACACACACAGGCAGTGACACAGACACACACACACACAGGCAGTGACACACACACACACAGTGAGTGACACAGACACACAGGCAGTGACACACACACACAGGCAGTGACACAAAAACAGGCAATGACACACACAGACCCACAGGAAGTAACACACAGTGACACATACACACACAGACACACAAACAGGGAGTGTCTCACACACACACAGGCAGTGACACACACAGGCAATGACACACACACACACACGCAGTGACACACACACAGTGACACACACAAACAAACACACACACACACACAAGCAGGGGCACACACACACACATATACTCACACAGGCAGTGACACACACACACACACACAAAAACAGACAGTGACACAACACACATGGGCACATATACAGTGACACACACAAACACACAGGCAGTGACACACACACAGGCAGTGACACACAGACACACACACACACAAGCAGTGGCACAGGGAGTGACACAAAGACACACAGGCAGAGGCACACACAGACACACAGGAAGTAACACACAGTGACACATACACACACAGACACACAAACAGGGAGTGTCACACACACACAAGCAGGCAGTGACACACACACACGCAGTGACACACACACACAGTGACACACAAACACACAGGCAGTGACACACACACACAGGCAGGGACACACACACAAAGGCAGTGACACACACACATGGGCACATATACAGTGACACTCACAAACACACATGCAGTGACACAAAGACACACACAGGCAGTGACACACACACAGGCAGTGGAACACACACACACACAGGCAGTGGAACACACACACACACAGGCAGTGACATACACACACACACGCAGGCAGTGACACACACACGGACACACAGGCAGTGACACAGACACACGGACACACAGGCAGTGACACAGACACACAAACAGTGAGTTACACAGACACAAAGGCAGTTAAAGACACACACAGTGACACACACACATGGGCACATATACAGTGACACTCACAAACACACATGCAGTGACACAAAGACACACACAGGCAGTGACACACACACAGGCAGTGGAACACACACACGCAGGCAGTGACACACACACAGGCAGTGACATACACACACACAGGCAGTGACAAACAGACACACACACAAAAGCACTGACACACACACACAGGCAGTGACACACACACAGGCAGTGACACACACACACACACAGGCAGTGACACACAAACAGACACACAGGCAGTGACAAACAGACACACACACACAAGCAGTGACACACACACAGGCAGTGACACACACACAGGCAGTGACACACACACACACACAGGCAGTGGCACACACACGGACACACAGGCAGTGACACACACACATACAGGCAGTGACACACACACACAGTGACACACACACACATGGGCACATATACAGTGACACACACACGCACACAGGCAGTGACACACACGCACACACAGGCAGTGACACACACACACAGGCAGAGACACAGACACACACACAGGCAGTGACAGACACACACACAGACAGTGACACACACACACAGGCAGTGACACACACACAAACACAGGCAGTGACACACACACGGACACACAGGCAGTGACACACACACGGACACACAGGCAGTGACACACACGCAGGCAGTGACACACACACGCAGGCAGTGACACACACACAGTGACACACACACATGGGCATATATACAGTGACACACACACACAGGCAGTGACACACACACACACAGGCAGTCACACACACACAGTTAGAGACACAGACACACACAGGCAGTGACGCACACACACAGGCAGTAACACACACAGACACACAGGAAGTAACACACAGTGACACATACACACACAGACACACAAACAGGGAGTGTCGCACACACACACACAGGCAGTGACACACACAGGCAATGACACACACACACACAGTGACACACACAAACACACACACACAAGCAGGGACACACATACACGGACACACAGGCAGATATACACAAACACACACACACACAAGCAGTGACACACAGGCAGTGACACACAGACACACACACAGGCAGTGACACAAACACAGGCAGTGACACACACACACACAGCAGTGACACAAACACAGGCAATGACACACACAGACACACAAACAGGGAGTGTCACACACACACAGGCAGTGACACACACGCAGTGACACACACACACAGTGACACACAAACACACACACACAAGCAGGGACACACACACACAGGCAGTGACACACACACACACACACAGGCAGTGACACACACATAGGCAGTGACACACACACAGGCAGTGACATACACACACAGTTAGTGACACACACACACAGGCAGTGACACACACACACAGGCAGTGCCACACACACAGTGACACACACACACACAGGCAGTGACACACACACAGGCAGTGACACACACACAGGCAGTGACACACACACACACACACAGGCAGTGACACACAAACAGACACACAGGCAGTGAGAGACACACACACAGGCAGTGACACACACTCGGACACACAGGCAGTGACACAGACACACACACAGGCAGTGACACACACACACACAAAAAGTGAGTTACACAGACACAAAGGCAGTGACACACACACACAGTGACACACACACATGGGCACATATACAGTGACACTCACAAACACACACAAAAAACACAGGCAGTGACACACACACACACAGGCAGAGACACACAGAGGCAGTGACACACACACAGGCAGTGACACACACACGGACACACAGGCAGTGACATACACACGCAGGCAGTGACACACACACACACACACACAAACAGTTTAGTTACACAGACACACTGGTAGTGACACACACACAGTGACACACATACACAGGCAGTGACACACACACAGGCAGTGACACACACACACAGGCAGTGACACACACACACAGGCAGTGACACACATAAAAGTAAAAAGCCTTTTCATACCCCGTAGGTCGTTTGTGGTGTTTTGCGAGTTTCTTGTGGTGTTTTGCGTGTTTAGAGTGCTGTAGCCTCGTTTTCGTTTTGTTCGGCGGCCATTTTTTCTCTCGCTTAGCGATCAATTTAGTGTCTAAAATCTTTTATTTTCAGTTAACTGAAGGTGTAACTTGTTTTTTTGAGGTCCTGGGTGCTCCCTCTTGCTGTAGGTAAGCTTTTTATGTATGTGCTGTGTGTATTTATTGTGTTTTTAATTTTGTCATGTTCGCGAGTTGCGGCCGATTTTTGCGAGGTCGTAATGTGTGGTAACGTGTCTCGTATGTTTTTTGCGTTGCGAGGTAAAGTTTGCGAGGGTCGCAGTTGGTGTGTCGTGTTGTTTGCGTTGCGACGTAAAGTTTGCGCTCCATGCCAGCAACTGAAGCCCTCGCCCGTGGCCCTCGCTACGCGAGGGCCGAGGCTCCCTATGCGAGCCCGCAACAACATGTACGCTCACAACTATATACGTGATATATTTATTTAATGCGTGTACTGCTGATTACCTCTTAGACAATTCTTCTCCGTAGATAACTAGATGCAGAAGATTAGGGCGCATAACAAAACCACATATTATAAACATTAGAAGTGAGTAAATCCCAACAAAACATCAAAAATGTGCTTGATAAATAACTATCCATATTGTTTTCTCCTACCTGAATGTATCCGAGAAGCCCGGTCAGTCTGGCCACTAAAAGCGAGGTTTGTGAACTATGAGTCCCAATGAAAGCTGCCACCACACCTCTCCTAGTACAGATATAATTAGGAGCTGGGTCTTCTGTTCCTGTTAATATTCTCAGGGTTTTTCCTCCGGCAAGTCCTTCATCCCCAAAATAATCGAACACACTATATCCCAGGGTAATATTGGGTAGGAGATTCTTATTTGCGTTTATATCTTTTATAGCATAAAAATAAGCCAAAAGTTGACATAAAAGATGAAGTTTCACTCTGTAAAATAATATAAAAGAGATTAATTTAAAGAATAGCAAAAATATTACTATTTATAAAAATGTGCTTAACTAGGAGACACTGCTATTAAATTACAAATATAAAAAATGCATCTATTGTAAAGACTACATTCATGTTGGTTAGAAAAGTAAATAAAATATAAAAGTCGTGTACATATCTGTCTGGGTCAAGCAGAACAGAACCACTGGACAAGTTCTACAAGACGTCCATTTAGCCATTAGTATAACAATAGGAAACCTACAATGACTCAAGGCCACATACATATTTATCAAATATTGCAATAACGACCTTATCCTTATTGTATTTATATACACAAGTTACACAGGAATATGGAAGATCAAATTAATGATGAAATGTCTTATAAACCAACTTTTATGTCAACTCAAAGCAAAGGGAAACAAATCCAATTCAACCTGAAACATCCCTGTTATATTATTAGGAGAAATACATTTATTAAACTAAAACTAGCAACGAGAATATTTCCTAGATCTGTATTTGGCTTATTTTATATTATTTGTCCTTTATTCGCTTTGTCTAAAGATGTACCCAACCTATTTTTAGCTATTAAATCTTATTTATATGTGCATTTAGTAATATAAGGTCATCATATCACCATTTTATTAGAAGAAGAAATAAATATAATTTGATTATTTTCTTTTTAATGTCATCGCTCCATTCCCTTATTCATTTGTGTCCTTCTCTAAACCCCCCGAGCTGTACAATGTTCTTGTTTTAGAGGAGACACCAAAACCTGTCCTCCATATTCCAAGTGAGGACTAATCAGGGTTTGTGTAGTGTCAGGATTAGTTTATCTTTGTTTGTATCTATAACTCTATTAAAGGGATTAGAAGGAAAAAGTGAAAAATAGTATAATTATATTGTGGCGGACACAAAGTATGGATCAATGTCACGTTAAATGTAATCAATAATCATTCTCTACTCTCACCAGACCTGGCTTTATCACCATATTATGGGAGTTCTAGCTCCAGAGTGGAGGGATAGTAATAGGACAAATGTTCCCACTCGCTAATCTCTTCATGGGTGAGATAACACACGTACCCACATTAATGATGGACGCCTCACCAGACCTGGCTTTATCACAATGATGGACACCTCACCAGACCTGGCTTTATCACCATATTATATGACTGATCGGGAGTTCTAGCTCCAGAGTGGAGGGATAGTATTAGGACAAATGTTCCCACTGCCATCGCTAATCTCTTCATGGGTGAGATAACACACGTACCCACATTAATGATGGACGCCTCACCAGACCTGGCTTTATCACAATGATGGACGCCTCACCAGACCTGGCTTTATCACAATGATGGCCACCTCACCAGACGTGGCTTTATCACCATATTATATGACTGATCGGGAGTTCTAGCTCCAGAGTGGAGGGATTGTAATAGGACAAATGTTCCCACTCGCTAATCTCTTCATGGGTGAGATAACACACATACCCACATTAATGATGGACGCCTCACCAGACCTGGCTTTATCACAATGATGGACACCTCACCAGACCTGGCTTTATCACCATATTATATGACTGATCGGGAGTTCTAGCTCCAGAGTGGAGGGATTGTAATAGGACAAATGTTCCCACTCCCTAATCTCTTCATGGGTGAGATAACACACATACCCACGTTAATGATGGACGCCTCACCAGACCTTGCTTTATCACCATATTATATGACTGACTAAGAACTTGCCCATCAAAAATGACTGTAGTAAAATTGTAAGCCTGGCAATGCTGTTTGCCCCACAATGCGAGGATATGGCCCCTCTGAACCCCCGCGGCGCTCATTGTGGGTCTCTCCCCCTGTGTAGTTTAGGGGCCTCGCGTTGACTGTTACTACCTTGGGTTAAGAGTTAGTGCCTTGGGTTAAGTGTTACTGCCTTGGGTTAAGTCTTACTGCCTTGAATTAAATATTAGTGCCTTGGATTAAGACTTACTGTCTTGTGTTAAGTGTTACGTCTTTGAGCTCGTTTTTACGTCCTTCATCATGGTTTTATGTCCTTCGCCGTCGTTGTTGCAGTGTTTAAGTTTTTTCAGCTGCCATTTTTTTTTCTCGCTTATCCAATTTTCATTTCTGAAAAAATGCTAAATATGGCTCAAATTAACTTGCAACTTCACTCACAGGCTCCCTATACCCCCCCCCCCACCCCCCCACTGTGCTGTGTGTGAGTGTGTAAGTTAATTTGATTTATATTTGTTGTTTTTAGCAGGTCTTTCGAGTTCCTTGGTTCGGCCGTTAAAGTCGTAATTTTCCGAGGCCCACAGTCCATCTGAGGGGCCATAATTATGTGCACCGTGCTAAGTCCTACTGGCCTTTTGATGAGTCCTCAGCGCTCATTGCAGCCTAACTCCTGCGTGCCTCAACTACTCTGCGCGATTCGCAAAGCTTGCGGTCGACGGCTCGGAAAGTGTGACCAACACTGATAACTATATATGTTATTAGGAGTTCTAGCTCCAGAGTGGAGGGATAGTATTAGGACAAATGTTCCCACTCCCATCACTAATCTCTTCATGGGTGAGATAACACACGTACCCACAATAATGATGGACGCCTCTTCAGATCTCATTGCTATTATTTTTCATATCTCCTATAACATTAAAGTGCAGTTTATTTTCATGTACAATCAGAAAGAATAAAAAATTTTGCCCTTTTTTAGATACATTGTACAGGTATGAGCAACATTAAGATGCTTTAAGATGCATTAAGAATAATTACAATATTTTTATACAGACCATCACTAGTAAATGTATGAATGCAGGTCTATAACAGGAAGCTTTAAGAACAAATACATCTTGTACCTAGATACTGAATTACACATCACAGATCCTATGAATCAGTTACTAGAGGAAAAGACCAGCAGACCCTCCCATGAGAGCCACTGATTGTCTGATGAAGGATCCAAGTGGGAAAGACGTTCTTTTATTATTTAGTAAAATACATTAAATAATAACTAGCCGACGGCTTCATTTACTACCCGTCTGAGAACAAGATGATAAGACATTTCTCTGTCAGTATCAGAGCACAGTTTGGCTCTAATTCCCCGGATACAATAACAACAGGTTTCTTACATCTGTAAATAGAGCAAACAGCAGACGTCTCGTGTCACAGAATAGCGCAGATACTCACCAGATGGCGAGAAGCCATAGACTGAACATCTTGTAATTATACAGATATTGGATATTCATGGAAGGTGCTCCCTGAGTCATTATTGTAATTATTATATTGTGCTAGATCATATTTATTGTCTGTTATGTTAAACATTTTATAATTGATAAGAAACAGGAAAATATAAAAAAGAAATAATCCCAAATGTAAAACCAAATAATGAGAAAAAAATAAAATCAGTCATTTATTGACTCTGGTTGTGATTCAAAGAATGTTTTGGGCTGATAGCTCTTTTAATTAATTGATTATAATGTAAATTAATTCTGAAAGATCAGGTGATAAATAAGATGTATGAGAAGTAGGAAGGAGAACAGTCACTTACTCTTGGGGATAATAAATCCAAGGACGTTGTGTGAAATCTGAGGATATTGGTATAAGTATTGGGTATTGCTCTATAAGTCCTCCCAGAAGAAAATCACCATCTTTAAAATGTTCTTCATCCCCAAGTTTCACTTCTAAGATGTCTTCCATTCTATCACGATCAAAAGAAGAATTAGCGGGAAGGATCAAAATCAGAAACATTAGACTGTGTTGCAGTAGATACAATGAGACGTGTACAATGGGCTCCATATTTCATGTAGAGAAGTCACACCGTGTGCAGATTCTGTGCAGCTTATATGGGATCTGGTTCCTATATAAGTCAGTGCAGTTATATAAAAGTGTGTGAGATCATAAGAAATGTCAGCTAATCTAGTAGCTAATCTCCAAGGAGCCATTTCTTAGAATAAAACTAACGAGCTCTGTTCGGTATCTAATCTTGTATAAAATGCAACATGATGTAATCTTGATATATTTAAGTTGGAGAAACAAAAAAATATATACATTCGAAAATTGTAATGAATATTCAGTAAATTCTTTTTTTTTAATATATTCAAATCTTAATTAATTAAATACAAATTAATTAATTAATTAATCAATTAATTATATATCTGCTCATATTGCTTTATTAGAACCTGTGTCAAAATAGACTTCACCATAAAAGTCGTCATCCATAGAGAAGTTTGTCTAGTAACAGCAGGACATGAACATTGTGGGGATTGTTAAAGCTGCCATGAGTATATCTAGGAAAAAGAACTTACATTCTAAGGGTTAAAGTTTCACGCTTGTCTAATTGTTAATGACTTTGCTAAAAATACAGGGCATGCATGTAACTTATGTTAATTGATTCATTCCTGATTAATATTTGTCAAGACAATGAATGGTTGCCACCAGTCAGGTCCTCCCTCTGTGGTTTTCCGTGTATTGGTGCTAGGGACTCACTGCACACAGCAAAATATAGAGCAGATGTATTAGGTATCCATTATGTTATGTTAATATTTTACTCCCATTCCTTTGGGTTCGTAAGCCGAAAATAGCACTTAGTCTCATGAGGAATGCTAATGTTCACTTTTGCAACTGTCACTGTTACCATGGCAACCCGCAAAAGCCCATTAAGGCTGTCATTACAATCACACTCCCCATGTGATTCAAGACCCCAAATGGTTCATGAGCATTTGGAGATCAAAAGTGTCCAAGTGCCTGGAGAGGCCATTAGCCTTCTGATATACTCCTTCATGCCTGTAACGGATAGTAAATCTCACCCAAAACGTTAAGGTTGTAGCTCTTTAGGGTTCAGAAGACTGGCAGACTCTCCATCTTAATAACCACATAGCTTACCTTTCAGGGCAACAGTTTGCCGCTCAGGTATGCAAAGGGTGCTCTTTGCCCTGGGCATCCACTTGATTCAAAACAGCTTCAATGTCATTGGTGAAGTCACCATCTGGACCACGAAAATCTGTGAGTAATTAGGGGCAATTGGAATGGTGTGGATCGTTAGGTCAGCATTCAGGTCCTAGAAGGCTTTCTCACATTTAGGGTCCAGTGTACCAGGTAGGGCATCTTCTTTTTTAGTGAGGTCTGGAAGTGGCTTTGCTAGGTACTAGTGCTAGGTACTAATAGAAAACAAACTGTGCAGTACCCAGAAATGCCATCACATGACTCTTACTCACTGGTGTAGACCTCTGCTCTATGGAGTTTACTTTGGCTCACTCTGTCCTTGCACTCCTATTCCCTACTCTGTACCCTAGGTTTTGCAACCTCCAATTTAGCAAACTTACTATTGTCAGGGTGAATAGTCAACCCTGCTTGCAGGATCAAACTCAGAATTATGGCTAGGTGAGTCACATATTCCTGTAAAGTATATCTGAACTAGGCACTTGCCCATCAAAAATGACGGTACAATATTGTATTGTATTAAATATTGTGTGTTCTGTCTCTTTGTGTGTCCTCTCTCTTTGTATCCTATCTCTTTCTCTGTGCGCTATCTCTCTCTATGCCGTCTCTCTCTGCCCTCTCTCTCTCTTTCCCTCCTTATATCTCTCCCTCTCTTCTTCTCTCCTTCCTCTCTCCCTTCTCTCTCTCTCTCTCCCTCCATCCCTCTCTCTCTCCCTCCCTCTGTTTCTCTCTACCTCTCCTTCTCACTCTCAACCCTACCTCCCTCTTCTTCAACTCTCTCTCCCCTTCTTCTAACTCTCCTTCTCTCCCTCTCTCTCCTTCTCTCTTTGCCGTGCAATGTGTGGCTCGCAATGAGGTAGTCGGTTCTGACTCCTTGAATTCCTATGAGAGGTGCAGACAACTGTAGACGGGTATGTTGGTTACTTGCCCATTATGGATACCCCATTCCATAAGGTCCCTATTGATATCTTAGGGCCCTTAGCGAGACCCAGCAAGACAGTGAATAAATATATCCTTTTGATGGTAGACTACGCTACCCGCTACCCTGAGGCCATTTCCCTGGCTAGAATTATAGATATAACCATAGAGGAAGCCTTAATGGTTGAATTCTCCTGGGTAGGGTTCTCCAGGGAGATTTTGTTGGATAGAGTTACCCAGTTCATGGTTGAACTAACCCAGCAGCTATGTAGGCTATGCAGGATCAAGCACCTAAGCTCCTTACCCTATCATCCCAAACCAACGTTCAATGGTACCTTGAAACAAATTCTCTGTGCCTTCATGGACCAAGTGGGAGATTGGGAGAAGCTTCTACCATATCTCATCTTTGTCTACCATGAGGTATGCAGGAGTCAACTGGTTTCTCCCCTTCACGCTCATGTATGAATGTGATCCGAAAGTCTTGGTGGGGGTAGTAAATGCAGGAACTGGTGCCTGCAGTCTCTTATATATGCATTTTCTGAGAGAGGTTAACTACTCTATCATGGTTAGTCAGGGATTATGTGCAGGCCCCGAATGTAAGATCACTCGCATTAGTCACATTTACAGGCTGAAGAGGTATTAGCAGTGACCGCATAGTCTACTCACTGTCTGCCGGCCTACCTGCAGCAATCCCGAGATAAGGCTCCTGCCCAGCCTTCAGGAACAGTTACTCAGAATTTTTCAGTCAGTCTCCTAACCTAATGAGCCCCAGAATGCTCAACTATCTGATCTTTTGGCCCAATACCCTAAATTATTTTCTGCCCTGCTGGGGCACACTACATAACTTCCCACCAGGTGCCCACCACTCTCTTGATTCTGTGGTCTCATGGACTGGACTATTTTTGGTTGAAAACTGGCTATGGATGAACACTAGCCATGTGGCTACCAAACTCAAAGTTTATTGCCATGGTCATAAGGGGATCCTTAAAGGCCTTTGACACAGTTATATGTTGTACAGTGTTTGGCCCCAGCTCCTGGTTATGTACCCTGGACCTCAAGGAGCCCATTTAATAAAATTATTTGAGCTTACAAGGCTCAGGGTCATTTTTGTAATCTTTAAATGTTTATTCGATGTGCAGAATGTGTTTCTGGGTGTAAGTGTTACATTGGGCCAATAAAAATATACTGCCTGGGTGTTGGGTCGCTGACCCACCCTAAAAGCACAGACTGCTTGGCTCCAGCAGTGGATTATCTGCATAAACACCACGATTATCACATATTAGATGAGATTAACTTTATCTGGCAAACAATGGGACAAAAACAGATCATAATATCTGTTTTTGTCCCATTGTTTGCCATATAAAGTTAATCCCATCTAACATGTGATAGAGACTGCAGGATGTGTATTGGAGATGACCCTATTACTCTCAGTAAACTACTGTTAGACCCCATGTGGAGTTTATCTCCTGTGATTGTCTGCCACCCCCTCTTTTAGTTACATTGTGTACACCCCCTCTGTGTCTAACTGCTATAAATATTGCTGACATTTAAAAAATAAATCAGTTTACTCTGAGGCATTTAGGAATTGTATGTTCTCTGATTATGCTCCTGGTGACTGCAAAACTGAACCTTTCTCCACCCTCGAAGTAACCTGTGCTGATCACTACCACAGGAAGGTTACTTGGACTCCTGGAAGCGCTGACTGTTACAGAAGCCAGATATCAGTGTGCTGTGGGTAGTTAAACTGTAGTCAATAGCAGGTGGCTCTGGGCTAGTATAGCCCCTACTCTTGGATCGTCACAACTGGTCGGCAGTGGTGGAATCTAAATGCAAGAACCAGCAGTAAGGATAGGCTATGGTGATCTTTGCAGTCTCGAAGTCCAGTACTTTTGGAAGCTTGGCCAGGAAGCAGAAACCCCTCTGCGATTTTGCCAAACCTTCAATTCCAGGCCCAAGTCCAAGGAAGTCCAGCCTTGGATAGAGGGGATCAGGGTCCACATAGAGGCCTGCAGAGAAGAGGTGATCAGGGAGAAAAAGAGCCTGATCACTAGTATGCGGGAGCTGCGAGGGTAACGGATTGCCACAGACGAGGATAAGTGGACAGCTATTCTAAATCAGTGGATGCTTTCCCTTGGGCTCCAGCCGGGTGAGAAGCTAGTAGAACGGCTTGAGGACCTGGTGTGGTTGGAGCTTGACTTGGAACATGAGTATGTGGACCTAATGCTTCCAACTCCTTCATCACAATGACCCTCCTTCTACACCCTTGGGCTGATGTAAGGGCTTCCTGATGTGCTGCAGGGTGATCCAAAGAGTGGCCTAGGAACCGAAGAGCGCTTGGAAATCCTATTGTTACTAAGCCAAAAGGACGTGGAAATAGACCCAGGGACAAAAGAAGAAAAATTACTTAAATGGTTGATCCATAAAGAAATGCAGTTGGAAAGGGAGTACGAGGAACTTCTTGAGGAGGTGGGCCTAGGTGGGACTAGGCTCAAGTACTTGGAGCTACCCATACTTCCCCATCTGAACTAGCAGAGAATACACTGCAAGAAGAAACTGACTGTTGGCTACACCCCTATAAGGTGAAGGAATGAAACCAGAAGGTACATGGACATCTGACCGCTACAGAACAGACAAAATCAGAAGGACTGCTGGTAACTCACCAGGATAGGGAGGCCAGGAGGATAGTCCAGACACTGGTAGATGCAAGACAGGAGAGCAGTGTAAAGCAGCACCAGCCACTGGGAGATGGCCAACAGCCAGAGAAGTTCCAGCCGCTAACCAAGGGCGAGCAGCTGGAGACTGAATAGTTGACTAAGGAGGATACTCATCCTAACGAGCTACCAACCCCAGCAAAGTCTGCTACCCCAGATGAGCCTCAGTCAGGAAAGGGTCTCCATCCAGAGACCTTAATCCTGAGTCCTGCTCTGTTTTTCCTCAACCTTGCCTTGACCACTGACCCTAAGGAGATTGTGCCGGTGGGGAAGTGTTTGTTACCCCTGCCTGAGATGCTCCCTATTTGGGATACCCCAGAGCCGCCTTTGGCCAAGGGGGTAATAGGATGCCCCTGGATGGTATCCTAGTTTCTGAGACCCAGGATGCGCACACACCTGGAAGGACTGTGCAACTGGATTATGTTCCCAAGACCCTACAGACATTAAGATTAGAGACTGTGGACATTTTCCGGAAAGATGGGCAACCACCCATAAGAGCTGTTTCGCTTAACACTCCTATTGCCTGGAACCTATCTACAGCGTTACTGAGGTATAGCTGTATGTATTAACTCATTGATACCCGAGATCGATTTAACCCCGAAATGAAAGATAAAAATAAATGTTATATACTACCGATTTGCGGGCTTGAGACTGTTGTCCAATTAATTCTAATGTCTGTCATCACTTTCCCCATAATTTACAGTGCAGTATTGTTTTTTTATTTGCATTTACAGTGCTATGAATAGGTGTTTACCCCCTTGCGAATCCTCTCTGAGTCCGCTCTAGCACTCACAGGATTTTCTCCTTTTGTTATTTATGGGTGTGAAAACATTTGCAGGCTTGGGAAAATTGAGCAATTGAATAGCGACTTGCAATTTTAGCCATCGTACCTCATGCGAAAGTGAAAGATCAAAGGCTTCGGGAGGCTGTAAGTTACGGGTTTAACCATCGCAAAGTTTTCAAGGCCATAACTCGTAACCCGTTCGGAGCCAGCAAAAAGACACCAATTGAATAGCAAATTAACTTGTGACCTCACTTACATGCTCCAGTAACTTGCAAAAGCTCAATTGAATTGGGCTCTCTGTCTCCAGCAGTTACACTTAGAGATGTCGCGAATAGTTCGCCGGCGGACGGTTCCCGGCGAACATAGCATGTTCGCGTTCGCGGCCAACAGCGAACATATGCGAGATTCGACCCGCCCCCAATACTTTATCATTGAGCAAACTTTGACCCTGCATGTCAAAGTCAGCAGACACATTCCAGCCAATCAGCAGCATACACTCCATTCCAGAGCCTTCTAACTCATGGACAGCAGCCATTTTGGAATCATAACTAACTTGCAGTCTTACTGAGAGGAGGCTGAGTGTAGGTGATACTGCATCAATAGGGAAAACCATAGCTAGGCTACTGTACACAGTGTGCAATACAGTCCTGAAGGACTCTTTTGATCTCTGCTGCAAGGACACCCTTGTGTCTCTTTCCCCCCTTATCATCACCCTCCCCTCACCTTAGCACCCAACCCTAACACCCCTCACCCTAACACCCCTCACCCTAACACCCCTCACCCTTATCCCTAAGACCTAACACGCCTCACCCTTATCCCTAAGACCTAACACCCCTCACCATAACACCCCTCACCCTAACACCCCTCACCCTTATCCCTAAGACCTAACACCCCTCACCCTTATCCCTAAGACCTAACACCCCTCACCCAAACACCCCTCACCCTAACACCCCTCACCCTTATCCCTAAGACCTAACACCCCTCACCCTAACACCCCTCACCCTTATCCCTAAGACCTAACACCCCTCACCCTTATCCCTAAGACCTAACACCCCTCACCCTAACACCCCTCACCCTAACACCCCTCACCCTTATCCCTAAGACCTAACACCCCTCACCCTTATCCCTAAGACCTAACACCCCTCACCCTAACACCCCTCACCCTTATCCCTAAGACCTAACACCCCTCACCCTAACACCCCTCACCCTAACACCCCTCACCCTTATCCCTAAGACCTAACACCCCTCACCCTTATCCCTAAGACCTAACACCCCTCACCCTAACACCCGTCACCCTTATCCCTAAGACCTAACACCCCTCACCCTAACACCCCTCACCCTAACACCCCTCACCCTTATCCCTAAGACCTAACACCCCTCACCCTAACACCCCTCACCCTAACACCCCTCACCCATATCCCTAAGACCTAACACCACTCACCCTAACACCCCTCACCCTAACACCCCTCACCCTTATCCCTAAGACCTAACACCCCTCACCCTTATCCCTAAGACCTAACACCCCTCACCCCTATCCCTAAGACCTAACACCCCTCACCCTAACACCCCTCACCCTAACACCCCTCACCCTCACACTTATCCCTAACACCCCTCATCCTAACCCTAACCCTAACACTTATCCCTAACACCCATCAACCTAACACCTAACCCTAACATTCTCACACTTATCCCTAAGACCTAACACCCCTCACACTTATTCCTAACATGCCTCACCCTAACACCCCTCACACTTAGCCCTAACACCCCTCACCCTAACACCTAACCCCCTCACCCTTATCCCTAACACCCCTTAACCTAACACCCCTCACACTTATCCCTGTGTCTCTTCCCCCCCTTATCATCAAGGGAGGGGGGAGGATGATGAGGAAGGGGGGAAGAGACACAGGGGAGGATGACGAGGGAGGGGGGAAACAGACACAGGGGAGGATGATGAGGGAGGGGTAAAGGGATACAGGGGAGGATGATGTGGGAGGTGGGAGGATGATGAGGGAGGGGGGGTGAGACACAGGGGAGGGTGATGAGGAAGGGGGCAAAGAGACACAGGGGAGGGTGATGAGAAAGGGGGGAAGAGACAAAAGGGGAGATGATGAGGGAGGGGGAAAAGAGACACAGGGGAGGATGATGAGGGAGGGGGAAGAGACAAAGGGGAAGATGATGAGGGAGGGGGAAAAGAGACACAGGGGAGGATGATGAGGGAGGGGGAAGAGACAAAGGGGAAGATGATGAGGGAGGGGGAAAAGAGACACAGGGGAGGATGATGAGAGAGGGGGGAAAGAGACACAGGGGAGGATGATGAGGGAGGGGATAAAGAGATACAGAGGAGGATGATGAGGGAGGTGGGAGGATGATGAGGGAGGGGGATGAGACACAGGGGAGGGTGATGAGGAAGGGGGGAAAGAGACACAGGGGAGGATGATGAGGGAGGGGGGAAAGAGACACAGGGGAGGATGATGTTGGAGGGGGGAAAGAGACACAGGGGAGGATGATGAGGGAGGGGATAAAGAGATACAGGGGAGGATGATGAGGGAGGTGGGAGGATGATGAGGGAGGGGGATGAGACAGGGGAGGGTGATGAGGAAGGGGGGAAAGAGACACAGGGGAGGATGATGAGGGAGGGGGGAAAGAGACACAGGGGAGGATGATGAGGGAGGGGGTGAAGAGACAAAGGGGAAGATGATGAGGGAGGGGAAAAAGGGACACAGGGGAGGATGATGAGGGAGGGGGGAAAGAGACACAGGGGAGGATGATGAGGTAGGGGGGAAAGAGACACAGGGGAGGATGATGATGGAGGGGGCAAGAGACACAGGGGAAGATGATGAGGGAAGGGAATAAAGAGATACAGGGGAGGATGATGAGGGAGGTGGGAGGATGATGAGGGAGGGGGATGAGACACAGGGGAGGGTGATGAGGAAGGGGGGAAAGAGACAAAGGGGAGGATGATGAGGGAGGGGGGAAAGAGACACAGGGGAGGATGATGATTGAGGGGGCAAGAGACACAGGGGAGGATGATGAGGGAGGGGGTAAAGAGATACAGGGGAGGATGATGAGGGAGGTGGGAGGATGATGAGGGAGGGGGATGAGACACAGGGGAGGGTGATGAGGAAGGGGGGGAAAGAGACACAGGGGAGGATGATGAGGGAGGGGGGGAAGAGACACAGGGGAGGATGATGAGGGAGGGGGTAAAGAGATACAGGGGAGGATGATGAGGGAGGGGGTAAAGAGATACAGGGGAGGATGATGAGGGAGGGGGTAAAGAGATACAGGGGAGGATGATGAGGGAGGGGGTAAAGAGATACAGGGGAGGATGATGAGGTTGATATAACTTCTGCAAGTGCACAGTGCCACTCATATCTGTTGTCACAGTAGCTTGCACGCATAGTACCAATCTGTCAAAACCTGTAATGATGAATGAGGTCTAGAGTAGCCTGGTTCCCTTATCCTCTACAGGTTGAGACCTAATGTTTGGGTGACTCCAGACCAACACATGAGTCCAAGCAGCACACAAACTCAAAGCCGCCATCCTCCTCCTGGTCCAGCATCATCAGCCACATCAACCACTGCTGTCCTCCTTGCCCCCTCTCAACCATCCGCCACTCCGTCTCTCGCCTTGAGCAGTTCCTGCTCATCAGCCCATAGTCAGGTGCCTGTAAAGGACATGTTTGAGCATAAGAAGCTAATGTCACAAAGTGCCCCAAATTTGAAGTGATACGACCAACCAAGCATCTTTTTCCATCTCCCGGTCCCAAAAATCCAGGCCTTATACACGGCCCCTGATAGGTGCTGTAACAAGTATTAAACTGATAAGAGTAGTACTTACAAACACGCCACTCCTATCTGGTGGCACCTTTGATTGCACGTGCCGTGCCCCAAAATTGAAGTAATACGACCAACAAAGCATCTTTTTCCATCTCCCGGTTCTAAAAGTCCAGGCCTTATACACGCCCCCTGATAGGTGCTGTAACAGGTATTAAACTGATAAGAGTAGTACTTACAAACACGCCACTCCTATCTGGTGGCACCTTTGATTGCACGTGCCGTGCCCCAAAATTGAAGTGATACGACCAACCAAGTATCTTTTTCCATCTCCCTGTTCCAAAAATCCTGGCCTTATACACACCCCTGATAGGTGACGTAACAAGTATTAAACTGATAAGAGTAGTACTTACAATCACGCCACTCCTATCTGGTGGCACCTTTGATTGCACGTGCCGTGCCCCAAAATTGAAGTGATACGACCAACCAAGCATCTTTTTCCATCTCCCAGTTCCAAAAATCCAGGCCTTATACACACCCCCTGATAGGTGCTGTAACAGGTATTAAACTGATAAGAGTAGTACTACTTAACACACTTTATAATAATGCAGAGAGAGGCAATGCAGTGAGAGGAGTCTGAAGAAGAGGAGTCAGAGGAGGAAGGTGGCTTTGAGGAGGTGGAAGACCAAACACAGCAGGCGCCTCAGGGGGCTTGTTGTCACCTTTCGGGGACCCTTGGTGGCTGGGTGGCGGAAGAGACCTTCAATGACATCAGTGAGGACAAGGAACGGGATATGGCTAGCTTGGTATCCAACCTTGTGCAAATAGGGAGTTTGCGGTTGTGCAAATGGACTGTTTGCGGTTGTTTATGGTGCATTAAACGGGGAGATTGGTCTGTTACTGTGAAGCGGGTGTAACCCTTACACTACCTGATCGATACAACATCATACCTGATGTTTTAAAGCATGTTTTTCCAAACAATTTAGGAATGTTAGGTGACTTATGCCCTTTATGGCTTAAAACCAGACTCTGCATCAACTATGTAATTTTCCGTGGGAGTTTTGCCATGTATCCCCCTCCGGCATGCCACAGTCCAGGTGTTAGTCCCCTTGAAACAACTTTCCCATCACTATTGTGGGCAGAAAAAGTCCCTGTGGGTTTTAAAATCCGCCTGCCCATTGAAGTCTATGGCGGTTCGCCGGGTTCGCCGGTTCGCGAACATTTGCGGAGGTTTGCGTTTGCGTTTCGCGAACCGAAAATTTTATGTTCGCAACATCACTAGTTACACTACCTAACTAAACCCTGTTGTGCACAGATCCTGTTGGAGATAACTGATACCCAGGTCCCTAGACTCCTTCGGCACTTAGGGGGAGGAGACAAGATGGCCCCAAGTCCAAGGAGCCATACCTGACCCATGTGGTGTGAAATGTATGTTTGCCCAAGGAAGGGGCTAACTGTGATTAATGAATTAACTGTACAAATAAAATAAAGTACATGCTCTGCTTGGACACATATGCATGTATGCTTCATTTAGAGGTCATTTGTTTATTATTTGTTTTAATTGTTTTAAATTCTGCCCCTTTTTCTTGTAGCCAGGGCCATTGACCCCCTGGGCATGACAGAGATCCATTGTATTAATACAATACAACATTCTACATTCCTAATTGAGTTCAGCAATGAGAGGGCTTTTGCCTGGGCATGGCTGATGAATGTGAGGTCCAAATGGTCTTCCCTTGTCCACAAGAGTCTGGTCATAACATACACAAAGGTGGCTAGGTTCTTTTAATCACTTCAAACAGGATAGTTTAACCAGAGGCTAAGACAAGTAGCAGATACTTCCATCCAAGCTACAAAGTTACAGGACAAGTTACCTGTCGTGGCTTTTCCCATCTTGATAAGTGCAGTATTGATTTTTTATTTGCATTTACAGTGCTACGAACAGGTGCAGCGCTCATCGCTAAGCCCGCTAAGTCGTTCGGACCACGCAAACAGCGTGACGACGACTCGTAGTAAGACAATTATAATATGTGATTATTACTACTATATAATGTGTAGATGTACCAGCTGGGCATGCATTATTATTATTATTATGATTATTATTATTATTATTATATAATGTGTAGATGTACCAGCAGGGCATGCTCTTGTGCATTATTATTTTTATTATTAGTAAAATACTACTACTAATAATAATAATAATGCACAAGAGCATGCCCAGCCAGTACATCTACACATTATATAGTAATAATAATAATAATAATAATACACAAGAGCATGCCCAGCCGGTACATCTACACATTATATAGTAATAATAATAATAATAATAATGTAGAAGAGCATGCCCAGCCGGTATATCTATACATTATATACTAATAATAATAATAATAATAACAATAATAATAATAATGCTCTAGAGCATGCCCAGCCGGTACATCTACACATTATATAGTAGTAGTAATAATAATAATAATAATAATAATAATAATATAGAAGAGCATGCCCAGCCGGTACATCTACACATTATATAGTAATAATAATAATAATAATAATAATAATAATAATAATAATAATAATAATAATAATAATAATAATGCACAAGAGCATGCCCAGCCGGTACATCTACACATTATATAGTAATATAAATAAGATTAAAAATAAAGCAGAAGACCTCCCCTGTGTCTCCCCCCCACTCCCTCCCATGTGTGTCTCTCTCCTCCCCTCTCCCCTGTGTCTCCCCCCCACTCCCTCCCATGTGTCTCTCTCCCCCCCCCTCTCCCCTGTGTCTCTCCCACCCTTGCCTGTGTCTCTACCCCCTCTCCCTTCCCCAGTGTTTCTTTCCCCCCTCTCCTGTGTCTTTTTCCCCTTCCCTCTTCCCTGTGTCACTCCCCCCTCCCCTGTGTCTCTACCCCCCTCTCCCTTCCCGTGTTTCTTTCCCCCCTCCCCTGTGTCTTTCCCCCCTTCCCTCTCCCCTGTGTCTCTCCCCCCTCATCTGCGTCTCTTCCCCCTTCTCCCCTGTGTCTCTACCCCCTCATCTGTGTCTCTACCCCCTCTCCCCTGTGTCTCTACCCCCTCTCCCTTCGCCTGTGTTTCTTCCCCCCTCCTCTGTGTCTTTACCCCCTTTTCTCTCCCCGGTGTCTCCTCACCACTCCCTCCCATTAGTCTCTTCCCCCCTCTCCCCTGTGTCTCTACCCCCCACTCTCTCCTGTGTCTCTCCCCCCTCCCATGTGTCTCTTCCCCTCACCTCTCCCTTACCCTGTTTCTCTTCCCCCCTCTGCCCTGTGTCTTCCTCCCCCTCTCCACTGTGTCTTCCTCCCCCTCTCCCCTCTCCTGTGTCTTCCTCTCCCCTGTGTTTCCTCCCCCTCTCTCCTCCCCTGTTAGCTTCTATACGCATACATACATACGATAAGAAATCTGGGGGGGGGGGGGGGGGGGGTTACCCCTTACCCCCCCCCCCAGTTCCAACACCCATGTGTACTGTATAATATTGTATTGCATTATGTTATATTATATCACTAGCGACTTGCCTGACACAAATGATGGGGCAATAAAGTTTGAAGCCATGGCAATGCTGTTTGCCACACAATGTGATGCTTTTTGTACTCTGAGGACCTTCGGCGCTCATTGTGAGTCTCTTCCCTCGTGTCCTTCATGTTTCGTGCTTTGCAACGATCAATCTTTGGCGCTCATCGCAAAGACAGATATATAAGTACAGTGTTAAATATATAAAAAAATTTGTGCAGTGTAAATGAAAAAATGTATTCAGGTCTCAGAGCATAATAAAGTGATTTAGATTTGTAACTGCTTTGAGAGTGCTATCGCTGGCAGCCAATGAGCAGTAATCCAGATGTATAACTGCAGAGTAAAAAGTAAAACATTTTAGTGTAGTGTAAAGTCTACATTTTTATTTTCCATTACTAATTAATACTTATTAAATGAATGCACCATAATAACTATTGTGAATGAACAAATGTATTAGGAAGTGCGAAGCGTTAATGTATGTAAAGTAACCGCAGTGTAAAATATGCTATTAAGCGTATTTTTTTTATATATATTTTTTTTAATAATAATGAATTTATTAATTACTAAAATACTTTACCTATTTGTAATTAATATATCCAGTGATCAATAACCTGAAGAGCTAACAATCAGTTTTGATTTTCCTGCAGCTTACAGTGTACATTTGGACTGTTGGTGACCCGAGGTGTAAGTGTCAGCAATGTGCGCAGTGCACGAGGGGAAACCGCATGTATAGTCGTGTAACGCGCCATTTTAGATTTGTAATGTTATTAGTTGCAAGTTAGTGTTGTAAAATGGCGGCGATTGTGTATGTGTTACGCGGCTCGCCAGCAGTTTCCATTATTTATAATAGTGTATTTTGTACCTCGTCTGTTCCTAGGTAAAAGTCGTACATGGCTGGCGATGTTTTGCGCGGTTTGGGGTCTTGTAGCCTCGTTTTCATTTTTTCCGGACGCCATTTTTTTTGTCGCTTAGACGATTTACAAGTGCCAACTGGGGAAGACGTTACAGATATCACATATATAGTTGTGAGCAGGCGGGTTGTTGCTAACGCTGCGGGCTTGCGAAGCGAGGGCCAGAGTTGCTGGCAAGGAGCGCCGAAGGCTCCCACGTCGGCTGCAATGAGCCGCAGGCGGGACTTACACCATCAAATTTAGGGACTTACCATCCAAAAATATGGGACTTAGAAAAAAATACATTACGAGCTCACAAAAATACGACCTTAACGCCCGAACCGCGCGCACTTAAAAACATTAAAAACACAATAAATACACACAACAAACACATAAAAAGCTTACCCACAGCAAGGCGGGCACCGAGGACCTCTGCAAGTGAAGTTACACCTCCATTTAAGTCCAAATTCATGAGTTTAGAAACCCAAAAATCACCTAAGTGAGAGAAAAAATGGCCCTTGAAAAAAAGAAAACGAGGCTTAAGGACCCTAAACACGCAAAACACATACGGATTTTGCTAAAAAGCTGTACAAGGTAAAGATACACTATTAACAAGGACGCTAAATCATCCACACCCGCGTACCACATACACATTCCCCGCCATTTTACAACACTAACTTACACAATGCGGAAGTACCCAGCTACCCTAACGGCTTCCCCTCGCGCACGCAGCCTATTTACACTACACATACGACAAATACGGATTTTTGTCATAAGTGATATGATCGCAGTATTGGGTCATAAACCCTAAACACTGGAATCTGTTACATACAATTTACTGATGATGTCATTAATGGGCTTCAAGGGGGGGGATCTCTTTTCATACTTTTTGAGCGGTGCAAATCCAACATACGCAGAGCGGAAACGCCACATCTGTGGGACACACACAAAGGGGTTCACTTTGGGAGAAAAAAACAAACAAATATGAAATATTTAATAATCATATTTTGTTGTTACCAACAGATAAGGAAACGAAACTGAGGTTATTATATCTAATAGTAGCAAGCCTGGGAGTACTGGGAGTAATAATACTGCAGCAGGAGGTCAGGACTAATGTCACCTATAGACCCCCAGACAGATAAAGGTCAGTACTAATGTCCCTCTATAGACCCCCAGTCAGATAAAGGTCAGTACTAATGTCCCTCTATAGACACCCAGTCAGATAAAGGTCAGTACTAATGTCACCCATAGACCCCCAGTCAGATAAAGGTCAGTACTAATGTCCCTCTATAGACCCCCAGTCATATAAAGGTCATTACTAATGTCCCTCTATAGACACCCAGTCAGATAAAGGTCAGTACTAATGTCACCTATAGACCCCCAGTCATATAAAGGTCAGTACTAATGTCACTCTATAGACACCCAGTCAGATAAAGGTCAGTACTAATGTCCCTCTATAGATAATTATAGGTAATTTTCCGTGGGAGTTTTGCCATGGATTCCCCTCCGGCATGCCACAGTCCAGTTGTTAGACCCCTTGAAACAATTTTCCCATCACTATTGTGGCCTAGAAAGAGTCCCTGTGGGTTTCAAAATTCGCCTGCCCATTGAAGTCTATGGCGGTTCGCCGATGTTCGCCGGTTCACGAACATTTGCGGAGGTTCGCATTCGCGGTTCGCGAACCGAAAATTTTAGGTTCGCGACATCACTACTACTAGTTATATTACTGTTGATATATTTATACTGATAAAGCTCTGAAATATTTAGCTCATGAGTTAGCAAAAACCTTAAAAAAAAAAATTCTGACTCTCCAAACATAAGAACCTATCTGTTTTTTTGTGTTTTATTTAACAAAAGACGTGTAAGTTACATTACCCTGTTACTCTTAAGCAAATTCAATCACAATTTATGTAAGCATACAGTGATTCTAACCCAGCGTCCCACACCCATTTTGACCAGGAGTAGAGAGTATGGCAAGGTGGTAAAAAAACTAGGGACCTTATAGATACATACATTCCAGGCCTTTGAAAATGCAGGAGCGAAACGTGCACGTAGGCCGTGTTGAGCAGCAGCACTTCCTGGATGTGACGTCACCTGTCGATTCAGAGCTTTGTGAGACGGCCAGGCCCGGCCAGTCTCAATCCACATCCATCAGGACTTTAAACTGCATCTTGAAAGATAAGGACACTGGATTGCAATCATATAAGTTATATATAAAATGGCATGATTATATTGTACTAGAATATTGCCCATCAAAAAATGACGCCAATGAAATTGTAAGTGAGCTGATGATGTTTGGTGTATGGTAATCAAATAAATAATACATTTATAAATGAATATACTTTACCTATTTTGAAGTAATAAATGCAGGAAGCATTGTGTTGAAGAGCTGACAATCTGTTTTGCTGTTGCCACAGCATACAATGTGTGTTTTCATTGCTGTGGAGCTGCTGTGTAAGTGTCAGCAATGTGTGCAGTGTGTAGTGTAAATAGTGTGCGTGCGCGAGGAAAATCCATGTGTGTACTTCCGGATTGTGTAAGTTAGTGTTGTAAAATGGCGCCTAATGTGTGTATTACGAGGCTGTGGCTGATTTGGCGTCCTTCTTCTTGGATCTCGTCCGGCTTTTTCGGAAAATACGTATGCGTTTGGTGGTGTTTTGCGTCTTTAGGGTCCTGTAGCCTCATTTTCGTTTTTTTGGCGGCCATTTTTTCTCTCGCTTAGGTGATTTTTGGGTGTCTAAACTCTTGTATTTCGACTTCCTTCCTTTCTGAGGTCCTGGGTGCTCCCCCATGCTGTGGGTAAGCTTTTTATGTATTTCTTGTGTGTATTTCTTGTGTTTTTAATGTTTTCATGTGCGCGGGTTTCGGGCGGTAAGGTCGTATATTTGCGAGGTCGTAATGCTTTTTTTTCTAAGTCCCGCGTTTCGGATTTGTTTCTCGTAAGTCCGTAAATTTTGTGAGGTCCGCAGTTGCTACACAAGCACGCAGCGTTAGCAACAACCCTCATGCTCACAACTACATATGTGATATTTATATCGTACCTTATGTCCTAGCATCTCATGTGTATAGTATACTTTTATTTAGCATTAGAATGTATGTATCTATTTTCCCTAATTAACACAGCATATAATTCAATACCCCTTATTACTCCATCTATTGATAATACTGAGGGGTTGGATACATATATAGAGTAGATTAGATCTTATATTTTAGCTTAAGGGGTAATTGGTGGGCCTCCAAGCTATCATATTAAACAGTTCTTTTTCACTAGATTAGCACAGACAGCAGCACTTCAGCACGGGACAAGTGATAGGTCCCCAGTTCCACCAAAACAGATAGTTTAGGGACCACCCTCTCCATGTTATTTATCATTATTTAATGTTATTTATCATTATTTAATGTTATTTATCATTATTTAATGTTATTTATCATTATTATTTTTCCTTTATATATTTCTTTCACTAAGAATAATTTTAGTAGAGCACTAGCATTTTAAATAATATATATATAATCATTATACACAGCACTTAATATGTGTTTCTTCTTTCTTTTAAAAAAAATGGTTATTCTTACATCTTTCCAGTAGTTGGTCATATTTAGAAATTATTTTGCAGTATAATATAAGCTAAATCATTATAATTAAGACCATAATTATTCCTTTGAGATACATACTTATTCCAAAACTTTTTTCACAAGATATCTAGGAGACAGAATAACACACACACATAAGGAAGTGATATCAAAGTGTCTCTCTTTATTACGTGTTTTACAGGAGAATATATAGGGCTAAATATTAATTAATTAGTTGTTAATTCATAATTAATCTTTTTTTTTTAATTATTAATTAATCTAGAGGAAGGCAAACAGAAAAAAAAAACAAGTGAGACTTAGCCAAGGGGAAAAAGAAAATTAATTCCTTTCTGACCCCAGATACTGGGGATCAGATTTCTCCCTGGATCAATACTGTCTCTCTAATTATCTATGATAACCTTGAATTCCCTTTTTAATTAGAAATAAATCCAGTCCCCTTTTAAAGTTATCTATCGAATCCGCTGTCACCACCTCCTCTGGTAGAGAATTCCACAGATTTACCACCCTTACTGTGAAGAATCCTTTTCTTTCTTTGAGGTGGAATCTTTTTACTTCTAACCTCAAAGGATGTCCTCTTGTCAGTTGAAAACCCCTTGACACAAAAAGCTCTTTTGGCAAAGCCTTATATTGACCCTGCATATATTTATATAAGGTAATCATATCCCCTCTTAGTGTAATTTGTTTAGTCTTTCTTAATAACTTAGCCCCTCCATTCCCCTTATTAGTTTTGTTGCCCTTCTCTGTACCTTTTCCAGCTCTAAAATGTCCTTTTTATGAAGTGGTGCCCGAAATTGTACTCCATAATCCAAATGAGGGCGTACTAGAGATTTGTATAGTGGCAGAATTATATTTGCTTCCCTCTTACCTAGGTGGTTGTCCACAAGCACTCCCAAATCCCGTTCAATACCTGATACACCTAGATTTGCTCCATTAAGATTATAATTTGCATGGCTATTTTTCCTTCCCGGATGCATAAATGTACATTTATTCGTATTAAATCTCATCTGCCACTTAGATGCCCATTCCTCAATTTTATGTAAATCCCTTTGGAGGGAAAACACATCATTATCTGATTTAATTACCTTGCACAACTTCGTGTCATCTGCGAAAATGGAGACACTACTTTCCAGTCCCACCTCTAAGTCATTAATAAATATGTTAAAAAGGAGAGGATGTAATACTGAACCCTGGGGAACCCCACTTACCACATTAGTCCAATCGGAGTATGTTCCATTTACAACAACACTTTGCTTCCTGTCTTTTAGCCAGCTCTCAATCCATGAGCAGATATTTACTGCAATTCCTGTATCTCTTAGTTTGCACAATAGTCTCCCATGTGGCACTGTATCAAAAGCCTTTGCAAAATCCAAAAAGACTACATCCAGGTTCCTACTAACCTCCTCATAGAAACTAATTAGATTTGTTTGACATGACCTATCCCTCATAAATCCATGTTGACTCCTACTTATAATCCTGTTCTTATAGATATATTCTTGTATATTATCCCTTAATCACCCTTCCAAAAGCTTGCCCACTACAGAAGTGAAGCTCACTGGTCTATAATTCTCCGGATTTGCTCTTGCTCCCTTTTTAAATATAGGTATCACATCAGCTTTTCTCCAGTCATCTGGTAGAGACCCTGTGTTGAGTGAATCTTGAAAAATTTAATATAATGGTTTGGCTATTACAGAACCCAGTTCCCTCAGTACCCGTGGATGTATTCCATCAGGACCCGGGGCTTTATTAACATTTATTTTCTCCAGTCTCTTTTGGATTTCTTCCTGCGTTAACCAATTATTTGGTGAAGGTAGTGTAGCCCCATTATGTTGTTCCCAACCACTGGTACCTCCCGTGTGTTTCCCGAAGAAAATAACCTATTTAGCTCATCTGCCTTTTCCTTGTCACTAATTATCAGACTGTGTCACATTGTAATGTTCCTATAGCTTCCTTCCTCGTCTTCTTCCCATTAATATACTTAAAAAATATTTTAGGGTTAGTCTTACTCTCTTTTGCAATTAATTTTCCATTTTCTATTTTAGCCAGTCTAATCGCCCTTTTGCTGCCTTGTTGATTTCCTTGTATTCCCGTAAAGCAATCTCTGTCCCCTCTTGTTTGTATAATTTAAATGCCTGTTTTTTACTCTGTATCTTGATCTTTAAATCATTGTTAAGCTGCATTGCATGTGATTTACTCCTTTTACTTTTATTCCCACACGGTATATGCCGATGTGTATGTATATTTAGTAAGGATTTAAATCTTGTCCATTTCTGTTCAGTGTTTTTACCTGCCAGTTCTCTGTCCCAGTCTATACTTTGTATTGCTGCCCTTAGACCGTTAAAATCTGCCCTTTTAAAATTAAGAGTTTTTGTTGGCCCCTTAAGAATTTTTTTTTTTTTTATTCAATCTGAAATGAGACTGTGTTGTGATCACTGTGTATATATAGTGAATGTATATATAGTTTGGAGGGAGGGGGTATATATCTATATCTATCTATAGTAAAAGTGTGTATAGTGCGGAGGCAGTGGGTATATATAGTATCTCACACAAGTGAGTACACCCTCAAATTTTTTAAAATATGTTATTAAATCTTTTCATGTGACAACACTGAAGACATGCCCCTCTGCTACAATGTAAAGTAGTAAGTATACAGCCTGTATAACAGTGTAAATTTGCTGTCCACTCAAAATAACTCAACACACAGCCATTAATGTCTAAACCATTGGCGACAAAAGTGAGTACACCCCTAAGTGGAAATGTCCAAGTTGGGCCCAAATAACCATTTTCCCTCCCCGGTGTCATGTGACTCGTTAGTGTTACAAGGTCTCATGTGTGAATGAGGAGCAGGTGTGTTAAACTTGGTGTTATCTCTCTCGCACTCTCTCACACTGGTCACTGGAAGTTCAACATGGCACCTCATGGCAAAAAACAATCTGAGGATCTGAAAAACAAATTGTTGCTCTACATAAAGATGGCGTAGGCTGTAAGAAGATTGCCAAGACCCTGAAACTGGTCTGCAGCACTGTGGGCAAGACCATACAGAGGTTTCACAGGACAGGTTCCACTCAGAATAGGCCCCACCATGGTTAACCAAAGAAGTTGAGTGCACATTTTCAGCATCATATTCAGAAATTGTCTTTGGGAAATAGACGTAGGAGTGCTGCCCGCCTTGCTGCAGAGGGTGAAGGGGTGGGGGGTCAGCCTGTCAGTGCTCAGACCATCCGCCGCAAACTGCATCAAATTTATCTGCATGACCGTCCATAAGGAAGCCTCTATTAAAGATGATGCACAAGAAAACCTGCAAACAGTTTACTGAAACCATGTCTTGTGGTCCGATGAGACCAAGATAAACTTACTTGGTTCAGATGGTACTGTGTTAAGTTGGTTTATGTCTATGTCTATCTATAGTGAGTATATACATAGTGAGGAAGGAGTGGGTATATATCTATATCTATTTATAGTAAGTGTGTATATAGTGTGGAGGAAGTGGGTGTATATCTCTACCTAACTATAGTGGGTGTATTTATAGTGGATATTAAGTGGGTATATATCTATCTATAGTGAGTGTATATATATTTGGGCCCTAGACATCTCTCTGTCCCCACTAGCCAATCTGTCAGCCTCCGTTAGGTACCGCAGATTAGTGGAAATCCTTCTTCCCTAGACCCTAAGTCTGCCTACCCCAGATGGTTCCCAACAGGTTGGACCCCAACCCTTCACTCAGACACCTTGGCTCCAGGGCTTACAGTACCCTGATCCACCCCTCCTGTGCCCAGACCCTGACCCGAGGTAGCTGATAGCTGGAGTTGTATACCCCTCGGCACCTGGCCAGGAAGTAGGCAGGTTACAGAATCCTAGGTCATTAGGTGTTGTCTGACCGTTACCTGACTGTTTCATGTTTGTTGTCCTGCGTGTTCATAACAATCTTCAATCTAAACTGAACACTTCATACAACTGAATATTTATTTATGTTATTTATTTTTTAGTTTAAATAATTTTGTTGTTTTTAATATGAAATGACAACTTTTCCTTTACTTTTTTCCTTCTCCACAAATACGCCCTGTACAGAAGCAGGAACGCCACCCTTGAATCGATTTTCTAACTCAAGTTCAGGTCACAGCTTCGTAAATCCAAGGACGAGTCACAACTGAGTAAGCTTCTTTTTTTTAAACGTTGTTAACCAATATTTGAAGTAATAAATCGTTATCTTACATTCTAATAATTGTATTTCTTGAATATTACTTTCCTTTCCTTAAAAGACAGATAGATATCATTGGTCCACACTATTATCTTCATTCTATATACTGAGTTATTCATATGTATCCTATGTATTACAGCTCTAATACAATATCTCAACATATTAATATATATTTTATTAATAACTATTAATTATGATTTTATGGTCATTTTTTGATTCTAACTCGATCTTATTATTTACTGATAGATGGATTTCTATGGTTATAATTACTAATCAACAACATATAAATCAAAGTGTTATAACATATTCAAGTTCACTTTCAATTTGCTTCTTGTCCTGGTGTATTCCAAATATTAAAAAACATGATGTCAAGGTGTGTAGTCAAAGGTTGTCCCTCTAATATAAAGTGCATCAGAGGGAACACAAATGTTACTCTACATATGTTTCCAAAATCAAAAGAAAAAATAAAGTTGTGGCTCCAACAGACCGGTCAAGAGTTTGAAGACATTAAATTTTTGGTTCAAAAAATACATATTGGCAGAAACGGTTCCTATAAGATGTGTTCATCCCATTTCACACCAGAATGTTACAGGACTCATGGGGTGAGGAGGTTCTTGAAAGTTGATGCCATCCCAACTATATTTCCTCATTTCCCAGACACGACCAGCGGAGAACTTAACATGTGAATCATTTACTGACCCCAAAGAGAATCTACCTGGCACCTTAGGTGAAGATTGCCAAAGTGTGATTCAAACACACACCAGCCATTCCAGATATTCTCAAGTAGAAGCTCCATCTCTTACTGCAACCACTGATGTGCCATGTCCACTACCACCTAAGCAACCTACATTTTTAGTTGAAGTGTCCCCCAAGAAAATAATGAAAGACGCATCGACCAAAGACTATTTTAATATGGTTGACTGTGGGATGTTGACAGTCAACCATTTTAAAATAGTCTTTGGTCGATGCGTCTTTCAGAGTCCAAATGCTTATGGATTATTTGAGACAACCTCGGACACCTTATCCGCTTCAGAGGGCGGTGACATTGATAGTTATGATGAATGTGACAATGAAATACCCGAGCCTTTGTTGCCAACAGAATTTGAATATCCACTTGTTTCCATGAGACCAGAAAGGGACATAAATGTCAGTAATGTGCAAGAGGAAGAAAGTAGTGTTTCTTTGATTTTGAACCCCATAAATTCAGTGACATAGAGGAAACAAATAATCAAAAACCCAGAGTATGTTTCCCATCCAGATGACGTAACCCTAGGTGAGTTGAGCTACATTGAAACGCCCACCATGGACGATCATGTGAACAAACACAAGTTTATAGTGGTAATCTTTTATAGCTTCTTCTAAATAATGATCGTCTTATAGGGACAAAGCTTTGAATTGACATGAGCATGATTTTGTGATTGGACCAGGGTTTGGACAGGTCTCTATGTTTATCCAAACCAATGGGAAGTTGCCCTTTATTTTGAATAGTAATAATAACTATACAGATAAATCATGATTGATATATTACATGCATTAAATAAATAAACCCAGATTTTGATTATTACCAGCAGATTCCTCACATCATTTGCTTTGCTTCTCAACAGACCCATAATGCTCTTCATTTATATACATTTACAAACTGTGGCTCAAGATAAAGACCGTTTAATCAATGACGCCTCAATATAGAATGATGTGTTGATGCAAAGTAACAACTGTATTTGTCTGCCTTTGTACATTTGATATTCTGAATTATTTACCCTGTGTTTTTAAGACATAAACTCTGTATTTTTATTTCATATTAAACCTGTGATACTTTTAAGTTAACTATTATTTTTTGGTTCAGAAATGTCAGATATAAATTATTTAGTTGTCCCAAAGATTGAGGAAGAAGAGCTGAATCTAAGGGATTACCAGAGAGTCAAGGAGGAGGAAATTCCTGTAAATATCAGCAAAGGTAAGAAATACATTTAAAAAAAAATTCATTTTTTTGACAGATATATTTTTATTTATTGAATTTGGTTTATTTACTGTTTCAGATAATATACACATTTTATATTACATTTTAAACTTAAATTTATTTTTATTCCTCTGCAATTCAGAACATATTGACCAGACATCCTCAGTTTACATAGACTGTACTATCATATAAAACCTGAGAGTGAATGAAAGTCTTCAGATTTATCTGGTGATTCCTCCTGAGGTTTCATGGCCCATCTCTTCCCAAGACAGAGACTCCTTGCAGACTGCGGTGCCTGTAATAAGGTCTGTGATAGTAAGTGAAGAGGAGAAAGAAGATAAAAATAACACTGACTAGTGACCTAGAGAAATCTAATATATCATATGCTCTACTGTAGATTGTAGGGGAATTTTACTGACTGCCGGGAGTCCTGCAACTCCTACAAGACGTCTTGGGGAACCTGTCTGGAAATATGCATGCACATACACACAGAGCCTTTCCAAACAGATTCTCTTTATTTCCACTTTCAACCGAGCTTATATAGTGAAAAGACAATAAATCACAACATGTCTTCTTATACTGGATACACCAGAAGATTACGTATACACATTTTTGGAAACAAGAGTCATAAAATGTTTACAGGATATATGAAACAAAACATATGTTGAAGATAACAGTTTCAATGATATATACTTGGAAAAAACAAGCAGTTTTAGTCAGCCCTGATAGCAGTAATTACTTAGGCAATGATTACTGAAGGCGCTCATGGCTCTGATGGTGATGAGCTGAACAGAACAAAATGTAACCCTTCATTCCCCTCTTAGATCACAACGATGATCTCACCCTGGTAGCTATGTAAGAAAAGTGTAATAAATTCTATCAAAAAGCTGTTAGCAGGAGTATATGTGTAGCCTTATGGTTAAACTAATTAGTGAAAAGATATTATTCTTTATTATGCTTGTCAGGTCACAACCTATAATGTATGTTATATGGTTACATTGTTCTTTATAGTAGAGTTTATTGTATAATTATTTTAATTAAGGCGTTACAAAATTATATAAAAACACATAAGAGGATAAGGGCCCCGGTTATCATGAGGGATATTATCAATATCTTTTGACCTAATTTCCCTATCTAGGAAAACATGTCTTCCCACGCACCACCTTAAAGCTGTGCGAGACGCTCTGCTACTTCCCTTGTTTGTGTTACATCCACAGAATTATCATCATTGTAGGAACAATATTCTTTGCCTATGAGAGCACAAGCATAATCTAGGGCCATTCTGTTTTGCAAGGCCACCATCCAAATATGCACTTGTTCTTGGTTTAATTGTTCAATAGCTGGGATAGTACTATTTAGGGCACTTTGTACAAGTGTAGAGAGTGAGGACAGTGCTATTTGTTGCTTGACTACACCGAGACCAGGATACAGCAACCCGGTTATATCCATAAATTTCAACCAATCCGACCTCTCCTCTGTGTCTCTTATGGTTTGTTGGTGACCTCTAGGTAGGGTAGGGGTATAGTGCACATGAGGAATAACTTCCCCATTTGTGGCAATATGTTCACAAACCCAGCAGTGAGAAAGGTTAAAGGATTGAGCAAAACCTTCTAGTACTGAAATATACGTATTATGTTCCCAGTGGTATCTGTCCTTATCTTTGTCTCGGTTTGCCCTTATGTTGGGAACTGATCTCTTACTTCTATTATACAAACTAATGTTGGTGACATTGTGTTCCCCACAAATGGGTCTTAATGGTCCCATTTCTTCTGGGTTGTAATAGCAGTTAATAACTGTCCATAAGGGAAAATAGATCAGGAGCATAATGCCCATCAACAGAAGAAAGTTCTTCCATGCATTTAGTGGATGCAGAAGTAGAATTGACATCTTTATTATCACTTTCTTCAATCACTTTTATAGGGACTTTGTCACCAACTTCACCCCTCTTTGGACACAACTTCAGTCGTGACGCGTGAATCCAGATATCCTGTGAACTGGTGAGGACGGCTGTACTGCTCACTGCTACCACAGTTGTTGGTGGTCTTAATGGGAAGCCTCTCTTCTTTGCTTTGTTCAGCTGTCGGACACAGACTAGATCACCTGGTTGGAACGGGTGCCATTCAATTTATCAATTAAGTGTCGCACATACTGTTTTCTTATGAGATCAAGATCTCCTGGCATAATTACAAATGGGCCTTTTGCCCAAGGTGTTGGAAATGGTCTTCCCATAAGAATCTCAAAAGGGAAAAATGTGATAGATTTATTAGGTGTCATCCTTATTTCTGCCAGTTCACCCATGTACCTGTAGTGGCCTTTGTAAGTTTCTCTTTCATAGTGCGGTTCATTCTTTCCACTATCCCTGAACTCTTAGGATGGTAAGGGATATGGAATTTCCAGGTTATCTGTAGCCATTCTACCAATTCTTTAATTACTGCACTAATAAAGGCTGGTCCATTATCAGAATTAATTTGTAACAGACATCCATATCTTGGTATAATTTCAGTAGTCA
The DNA here is from genome assembly GCA_027410445.1 of Discoglossus pictus. Lineage (NCBI taxonomy): Eukaryota > Metazoa > Chordata > Amphibia > Anura > Alytidae > Discoglossus > Discoglossus pictus. Next base: position 445,252,856 of record CM050166.1, on the reverse strand, counting down.
ATATTTTAGCTTCTGTCTTAGCATCCTCTCTTTGTGTTACAAAGGCCTCAGGCCATCAGGAAAATTGGTCCACTATCACCAAAAGGTATAATTGTTTCGATCCTGTCTTTGGGATATGAGTAAAATCAATTTGTAGATGAGTAAATGGAGCTGTGGGTGGAGGCAAATGATCATGTAATGCTTTGTTGGGTACTGTAGAGTTATCTGTAGACATTGTATACATCTTTGTATGTATGTCTGACAGTGTAATTTTACATTTTTGATGCAAAATGATAGTTGTAGCTGCTGCATGGTTGCCATAATTCCTTTATGTCCTACCCCGTGTGCCTGTTCTATGAATATTAAGGCACATATTTCAGGTATGCCTATCTTCCCCTCTTTTGAGAAAAGGCCATTTATGTCCTTTTCTAAACCTTGTGAGTGCCAGTATGATAAATAATCAGGTATGGCAAAACGGGTAAAAGGATAGGGGGGGTGGGGGGGTGGATCATAGGGTAAGTAAGGGTAGGGGGAAGTGGCATAACATAGCTTCTTTAGCTACTCGGTCAGCAAAGGCATTACCTCTAAATTATTGCAATTAGTGTGGGCACGGTAGTGAATGATGGAAATATCTTTTGGTAACTGAATAGCTTCCAATAAGGAGTTAATAAAAGTCATATGAGAAATTGATTTGCCATCTGCAACAACGAAGCCTCGCTATTGCCAGATTTTTCCAAAGTCATGAACCACACCAAAGGCATAATGAGTAAGTATAGATATTAACGAGTCAGTATAGATATTAACAGATTTTCCTGAAAAAAGGTGGCATGCTCTAGTAAGGGTGACAAGTTCAGCAGCTTAGGCAGAAGAGAAAGGAATAGAATTAGCCTCAAGGACAATATCTTGGAGTTGGACTACAGCAAAACCTGTCTTAAAAACTCCATCTGCGGGTCTGGAACATGACCCATCAACAAACACATTGTCAGCATGTTCTATAGGTCTGTCAGGGAGGTCAGCTCGGGGGGTTGTAGAGTCATGTACAGTAGTGAGACAGTCGTGGTTAGGATGGGACTCTTCCTCTGTACTAGGAAGTACTGTGAGTATAGCATTTAAAATTGCTATAGGGCCAGAGTTGGGGGCACTGTATTGTATCTGTAAGTTCGTATGATTAAGGAGGATACACTCATAGCCACTAAGGTGCTGAGCTGTCATATGTTGTGTGGTTAAATTCTTAACTAGCTGCAACACTTGATGGCTAGTGTGAAGGATGATGGAGTGACCTAAGGTGATGGTATTAGCTGTCTCCACAGCCATAGCACAAGCTGCCAATGCTCAGAGACACCCCGGCATCCCCTGAACCGAGATAGGAACTACTTTGGAAAAGAATGCAAAAGGACGCAGTTTACCTCCATGGTCTTGAGCACAGATGGCAGCCATGGTTTTACAGTTGTCCCTCGCATACACATGAAACGGTTTACAATAATCAGGTAGTCCTCATGCGGGGCCATGCATAATACTAACTTCTAAGGTCACATATGCTTTGTTCATGTCTGGATTCCACTGAACATGCTCTTGGCTGTCCTCCTTAGCAACCACACGTAAAATAGAGTCATAATGTGAGCACTCAGGAATCCACTGTCGGCAGAAATTGATCATGCCGAGGAAGGAAAGCATTTCCTTCCTAGTTCTTGGATTGGGTATTCTCTGAATTGCCTCAATACGCTTTGGGCTAAAAGAACGTGTGCCACGTGACAGAGTAAAACCCAAGTATTCAACATGTGATGTCCCCATCTGCATTTTGTGTTTGGCTATCTTGTGACCTTGAGCAGCAAGATGTTTTAGCAAACTGAGGGAATCCTGTCTATTGACTTCCCCGTTAGGACTACACAACAGTAGGTCATCAACGTACTGAAGGAGAATGGAATCATGGCTCTGGGTCCATGACCGCAAGGTATGTTGAAGCACCAGCGAGTAAGCAGCCGGTAAGTCCACATAGCCTTGGGGCAGACAGATCATGCTAACTGGCTCCAATCAAAAGTAAAAGCCATAAGTAGTTGTGTCTCAGGGTAGAATGGGACCAAAAATAAGGCATTTGACAAATCAATAACTGCAAATATGGTGGCATCATGTGGAATAGCAGTAACTAGAGCTGTGACATCAGGAACAATAGGGGCAATTGGGATAACTAGATCATTAATTGCCCTAAGATCTTGGACAAATCTGAAGTCACTATTACCATTAGGTACAAGGTTAATTGGGGTATTAAAAGGTGACACAATAGGTCGTAATATAACCTGTTGCAAAAAGGATTCAATCATAGGGCAAATCCCATCCTTCTTTCCCTGTAACAAGGGGTATTGCTTAATAAACACAGGAGTAATATTTTCCTTTAACTGGGCTTTATATTGTGTAAAATTAATAGTCCCTACATCTAATTTGGAGGAAGCCCACACCGAAGGAGGGACCTCATCCAAATTGATGTCCAAGAAGCTCCGAAGAGGAGCATCTAAGCGGTCTAGTGAGACACTCATTCCTCCTTTATTATTAAATTCTACTTTTGTTCCTAGCAAGCCTAATAAATATCTCCCCAAAAGATTTACTGGACACCCTGGGATGATTCTGAAAGAATGCAAAAACCCATGAGCGGTATCAAGAATCATGACAATGAGCGAAGGTGTTGTACGGATTTGAGTGAGCACCCCATTAATTCCCATAGAAGGTGTCGACTTCTGTGTGGGACCCTCATACATTTCCGAACAGATTGCGAACACGTAGCTCCAGTATCAACTATAAAAGGTAGGGGAGGACCCTCCACCTCTAAGACTAAAAAGGGTTGTTCTCGGAAATGTGAGGAGACCACAGGGAAGACGGGAGTGCTACCTTCCGGGCCTTCCTATGGCCATTGTATATGATGAGAAGCTCCAGACTGGGCAGGAGGGTTAAACTGTCCCTGTTGGTTGCTCATTGGCGGTAGGGGACAGTTAGACTGTTGTGACTGCTGATAGGGGGCTGTTGGTAAGGGGTAGAAGACTGCTGCTGTCGAGGAGGGCAGGGGCATTCATTCTTCCAGTGTCCCTGCTGTCCACAGTTAAAGCAGTGAGTACGTCCTGAACTATAGTTCCCTTCACGTCCTCTACCTCTTCCCCTACTGTTAACTCTCTGAGCTCCTGTATCATCTCTTGATCTTGCTTGATATGGGTCACAATGCTGTAAGCCTTGGTTCTGATAAAATTACTTATCTGTTCCTGTCTGCTTCTTAATGTCAAAACAACCTGCTGCTTCTTTCTCATGAATCTTCTTCAGAAATTCAGTTGCTGTCAATGATGGCCACTCAGAGACCATTTGTTTAATGAGTAATGAATACTTAGGAAGCATATTACCTATGCAGGTGTGTATCTTTACTGGACCCATGGCTCCCTCAGAAGACAGACCTGCCTCTGCTTTCCAAATTTTGTAAAACCTTTTTGTAAATTCTGTCACTGTTTCCTTCTGATTCTGTTTGCAGAACAAAGCAGTAGACATAGACTGTTTGTCCTCCCATAACCTTTGCATCTCTTTCTGAACTTCTGTCCACATTTTATCTAATCCTTCCTGGGTAGCAACCCATAAGTTGTGGTAGTATTATTGGGATCATGGACACTGACTGTTGGCACCTTACTCCAATTCCAGCCAGATTCAGGGTCAAAATCTAACAGCCCGTCAATAATAAGACTAATGTCGGTCTGAGTCATACACTCTCCCTGACACATTCATTTCAAGTACATCATTCAGGCAAATGGCTTAGTACCGGGGTTTGAAGCTCCCTTAATAATATCCTTTAACTCACCAAGGGTTAAAGCTTTCATAACTAATTGATCCCTAACAGTTAAAAAGGGATAAGTTCCTTCAGATTTTAATTTTGGCATATCGCCATACTGTCTGAGTATCCATCACTACCATCAGAATCGTCCTGGCTTTGTACCTCTACAGGAGTCTGTTGATCATTTTGGTTCCTAGCCTTGGCTCTTTGTTTCTGTGCTTGTTTTTTTGCTGACTTGCTTTTTGAAGTTGTAGAGATTGTGCTGGCTGCGGGGGAAGGAGGAGGGGTAACTGCAGCTCCTGCTTGTGCTCTCGTATGTACATTCAAAGGACCTGAGATTGGTGGTAACTGCAGTTGCTGCTTGTCCTTCCACGGGACGGGAGGTTGGGTGTTGTGGTTGGTGCCTAAGCATGTAACTACCTATTATAACTTCCATGTCCGTGTCTAGGTTAGGATACAAAGGTGTAGGTGGTGTGTATGTTGGAGGGGCTGTTGGGTGGGGGTGAGAAATGCGGTTAGGACCTTTCTTCCTAGCGAACAGTTTATTTTTACTCTTTCTAGGTCTGTCCAAAGGGATCGGATGCCAATGTGGTGCAACCTCTAGCCAATTCTTTCCATCCTCACTCATATATGTCATGTCCCATACAGGATCTCCTGTGTACCATGGAAAAGCTTTCTCATCTCCCAAAGACAATACCTTAATCATATTCATGTGAAATTCATAAATTGCTCCCTCCCTTGGGAAGGGACTAGAACTCCTTATTTCCTCAGTCCATCCCGCTAAATTATCCACAAAGGGATCTTTGTAAAATCCTCCCTTTGGTGATGTCCTATATACATATTCTTTACAGGATTCTCCTGGATTGGGAGGTGGATATTGTTTAGATTGGGAAGTACCCATTTGCAACTATCCTTCTATTCTCAAAAAGGTAGGTGGTTGTCTTATCAGACAATGCAACCTTATATTGTTACCATGATTGTTAATCAGAAAACAAGTGCGGCTGTACTGAGCTGAAGAGCTCCGTCAATTCCGACAGATGTTCTCGAGCTACATGCTTAAACCAATCGTGGCACAATATACCTAACCTGCTTCTTTCAGCTGTCACTTGCTTTCATCTTATATGGATCAACAGGTTTCCTCTAGCCACAGGGACTACCAGGGTGTCCCGCAACTCCTACAAGACGTCTTGGGGAACCTGTCTGGAAATATGGACGCACATACACACAGAGCCTTTCCAAACAGATTCTCTTTATTTCCACTTTCGACCAAGCTTATATAGTGAAAAGACAATAAATCACAACATGTCTTCTTATACTGGATACAGCAGAAGATCATGTATACACATTTTTGGAAACAAGAGTCATAAAATGTTTACAGGATATATGAAACAAAACATATGTTGAAGATAACAGTTTCAAGGATATATACTTGGAATACATAAGCAGTTTTTAGTCAGCCCTGAAAACAGTAATTACTTAGGCAACGAGTACAGAAGGCGCTCATGGCTCTAATGGTGATGAGCTGAACAGAACAAAATGTAACCCTTCACTTAAAAACACTTTTAATGAACTAAGAGTTAAGGGCTCGGCCCCTACTGAGATGCTTGAAGCAGCCGAAGTTACTATTTGTCTTACAAATTGTCCTATGGATCCTATTTAGGAATCCTTGAACAACCAATTAAGGTTGTACAGAAACACCTTATATGCAGCCTTTATTTTAATTATTATTGCCACATACTTATTTAAAAAAATTCAATCTTTATTTTTACCTTGAAAATATTGTTAAAAATGCAACAATTAAAAAATTATTGTTAAACCCAAGGGCGCTCATTCAATTGCAATTTGGCCAATTGAATAGGGCTCTAAATAAGCACATAACATATATTTTTTAAAGAAGTTTTTAGTTAGTGAAAACCTTGCTTTTGGATAGATGCTTACTAACTAAAAACTTCTTTAAAAAATATATGTTATGTGCTTATTTAGAGCCCTATTCAATTGGCCAAATTGCAATTGAATGAGGGCCAAGGTTTTTAATCCTTTGGGTTTTTTGACGTCCAGCTAATTATTAAAGGTTTATTTAGGTTTTATTTTTGTTGTCATTATATTCTTTGCTTTGATCACAGCTTTTTTATTTAATTACTTTATTATGCTCAAGTCAATAAAATATTTTGTTTTTCAATTCAACTGTATTTGTGTATTTTTGGTTATTTTTTCTTGATCATTTCCCTGATTTTTAATTTACATAAGATAGGATTTTTTTTTTATAATCCTTTTATCTGTTTATAGTTTTGTTTATTCATACAGCACTTCACTTGAGTATATGCTTTAGGTGCCTTTATGTTTCTTTTGCATTCATCTTTTACCCTGTTTATTTATGTTAATTTGTGATTCTATTACTTAAAGTGCATTTTAATTCAAATTATGCTATTCAAAACTGTTATCTTAAAGTGCTTGTGCTATTGTGACTTAGTGCTAATTTATTCTTATATTGTTGAATTAACCTTTTACCTTGTGATTGTTAGTTTGTGACTACTATACCTTATTAATTAAAGTGCTGGTGCTGTGCTATTTTTTAAAATGTATACACTCCTGATTTTATGCTGTATCTTAAACTGTATGTTTCATTAATGCTTCTGTCTATTTTTTTTAAAGAAATGTTCCTTTAAATGTTATGATGTTGTCTTTATACTAAACCAAGTAGGAAAGGTATATATAACAAAGTGTGAAAAAGGAAGTTGTTATCACTATGGCTTCCTTTCTGGATCACTATCTTGTTGTGGTGAAGGCTCTTGTGTATCTTGGTGAAGGTGAGCTATACCATGTAGGGCCACGCAAGATGTGGTCCACTGGTGAAGGAACTGGCGACCCACTCCGGTATTTTTGCAAAGCAATTGTGATGGCCATGGAGAGATGGACATAACTGAAAAACTGAACAACAACATCATTCAGGGTGTGGAGAGATAAGGGCACTGTCTGGAGACAGGATTAAAATAGCAATTCATTGTTTAAAATAAACAGTCAATGTTAAATAAAGTTTTTTTCTCATTAAGCCTTTATTATTCTTTAGATGGGTTCAGTGGAGGCGTAGTGTTTAGGATGCAGTGATTTCACAATAGCATACTGGGTTTGAATCCAGCCATGGAGCCAAGAGGTCACACTGGTCAGTCCTTGGATGGGAGAAGACCTGTGAATACCAGGATCTGTATGCTGTGGCCCACTGGAGAAGGCACTGGCAACCCACTCCAGTATCTCTGCCATGAAAACCAAGTGGATCAGCATGGTGTGTTGTCCATGAGGTCACGGAGAGTCAGACACAACTGAGCAACGACATTTACATTACATTCTTTAGAGAGGAGCATCATGGTCCTTTATGTTACAAAAATATCTGGGCTGGTCTGGGCTGTGACTAGGCCATTCCAACACATTTACATGTTTCCTCTTACACCACTCAAGTGTTGCTTTAGCAGTGTGTTTGGTGTCATTGTCCTGCTGGAAGGTGAACCTCCGTCCTAGCCTCAAATCACGCACAGAGTTGTACAGGTTTTGCTCAAGAAAATCTCTGTATTTAGCACCATCCATCCTTCCCTCAACTGTGACCAGTTTCCCAGTCTGCTGAAAAACATCCCCACAGCATGAGGATGGTGTTCTTTGGGTGATGAGATGTGTTGGGTTAGCGCCAGACATAGCGTTTTCTTTGATGGCCGAAAAGTTCAATTTTAGTCTCATCAGACCAGAGCACCTTCCTCCATAAATTTTTGGAGTCTCCCACATGCCTTTTCACAAACTCAAAACGTGCCATTTAGTTTTTTGCTGAAAGTAATGGCTTTCTTCTGGCCACTGTGCCATAAAACCCAACTCTATGGAGTGTACAGCTTATTGTCGTCCCATGTACAGATACTCCAGTCTCTGCTGTAGAACTCTGCAGCTCCTCCAGGGTTACCTTAGGTCTCTGTGCCACCTCTCTGATTAATGCCCTCCTCGCCCAGTCCATGAGTTTTGGTGGGCGGCCGTGTCTTGGAAGGTCTGCTGTTGTGTCATGTTCTTTCCATTTGGTTATGATAGATTTGATGGTGCTCCTGTACTTCTCAACAACATTGTCCCTTACTTGTTTGGAGAGTTCCTTGGTCTTCATGGCAGTGTTTGGTTAGTGGTGCCTCTTGGTTAGGTGTTGCAGGCTCTGGGGCCTTTCAAAAAAGGTGTGTATATGTAATGACAGATCACGTGACACTTAGATTGCACACAGGTGGACATAATTTCACTAATTGTGTGACTTCTGAAGGTAATTTGTTGCACTATAGCTTTTTATGGGCTTCATAACATAGGGGGGGGGGATACATACTGTAACAGAATCATACAAGGGGTGTATGTAAGTAGCAGACTTACCAGAGCCCTTTTTCCCCTGGGAAGTGAAAGAGTTAAGCCTCCTACAACAAACTAATTAAGCCCAGCTGCATTCTGCCTTAAAAGGACTACTGAGCACTCAGAAGGTTGGGTTCAGTCTGGACTGAGAGCCAGGAGAAACAGCTCTGCACTCTGAAGCAAACCCAAAGACATTTGGAGCAGAAAAACTTACAGGCCTGTATATATGAATGCTTTATTTTGCATTAGTTTGTGGTAGTGAGGAAACTGCTATTTCTGTTTAGTCAGTGCTTCAAGGAAGCTAGGCTTTGTTTTGTATTATTTTTGTTTGTACCTGCTGACCAAGTTTTCAGTAAAGCTCCTTATAGCTATAACACCTCCTGAGCTACTTCATTACAGAGACGGTCAACAGGGCATTGACCCCGGAAGTGGCAGCCAGTCTGTCAATACGCACATGCCAATTTTCTGTTTTCTATTTCTAAAAAATAGTTTTATTTATATATTTTTCTCATTTCACTTCACCAACTTAGATTATTGTGTTCTGATCCATCACATAAAATTCAGATTAACAAAACATTGAACTTAAGGCTGTAATGTAACAAAATAGGTAAAAGGTCAAGGGGGGGTGAATACTTTTGCAAGGCACTGTATAGTACTCTTACTCTTGCACTGGTGGAATAGGGATATTTAGAGAATTGCCCTAGAGGGTGTGGCATAGGAGGTTCATTTGACGTTGTGGAGTGGACATGTGAGCAGGTGTAAAAGTGCTGGTAGTATGTGTTTTAATTAGCGAACAATCTTTAGTTAGATAGGAAGGAGTGTTTACTGAACATAGGGGCCAAACATATTGTACAGAGAAAATCAAATAGTTCAATATAAAATGATAGCTATAAAAATATTTTCCACATTCTCTGTTACACCATATAAGCTATTTATTAAAATAAGTTTGGTATATTAGATTATTTTATAGGCTGCAAAGAGATAATAATGAAAGTGGTTTGTGGTTGACATGCTCATTAGGTGCTCCCAATATTGTTTATAATTTATAAGACATGCCCTGAATGCTCTACTCTTTGTCAATCATTTCCAGATACCTATAACTGCATGAAGATCCACCCTTTTAGAAAAGTCCATCACAAACTTGCTTAATCTGTTGGATGCCAAACATTGTAGGAAGTACAAGTGATCCAGCAGGTCCAACCTCGTATCTCCTATGTGTTTGGCTTATAGGAGTGATCACTTGTCCCTGCAGAGCACAAGGGGTGACAGGGCGTGATCAGGGGAGTTTGTTTGATACTGGGGGAATGGGATATCACCCTCATCTCCCTGCTATCTGAAAAGACAAGAACTGTAATTATATATATATATATATATATATATATAATATATAATATTCCCCTTCCTGGCACAGCCATGCAAATGGCGACTGAAGAAGTAATGCTATTATACAATATATTACATTGCTATTATACAAAGAGCACTGAATGCATTGCTAGTGATACAGACAGCACAGCAGGGGTTACTGTCAGACAAAAGCTGTGAGGCCCCTATTCTAAGAACTATAGACCAAATGCTAGATAAGCAGACAGAAAATGTAGCGACTAGAAAAAAAGTAGCTGCTAACCTTAGGAATACTCTTGACTAAAAGTACTAAGTCATGGGGCACCCCCAAAAAGTACCCGATAACCTTAGAAATATGCAAACTGTAGAAAATGTATTGTACAAGATAAAATGTTGTTGACGTAATAAGACTGCTATATAAGGTCTGTGCTGGATCACTATGTCAGATCCACATTTGTGCTACTATACTATGTGCATCTCTCAGGCCTAATAATTAATTGAAACCATTTCCGTGTAGAACAGGCACACCCTACCCTTTCCATGTAGAACAGACACACCCCTACCCTTTCCGTGTAGAACAGACACACCCCTACCCTTTCCGTGTAGAACAGACACACCCGTACCCCTTCCATGTAGAACAGACACACTCCTACCCTTTCCGTGTAGAGCAGAAAGACCCCTACCCTATCCATGTAGAACAGACACACCCCTACCCTTTTTGTGTAGAGCAGACACACTCCTACCCTTTCCATGTAGAACAGACACACCCCTACCCTTTCCATGTAGAACAGACACACCCCTACCCTTTTCATGTAGAACAGACACACCCCTACCCTTTCCGTGTAGAACAGACACACTCCTACCCCTTTTGTGTAGAACAGACACACTCATACCCTTGACGTATAGAACAGACACACCCCTACCCTTTCTGTGTAGAACAGACACACCCCTACCCTTTCCGTGTAGAACAGGCACACCCCTACCCTTTCCGTGTAGAACAGACACACCACCTACCCTTTCTATGTAGAACAGACACACCCCTACCCTTTCCGTGTAGAACAGACACACCCCTACCATTTCCCTGTAAAATGGTGTTTACGTAATAAGACTGCTATATTAGGTCTGTGCTGGATCACTATGTCAGATCCACATTTGTGCTACTATACTATGTGCATCTCTCAGGCCTAATAATTAATTGAAACCCTTTCCGTGTAGAACAGGCACACCCCTACCCTTTCCATGTAGAACAGGCACACCCCTACCCTTTCCATGTAGAACAGGCACACTCCTACCCTTTCTGTGTAGAGCAGGCACACTCCCGGCCTCCCTCTATAAATACTTACATTTCAAACGAGACACACTCCAAGAAAGTGTCTATGTCTGTGTCCATTCAATCACTCATCTGAGCTTCACTTTTAAAACTCTAACCCCCCCACACACACAGAATTATTTGGTTTCCTACTACCTTAATAGAAAAGTTGTTATTTTGCATAATTATTAAAAAAAACATAAACATGCTTTACACATGTTAGGCATGGATGGAGATGTCCTGCTTTGTGTGAATACGGAGTCTATAGATGGTCCTGCTATGTGCAGACATGGGGGTCTATAGATGTCCTGATATGTGCAGACATGGGGGGTCTATAGATGTCCTGATATGTGCAGACATGGGGAGTCTATAGATGGTCCTGCTATGTGCAGACATGGGGGGTCTATAGATGGTCCTGCTATGTGCAGACATGGGGGGTCTATAGATGTCCTGATATGTGCAGACATGGGGAGTCTATAGATGGTCCTGCTATGTGCAGACATGGGGGGTCTATAGATGTCCTGCTATGTGCAGACATGGGGGTCTATAGATGTCCTGCTATGTGCAGACATGGGGGGTCTATAGATGGTCCTGCTATGTGCAGACATGGGGGGTCTATAGATGTCCTGCTATGTGCAGACATGGGGGTCTATAGATGGTCCTGCTATGTGCAGACATGGGGAGTCCATAGATGTCCTGCTATGTACAGACATGGGGGGTCTATAGATGTTCTGCTATGTGCAGACATGGGGAGTCTATAGATGGTCCTGCTATGTGCAGACATGGGGGGTCTATAGATGTCCTGCTATGTGCAGACATGGGGGTCTATAGATGGTCCTGCTATGTGCAGACATGGGGGGTCTATAGATGTCCTGCTATGTGCAGACATGGGGGTCTATAGATGGTCCTGCTATGTGCAGACATGGGGAGTCCATAGATGTCCTGCTATGTACAGACATGGGGGGTCTATAGATGTTCTGCTATATGCAGACATGGGGGTCTATAGATGGTCCTGCTATGTGCAGACATGGGGAGTCCATAGATGTCCTGCTATGTACAGACATGGGGGGTCTATAGATGTTCTGCTATGTGCAGACATGGGGGTCTATAGATGGTCCTGCTATGTGCAGACATGGGGAGTCCATAGATGTCCTGCTATATACAGACATGGGGGGTCTATAGATGTTCTGCTATGTACAAACATGGTGGGTCTATAGATGTTCTGCTATGTACAAACATGGTGGGTCTATAGATGTTCTGCTATGTACAAACATGGTGGGTCTATAGATGTTCTGCTATGTACAAACATGGTGAGTCTATAGATGTTCTGCTATGTACAAACATGGTGGGTCTATAGATGTTCTGCTATGTACAAACATGGTGGGTCTATAGAAACATGGTTGGTCTATAGATGTTCTGCTATGTACAAACATGGTGAGTCTATAGATGTTCTGCTATGTAGAAACATGGTGGGTCTATAGATGTTCTGCTATGTACAAACATGGTGGGTCTATAGATGTTCTGCTATGTACAAACATGGTGGGTCTATAGATGTTCTGCTATGTGTAAAAACATTGAGTCTATAGATGGTTATGATTTGTGCAAACATGGTGGGTCTATAGATGTTCTGCTATGTATGGACATGGTGGGTCTCTATATCGTTCTCCTGTTTCACCACATTGTGAGTCTTTAGGTTTTCCCGCTATGTGTTTTTGTTCTTCTGGCTGTGTATGTGTCTATACATGGCCTCGCTATATATGTTATGAGTGTATGGAGATTTCTACTATGTGCAGACATGGAGGTTTAATGAAAAAATAAAAATCACTGTTTTTATAGAAAGTATCGCACTGGATACACCAGAAAAAATTATGCTACTATTTACCTGGAGATCCCAGCAGCTCATGGTACAGATATCACAGCGCAGTGGTCACCATGTTGGGAAGTTGGGTCTGGAGGAGACTCTGTACACTTGGGTAATAAAGGGCGGCACATCGCTTGTTTCTGTTTAATTGGGATATGAAAAAAATAAATGATAAGATGCATGATAAGATTGTTTTTTAAATATGAATATTATATGAAAAAGACTTTCATACAATAACAATATAATATGAACATATTTGTGAGTTTGAAGTTTTCATTATGGCATCGGCTGAATGCTGGGAGAGTATGAAACAAAGCAAATAAGATAAAAGGGTGTATTTATGAAACAGGGTTTATAGTTTGGGTAAAAATATGGTGGTAAATGTCCTAATGTCCTATATTTCTGATGCAGACGATTTATATTACAGGATAACATTGAAACTTGTAGATAAAAAGGCTCCATAGAGAACACTGGGGGGTGTTGTATTTTCTATTCACTTTTATTAATTCCTACCAAATTTTTTAATATATATAACTAGCGACTTGCCCGTCAAAAAAAGACGGCAATAAAATTGTAAGGCAGGTAATGGTGTTTGGTTGAGACATTAATTTTGTTGGCGTTCCGAAATCCTTCGGCGCTCATTGCAAGGCTGTTGGTTGTTTGTGTGCTATGAGCAGCGTTGGCGGTCTCTCGCTTAGGGGATTTTAAACTGTCTAAACTCTTGAATTTGGACTTAAATTGAGGTGTAACTTCACTTGCAGAGGTCCTAGGTGCCGCCCCTTGCTGTGGGTAAGCTTTTTATGTGTTTATTGTGTGTATTTATTGTGTTTTTAATGTTTTCATGTGCGCAGGGTTCGGGCGCTAAGGTCGTAAAGTCCTGCGGCTCGTATTTGTGGATGCTAACTCCGTAAATTTTGCGGTCGACGTGGGAGCCTCCACCTCCGCAAATGGGGCCCCTCGCTTTGCGAGGGTCCGCATTTGCGGGCCTAAAGTCTGCCGTTGCTGGCAAAGAGCGCCTTTGGTGCTTCTTGCCAGCAACTCTGGCCCTTGCTTTGCGAGGGCCGCAATGGCGAGCCCGCAGCGTTAGCAACGACCCGCTTGCTCACAACTATATATGTGATAAGTAAAAAAGTGAGATGATAAGAGAAAGTGACAGATGGGATCTTGGCTCATTCCCAGAAGATCATCTACCTGCTGACTGGAGGGGCGAGAGCTGCTGGATGATGTCATAATTACATCACTATTATCTCACTCACTGCCAAACATCTGGGTGTTAATTGTAAAGAATGACATGGGGTTGGAATTTAGCAGAGGGGGAATCCCTAGGTTTCCTGTATGTTTGTACTTTAAATAGGTTAATCCAGGGAACCCCTTGGCTCATATGGGGTAGCGGTACTAGGGAGAGGATCCATGAGATCCCACAAATATAGGTGATGTTTAGTGTGTTGGGAGTTTTATTAACCCCTTAATTGTGTCAGATATATAGATTTATTTATTTTTGCACACGAACCTGGCTGGGAGCTATAAAAGACCCAGACTATTATTCCAATGACACTGATCCTGGAGGAAGCGGAAGTTTGCGAAACGCATGCGTCGATCAGCTGCATTGTGGGTTGCCTGGTGATGATGTCACTAACAGCGTGTGCACGCTGTCTCTGAGCATTTTTTCATTGTGCCTTGTTGTGCAAGTCTGTTACTTGGGCTATAAGGTAAGTGGAGCAGAGGGGACTAGTCCTAGCTATCTGTAGTGTAGGACTTAGATTTCTGTGAGGGATAGGGGATAGAGGCAGGAGAGCCCTATTGTGTAAAGTGTTCACACTCTCCCAACCGGCCCCTTCGTTCTGCTAACGACCTTCTTCTTTCCTCCTCTCTCATCACCTCCTCTCACTCCCGTCTTCAAGACTTTTCTCGTGCTTCCCCATCCATTTGGAACTCCCTGCCCCGCTCCATTAGATTATCTTCCTGCCTCAAAACCTTTAAGAAATTATTAAAAACACACCTGTTTAAAAAATCTTATCACCTTCAGCCTTAACATGTACAACTGAACACTCCACTGCTTAATAACACTCACACCCACAATCTACAGTACAACACACAGACCCCTCCACTTTACTGAACCAATTGCTTTCAATTGTATTTGTCACCCTCTTGTATCACACCTAAACCCTTAGATTGTAAGTTTGCGAGTTTTCAATCTTGTGTCAGGCCTTGGAAACAAGCTCTATGTACATTTGATTTTATGCTCAAAAACAGGGGTCTCCATTCTTTACAAGGTGTTTAATTTGTTTTCTGCTATGTACTCAACCCCTGTACAGCGCTACGGAATATGTTGGCGCGATATAAATAAAGATAATAATAATAATAATTGTGAAAAATGGAACAAAGAGAAGCATTATCTTATCAATGTCTGTTATTGTATCAAAGTAGCCGGCTAGTCCCTGGGAGGTGTGACCCACCTATTGTTCTCTCTATGTGTACTGTGTGGCCAAATATGGGCATGTGTATTACCTGTGGCCAAAGAGATGTATAAATATTTCTGTAGAACAAAATAAAGACAGTATTCATGTGACTCCCTATTGCGTGTCATCCAATATGGGAGGTCGGGGATGGTGAAACTGTAGTGCTTCTTGGATATTTTACCGTATACCAGCGGAGATATTGGATTCGTGTTCCAACTCCGTTACAGACTTCAATGGGCAGGCGGATTTTAAAACCCACAGGGACTCTTTCTGGCCACAATAGTGATGGAAAAGTTGTTTTAAGGGGACTAACACCTGGACTGTGGCATGCCGGAGGGGGATCCATGGCAAAACTCCCACGGAAAATTACATAGTTGATGCAGAGTCTGGTTTTAATCCATAAAGGGCATAAATAACCTAACATCCCCCTCCATCATCATCCTCCCCTGTATCTCTTCCCCCCCTCCCTCATCATCCTCCCCTGTGTCTCTTTCCCCCCTTCCTCATCACCCTGTCTGTATGTTAAGCCTGAATTTAAGGCTATAGTCAGAGAAGATATTTATGGTGGACCTAGTGATGAAGTTGAATGTTTGTGGGTAGAGTTAAATAGCGGAGCAGCAAATTCCAAAAGAATATTAGTAGGAGTATGCTATAAACCCCCAAATATAGCTGAAAGTGAGCAAATACAATTATTGTTACAGATTGGAAATGCAGCTAAGCACAGGCAAGTTCTAATAATGGGAGATTTTAATTACCCTGAAATAAACTGGATAAATGAGACCAGCAGTTCAGCTAAGGTGAGCAGGTTCTTGAGTACACTCAGGGATCATTATCTGGCCCAGGTTATACAAGAGCCTACTAGAAATGAAGCTATCTTAGATTTACTCATTACAAATAATATTGATATTGTATCAAATGTTGAAATAGGGCAACCTTTGGGAAACAGTGATCACAACACAGTCTCATTTGAGATTGAATTAAAAAAACAACATTTTAAAGGGCCAACAAAAACTCTTAATTTTAAAAGGGCAGATTTTAACGGTCTAAGGGCAGCAATGCAAACTATAGACTGGGACAGAGAACTGATAGGTAAAAATACTGAACATAAATGGACAACATTTAAATCCTTACTAAATATACATACACATCGGCATATACTGTGTGGGAATAAAAGTAAAAGGAGTAAATCACAACCCATGTGGCTTAACAATGATTTAAAGATCAAGATACGGAGTAAAAAACAGGCATTTAAATTATACAAACAAGAGGGGACAGAGACTGCTTTACGGGAATACAAGGAAATCAACAAGGCTTGCAAAAGCGCAATTAGACTGGCTAAAATAGAAAATGAAAAATTAATTGCAAAAGAGAGTAAGACTAACCCTAAAATATTTTTTAAGTATATTAATGGGAAGAAGGCGAGGAAGGAAGCTATAGGAACATAAGAATGTGAAACAGGCTGTCTGAAAATTAGTGACCAGGAAAATGCAGATGAGCTAAATAGGTTCTTTTCTTCGGTATACACAAGGGAGGTACCAGTGGTTGGGGCACCGCAAAATAATGGGGCTACACTACCATCACTAAATAATTGGGTAACGCAGGAAGTAATCCAAAAGAGGTTGGAAAAAATAAATGTTAATAAAGCCCTGGGTCCTGATGGAATACATCCGAGGGTACTAAGTTAACTGGGTTCTGTAATAGCCAAACCATTATATTTAATTTTTCAAGATTCACTCAACACAGGGTCTCTACCAGATGACTGGAGAAAAGCTGATGTGATACCTATATTTAAAAAGGGAGCAAGAGCAAATCCGGGGAATTATAGACCAGTGAGCCTCACTTCTGTAGTGGGGAAGCTTTTAGAATGGTTAATAAGGGATAATATACAAGAATATGTCCATTTGAACAGGATTATAAGTAGGAGTCAACATGGGTTTATGAGGGATAGGTCATGTCAAACAAATCTAATTAGTTTCTATGAGGAGGTAAGTAGGAACCTGGATCAAGGCAACTCAGTGGATGTAGTCTTTTTGGATTTTGCAAAGGCTTTTGATGCAGTGCCACATGGGAGACTATTGGGCAAACTAAGGGATACAGGAATTGCAGTAAATATCTGCTGGAGTGTGGGGTCTCCATTTTCGCTGATGACACAAAGTTGTGCAAGGTAATTAAATCAGATAATTATGTGCTTTCCCTCCAAGGGGATTTACATAAAATTGAGGAATGGCATCTAAATGGCAGATGAGATTTAATACGAATAAATGTAAGGTTATGCATCTGGGAAGGAAAAATAGCCATGCAATTTATAATCTTAATGGAGCAAATCTAGGTGTATCAGATATTGAAAGGGATTTGGGAGTGCTTGTGGACAACCACCTAGGTAACAGTGCTCAAAGCCAAGCAGCAGCTGCAAAGGCAAATAAAATATTAGCATGTATTAAGAAGGGTATAGAAGCCAGGGAAGCAAATATAATTCTGCCACTATACAAATCTCTAGTACGCCCTCATTTGGAATATGGAGTACAATTTTGGGCACCACTTCATAAAAAGGACATTTTAGAGCTGGAAAAGGTACAGAGAAGGGCAACAAAACTAATAAGGGGAATGGAGGGGCTAAGTTATGAAGAAAGGCTAACCAAATTAAACTTATTTTCTCTAGAAAAAAGGCGTCTAAGAGGAGATATGATTACCTTATATAAATACATCCAGGGTCAGTATAAAGATTTGTCGGGGGAGCTTTTTGTGCCAAGAGGTTTTCAACTGACAAGAGAACATCCCTTGAGGTTAGAAGTAAAAAGATTCCACCTCAAAGAAAGAAAAGGGTTCTTCACAGTAAGGGTGGTTAATCTGTGGAATTCTCTACCAGATGAGGTGGTGACAGCGGATTCAATAGATAACTTTAAAAGGGGTCTAGATTTATTTCTAATTAAAAAGGGTATTCAGGGTTATCATGGATAATTAGAGAGACAATAATGATCCAAATTTTTTTTTTTTTTTTTACATTTCCTCTTGAGACAATTGGCTAACTCTCGCTTGTTTTTTTTTTTTTTTTTTTTTTTAAACATTAAATAATTGATTAATAATAAATTAACAACTAATGAATTAATAGTTAATCCGCATATTGCAGATCAGAGGAGATCTTAAAAGGTTGAACTTGATGGACTGAAAGTCTTTTTTCAACCTTAAATACTATGTAACTATGTAACCCTCCCCTGTATCACTTTACTACCTCCCTCATCATCCTCCCCTGTGTCTGTTTCCCCCCTCCCTCATCATCCTCCCCTGTATCGCTTCCCCCCTCCCTCATCATCCTCCCCCCTCCCTTGATGATAAGGGGGGGAAGAGACACAGGGTTAAGTGTGAGGGGTGTTAGGGAAAGGGGTGTTAGGGATAAGGGTGAGGGGGGTTAGGTGTTAGGGTGAGGGGTGTTAGGGCTAAGTGTGAGGGGTGTTAGGGTGAGGGGTGTTAGGGATAAGTGTAAGGGGTGTTAGGGTGAGGCATGTTAGGAATAAGTGTGAGGGGTGTTTGGTCTTAAGGATAAGTGTGAGAATGTTAGGTTTAGGTGTTAGGTTGATGGGTGTTATGGATAAGTGTGAGGGGTGTTAGGGTAAGGGGTGTTAGGGATAAGTGTGATGGGTGTTACGGTAAGAGATGTTAGGGTTAGGTGTTAGAGTAAGGGCTGTTAGGGATAAGTGTAAGGGGGTATTAGGGTTAGGTGTTAGGGTGAGGGGTGTTAGGGATAAGTGTGAGGGGTGTTAGGGTGAGGGATGTTAGGGTTAGGTGAGGGGAGGATGATGAGGGAGGGGGAAAGAGACATAGGGGAGGATGATGAGGGAGGAGGGAAAGAGACACAGGGCAGGATGATAAGGGAGGAGGGAAAGAGACACAGGGGAGGATGATGAGGGAGGGGGGAGGATGATGAGAGAGGGGGAAAGAGACACAGGAGGATGATGAGGGATGGGGGAGGATGATGATAAGGGGGAAGAGACATAGGGATAACTGTGAGGGGTGTTTGGGTTAGGTGTTAGGGATAAGGGTGAGGGGGGTTAGGGTTAGGTGTTAGGGTGAGGGGTGTTAGGGTGAGGGATGTTAGGGTTAGGTGTTAGGGATAAGTGTGAAGGGTGTTAGGGTTAGGGTAAGGGGTGTTAGGGATAAGTGTGAGGGGTGTTAGGGTTAGGTGTTAGGGTGAGGGGTGTTAGGGATAAGTGTGAGGGGTGTTAGTGTAAGGGATGTTAGGGTTAGGTGTTAGGGTAAGGGCTGTTAGGGATAAGTGTGAGGGGGTATTAGGGTTAGGTGTTAGGGTAAGGGGTGTTAGGGATAAGTGTGAGGGGTGTTAGTGTAAGGGGTGTTAGGGATAAGTGTGAGGGGTGTTAGGGTTAGGTGTTAGGGTGAGGGGTGTTAGGGATAAGTGCGATGGGTGTTAGGGTAAGGGATGTTAGGGTTAGGTGTTAGGGTAAGGGCTGTTAGTGATAAGTGTGAGGGGGTATTAGGGTTAGGTGTTAGGGTGAGGGGTGTTAGGGATAAGTGTGGGGGGTGTTAGGTTGAGGGATGTTAGGTGTTAGGGATAATTGTGAGGGGTGTTAGGGTTAGGGTAAGGGGTGTTAGGGATAAGTGTGAGGGGGTATTGGGGTTAGGTGTTAGGGTGAGGGCTGTTAAGGATAAGTGTAAGGGGTGTTAGGGTGAGGTATGTTAGGAATAAGTGTCAGGGGTGTTAGGTCTTAGGGATAAGTGTGAGGGGTGTTAGGGTTAGGTGTTAGGTTGATGGGTGTTATGGATAAGTGTGATGGGTGTTAGGGTTGGGTGCTAAGGTGAGGGGAGGATGATGATAAGGGGGGGAAGAAACACAGGGGTGTCCTTGCAGCAGAGATCAAAAGAGTCCTTCAGGACTGTATTGCCCACTGTGTACAGTACAGTAGCCTAGCTATGGTTTTCCCTATTGATGCAGTATCACCTACACTCAGCCTCCTCTCAGTAAGACTGCAAGTTAGTTATGATTCCAAAATGGCTGCTGTTCATGAGGTTAAAGGGTCTGGAAGGCAGGGTATGATGCTGAATGGCTGGAATATGTCTGCTGACTGTGAGGTGCAGGGCCAAAGTTTGCTCAATGATAAAGAATAGGGGGCGGATCGAATATCGCATATGTTCGCCGTTCGCCGAGAACGCGAACATGCTATGTTCGCCGGGAACAGTTCGCGGGTGAACTGTTCACGACATCTCTAGCCAAGAGTACAGAGTTACACATAGGTCCCTTATGTATAAAGTATAATGGATAATATAGATTGCAATGGTCCCACCCAGGATGACCCAGGATCTAGTAATAACTAGTACTAATGAGCAATAAGGGATTATTTTCAAGAATATAGAGTATGTCAGTGAGTAGGAAAATATGTGCCCCTAACAGAAAATATTGGGATCCAATGTTCTATCCAACAGCTTATAAATGTCCCTATTGTAACTTGAGTTTATCTATCTGACATATAGATATGTACAGAGATCCCGTAGTGTGATCCAAGGCAGATAGTGACCTAAGCTATGGAAAAGGAAAGAAAGCCCTATCCACCTCCTGCATTATCATTCAGTGCTAGATAAAGTGTTATATGGACCACCAAGTGGTGTTGTATGCCGTGGAGAACGTGTCCCAGGCGAGTGATGTCACAGAGGTGAAAGTTCACATCCGCATACAATAATAAAATAAAAAAATATTTAAAAAGTGTGTGATTTAATTTCTATGATGTATATGTTAAGAGATAATAAATCCAACAACCATAAAATCTTGGAATCAACCCCAGAAACCAACATATAAAGTAAATACATACATACATCTATAACTATTAATAGGGAGTAAATCCAAGTGCCACTACACTACTTAAGGTTTTAGCACAAGGGGTTAACACACAATAAGTACAAAAAAGTGTGGACAAAGCATAGGAGGAGACAAAAGATAATTACAATTAATAACAAAGTTATATGGGATACAAAACAATAAGTAAATAACTGCATCAATGTGTAGTGGGGAGTGAGAAAAAGGTGAGCAGCAATATCATAATGTGCGCTGGAGGTGATAAGACCAAAATTATTATACATAAAGCGTCAAGGAGAGAAACAATCTGATAACGAGTCCAAGGAGCAAAAGATCAATTAGTTCCATATTACAAAATATAATTTCAAGTACAATGTGATGAATCCAGGTGACAGGAAAATAATAACCAATTATATTTGGTTTACTATACAGAACCCACCGACCCCACTAGACAGCATGGAATAAATAATACCCTAAATCCCTAAGTACATTTCTGATGGGAACATGTCCCACAATGGGGTAAGTTGATCAAGCAGAGCATCCAATTATATTGTTATATTATATCACTGATGGACTGAAACAATCAGTAACAAATAATATATAATAATACCAATATAATAACAATATGACTAAAAGAAGTGGAGAGGGAATAACCATTATATATATGTATATAATACACATAACATACACATATGTGGATATATAATACTGGTGTGTGAGTTTGCCCCTTCCTCCTTGTGATTGGAAGTGACTACAACTCCCACAATCCCCTGTACGAATCAACCAATAGGGAAGCAGAGGGCGGGGCTTCTACAGTTGGACGTCTTTATACAGCACTTACCTTAATTAAAGTTGTAATTCATTGTACTCAGTGATTATTTGAATGCCGTTGGAGAAAGTTCATAATCTACTTATCGCTCATTAATGGCACTACAGGTTTCCCGAATCTTGCCCATAAAAAACATGGCGGATGCTTCCTTATATTCTGAGTGACGCAACTTGTTAGCGCGCAGTTGGCTTGTGACGTCACATAGCCAGCGACCGAGGGACTACTGAGTAGGAAGAGGCAGAGAGATCTGAGCTGTGAGTTTGTACTGATCTAGTTATGTACAGATAGTGGGGGAGGTGCATGTGATCTATATATATGTGTATTTATGTGTCTGCAGTGTGGGGCTATATATGTATTATGGGGTATTTATAGTAACAGGTGTTTATACTTATCTATTGTGTGTGACATGAGGGGGATTTATGTACCTGGGGTGTGAGGGGGAGGTGTGTATATGTATCTGTATGTGTATATCACTAATATAATTCTGGTAAGTGTGCACGGAGAAGAAGCAGGGGGAGCAAGACGCAGGGGAGGGGGGAGCAAGATGCAGGGGAGGGGAGGAGGGGGAGCAAGACGGAGGGGAGAGGGGGGAGCAAGACGTAGGGGAGTAGCGTAGGGAGGAGTAAGACGGAGGGGAGGAGGGGGGAGCAAGACGCAGGGGAGAGGGGGGAGCAAGACGGAGGGGAGGAGGGGGGAGCAAGACGGAGGGGGGAGCAAGACGCAGGGGAGGAGCGTAGGGGGGAGTAAGACGGAGGGGAGGAGGGGGGAGCAAGACGGAGGGGAGGAGGGGGGAGCAAGACGGAGGGGAGGAGGGGGGAGCAAGACGCAGGGGAGAGGGGGGAGCAAGACGCAGGGGAGGGAAGGAGGGGGGAGCAAGACGCAGGGGAGAGGGGGGAGCAAGACGCAGGGGAGGGAAGGAGGGGTGAGCAAGACGCAGGGGAGTGGGGGGAGCAAGACGCAGGGGAGGAGCGGAGGGGGGAGCAAGGCGCAGGGGAGTAGCGGAGGGGGGAGCAAGACGCAGGGGAGGAGGGGGGAGCAAGAAGCAGGGGGGGGAGGGGGGAGCAAGAAGCAGGGGGGGGAGGGGGGAGCAAGACGGAGGGGAGAGGGGGGAGCAAGACGCAGGGGAGGAGCGTAGGGGGGAGCAAGATGGAGGGGAGGAGGGGTGAGCAAGACGCAGGGGAGAGGGGGGAGCAAGACGCAGGGGAGGGAGGGGGGGGGGGAGCAAGACGGAGGGGAGTAGGGGGGAGCAAGACGGAGGGGAGTAGGGGGGAGCAAGACGGAGGGGAGTAGGGGGGAGCAAGACGGAGGGAAGGAGGGGGGAGCAAGACGGAGGGAAGGAGGGGGGAGCAAGACGGAGGGAAGGAGGGGGGAGCAAGACGGAGGGAAGGAGGGGGGAGCAAGACGGAGGGAAGGAGGGGGGATCAAGACGGAGGGAAGGAGGGGGGAGCAAGACGGAGGGAAGGAGGGGGGAGCAAGACGGAGGGAAGAAGGGGGGAGCAAGACGCAGGGGAGAGGGGGGAGCAAGACGCAGGGGAGAGGGGGGAGCAAGACGCAGGGGAGAGGGGGGAGCAAGACGCAGGGGAGAGGGGGGAGCAAGACGCAGGGGAGGGGAGGAGGGGGCAGCAAGACGCAGGGGAGGGGAGGAGGGGGGCAGCAAGACGCAGGGGAGGAGCAAGACGGAGGGGAGGAGGGGGGAGCAAGATGCAGGGGAGGAGGGGGAGCAAGACGGAGGGGAGGAGCGGAGGGGGGAGCAAGACGGAGGGGAGAGGGGGGAGCACGACGCAGGGGAGAGGGGGGAGCAAGACGCAGGGGAGGGAAGGAGGGGGGAGCAAGACGCAGGGGAGAGGGGGGAGCAAGACGCAGAGGAGGGAAAGAGGGGGGAGCAAGACGCAGGGGAGTGGGGGGAGCAAGACGCAGGGGAGGAGCGGAGGGGGGAGCAAGGCGCAGGGGAGTAGCGGAGGGGGGAGCAAGACGCAGGGGAGGAGGGGGGAGCAAGAAGCAGGGGGGGAGGGGGGAGCAAGACGGAGGGGAGAGGGGGGAGCAAGACGCAGGGGAGGAGCGTAGGGGGGAGCAAGATGGAGGGGGGAGCAAGACGCAGGGGAGAGGGGGGAGCAAGACGCAGGGGAGGGAAGGAGGGGGGAGCAAGACGGAGGGGAGGGGGGAGCAAGACGGAGGGGAGTAGGGGGGAGCAAGACGGAGGGGAGTAGGGGGGGAACAAGACGGAGGGAAGGAGGGGGGAGCAAGACGGAGGGAAGGAGGGGGGAGCAAGACGGAGGGAAGGAGGGGGGAGCAAGACGGAGGGAAGAAGGGGGGAGCAAGACGCAGGGGAGAGGGGGGAGCAAGACGCAGGGGAGAGGGGGGAGCAAGACGCAGGGGAGGGGAGGAGGGGGCAGCAAGACGCAGGGGAGGGGAGGAGGGGGCAGCGAGACGCAGGGGAGGGGAGGAGGGGGCAGCAAGACGCAGGGGAGGGGAGGAGGGGGCAGCAAGACGCAGGGGAGGAGCAAGACGGAGGGGAGGAGGGGGGAGCAAGATGCAGGGGAGGAGGGGGGAGCAAGACGCAGGGAGGAGGGGGAGCAAGACGCAGGGGAGGAGGGGGAGCAAGACGCAGGGGAGGAGGGGGAGCAAGACGGAGGGGAGGAGCGGAGGGGGGAGCAAGACGGAGGGGAGGAGGGTTGATGAAGACGCAGGGGAGGAGGGGGAGCAAGATGCAGGGGAGGGGAGGAGGGGGCAGCAAGACGCAGGGGAGGAGCAAGACGGAGGGGAGGAGGGGGGAGCAAGATGCAGGGGAGGAGGGGGAGCAAGACGGAGGGGAGGAGCGGAGGGGGGAGCAAGACGCAGGGGAGGAGGGGGAGCAAGACGCAGGGGAGGAGGGGGAGCAAGACGCAGGGGAGGAGGGGGAGCAAGACGGAGGGGAGGAGCGGAGGGGGGAGCAAGACGGAGGGGAGGAGGGTTGATGAAGACGCAGGGGAGGAGGGGGAGCAAGATGCAGGGGAGGAGCGGAGGGGGGAGCAAGACGGAGGGGAGGAGGGGGGAGCAAGACGCAGGGGAGGAGGGGGGAGCAAGACGCAGGGGAGGAGGGGGGAGCAAGGCGCAGAGGAGGAGAGGAGGGGGAGCAAGGCGCAGGGGAGGAGGGCCTAGCAAGACGCAGGGGAGGAGGGGGGAGCAAGACGCAGGGGAGGGGAGGAGGGGGGAGCAAGGCGCAGGGGAGGGGAGGAGGGGGGGAGCAAGACGCACGGGAGGAGAGGAGGGGGGAGCAAGACGCAGGGGAGGAGGGGGGAGCAAGACGCATGGGAGGAGGCGGGAGCAAGGCGCAGGGGAGGAGGCGGGAGCAAAGCGCAGGGGAGGAGGCGGGAGCAAGGCGCAGGTTGTGTGATAGGTCAGACCGAGGCGGAAAAAAACTCACTCATATGCAGATATATTTGTGTCACTTTATGATCTTAAAGTCATACTTTTGTTTAGTGAATATTTAATACTAGCAAATTGCCCGTCAAAAAATTACGGGCATGAAATTGTAAGCCAGGGAATGCGGTTTGAGACATAATGTAAACAGTTTTTTTTACCATGAGGACCTTCGGTGCTCATCGCATGCCTCCCATGAGCGCCTGTTGGATGTTGTTTTTTTGTTATTACTGGGGCTTTTCCCGTCATTGTAAGGTCGGGGCTGCTGTGCTTTTTGCGCTTATTGCAAGGCTGCCCCCTGGTGCATTTTGTGTGGTATGAGCAGCGTTGGAATTGGTTGTGAGGCGCGCAGTGAATGTCTTTTGTGTTTATTGCGATACGTTTTTTTTTTGTGTATATGTATTTTTGTATGCCAATGAAATAATGAATAAATTTAAATAAAGTCCGTAAGTTTTGCGTTGTAAGAGCCGCGGTTTGTATTTTGGCGCTTGTGACGTTGGAGCCTCCACCTTCCGCAAAGGCGGCCCCTCGCTTTGCAAGGGACGCAGTTCTTGCGAGCTCGCAATGCGTGACGACAATCCGTAGTTTGACAACTATGTGACTAGCGACTTGACAGAGCAATAAAATTGTAAGGCAAGTCATGCTGTTTGTCACAGACATTAATTTTTTTGGTGGTCTGAGATCCTTCGGCGCTCATTGCGAGGCTGTTCGTTGTTGTATTTTTTTTTATCAGAGGCGCTTTTGCGGTCATTGTAAGGTCGGCGCTGATCTTCTTTTTGCGCTTATTGCAAGGCTGTTCCCTAGTGTAGTTTGTGTGCTATGAGCAGCGTTGGCGCTCGTTGTGAGGCGCGCAGTGAATGTTTTTTGTGTTTATTGCGATAGTGTTTTTTTTTGTGTATATGTACTTTTGTATGCTAATTAAATAACTAATAAATTAATATACTTTACCGATTTGTAAGTAATACATGCAGGAAGCATTGTGCTGAAGAGCTGGCAATCTTTTTTCATGTTCCTGCAGCATACAATGTAGGTTTGCAGTGTTGTTGAGCTGAGGTGTAAGTGTCAGCAATGTGTGCAGTGTGTAGTGTAAATAGGCTGCGTGCGCGAGGGGAAGCCGTTCGTGTAGCTGTGTACTTCCTCATTGTGTAAGTTAGTGTTGTAAAATGGTGGCGATTGTGTATGTGGTACGCGGGTGCGGATGATTTAGCGTCCTTGCTAAAAGTGTATCTTTATCTCGTACGGCTTTTTGGAAAATCCGTATGTGCCTGCCGGTGTTTTGCAGCTTTAGGGTCCATTAGCCTCGTTTTTGTTTTTTTCAGCGGCCATTTTTTCTCTTGTTTAGGGGATTTTCGTGTGTGTAAACTCGGTAATTTGGACTTAAATTGAGGTGTAACTTCACTTGCAGAGGTCCTGGGTCCCCCCCCTTGCTGTGGGTAAGCTTTTTATGTGTATTTATTGTTTTTTTATTGAGTTTGTAATAGTTTTTTTTTTTCTAGGTGCCGTGGCTCGTATTTTTTGTGTAAGTCTGTATGTATTAATTGCGTGTTAGATGTTTTTTTTTCTTCAAAGTCCCGCTTCTTTGGGTGTTTGTAACCGCTTGTGAGGTGCCGTAGAGCCTCCACCTCCGCAAATGCGGTCCCTCACTTCGCGAGGGGCCGCATTTGCGGCCCGAACTGCGTCCCTCGCGAGTTTTTGCGAGCTCGAGCATGTGATGTTGCGGTTGGGTCACTTTCTTATGTAGTGCTGACTCCTCTGTTGGAAGCTGCCAGGGATAGAAGATGAGGTTAATTTGCTAACATCTCTAACATTAATATAACTATGTTCCTAAAAGGATAACACTTAGTCTAGTTTTAGAGTCTTTACTTCTCTCTCTTTTGTATCTTTTACACATTAGACCATAAAAAAACAGAATGGCTGTGTGTTTAGAATCCGGGAGTGATTTAGCCAGACACCTCCTAACATTACTTATTCACAGAAAACAGACAGTGCTGCAGGAATGTTACATGACCACTCAATGATGGGGCAAAGAAATTTTTTTGAATTGTGAGTCTGTCTAAGACCAGGCCAAGACATGGAAATGTTATAAAGCTAGTTCTGAATTATGAAAATGTAATTATTCATGTTCCAACTGAGCCCTGGTGGCATCCATGCAACTTTTATGAAGGCTGCATGTGTGAGTAGGGTATTTACATTTCTGCATGAGTAGGGTTAGGATTTTTGGTTGCAAACTGCTCACTTCATAGCATGAACAAAGGAAATGGATGTCAAATTCCAAAAAGTCCAACAACTTAATAATTCTCGTTCCCCTTTTTCTTTTCCCCCACAACTCTCCACATCAGGATGGATGTGGGTTCCGGATAGAGGTTGTATTGGCACCTGGTCACGTAAACAGGAACCGCAAGGAAGCTATGGGGAGATGAGCTCTTGGGGGGATAATAAGAAGGTACAATGACTGTGAGGGAAAGAGAGCTGCTTTAGGAAGGGATCCTGGGGCGTATTAAGAGGGGCCAGTGGCTGGTGTAGGGGGTCTTGAGGGAAGGGATCTGCTTTTGGAAGGGATCTTTTATGATTAGCACCAGGGTGGAGAGAGACTGGTGTACCGGGACCTTCCATTCACTATCTCCACCACTGTCTCAAGCATATGATGGTTTTCCCAACATACATTGGCTCCTTGAAGCCAGACAGTGGCATGCTTATAACTTATTTAAGAAGAATAATCAAATATCGTCATGGTTAAGAGATAAATGGACTGCAGGACTAAAATAAACTACATAATATAACCTTTATTAAACCTTTATAGTAACATCTTAACTGAACAACGGACAAAACACATTACAGTACACTCTATTTTTTGTTTTGTTCCCTCCACTCTCATTGGTTGATTTATTTACTTATGCCTTAATGAGAGATAAGAGATCGATACTTACCTTTGTCTGTTTAATATGAATATGTATTCCTTATTATTTTCAGTACTTTTTCATTTTGGTGGTGTGTGGCAACAGCTTTGATTGGGGAGCACCTTAAAGTGAAGTGCTGTGGGGTTGTGTTGCCATGGCAACAGTGAAAGATGAAAAGTGAACATTAGTTTTCTACATGAGACTAAGTGCTGTTTGGCTTAAGATGTTTGGCTCAAGAGCTCAGAGGAATGGCAGCAGAACAATACCCTGACATTATGGATACCTAATACTTCTGTACTTATTGCTTTGTGCTTGAGTAATATTGAGGAAACTTGATGCAGTAAAACCATTTCCTACCGAGAGCTCTCGGTGTCTCTCAGACTACAATGGTAGAATGGAAGTTGGACCTGAAAGTTTATATAAAGAAGAGCCAGGCTCTGAAGATCATCTGACCACCATAAAGCGTGAGGCAGATCCATGTTGTATGGATGGTAAGTATTTTACATTCTTGTTTATCTGATTTTCAATATTGGTGACAATATTATCAGCATTAGTGACTTTTCGCCTCCCAATCTTTACCAGATCTTTTTTAGAATCTTAATTAAAAATAGCAACTTCTATGTCACGTACATAAAATATATTAAAGGGACATTGAACTCATCAAAACGTCTTTGCACAATCAGGTTGATGGGCCACAGCATGGGTAAGATGGTTATTGTGGCCCCTCAGACAAGTGACTGGAGCTGTGTTGTCCGGCCCTAGGAGAGACGAGCAGTGGCAAAGCCCAGCAATCCGTGTCCTCCATGTGTCTCACATCAGCTACAAGCGGAGAAGGTAGACGAGACATCCCCATCAATATAAACATTTATAGGCATCAAAAGAGCGTGTAGAGATGTTTAACAACATAAAGCCTGGATCCTGTGCTAAGCTCGGCTAGCTAGCTGATATAAAGAGATAAACAGAGGAACCTGATATGTATACATAAAAGCCACATAGTAATGGGACTTAGGCCAATTAATACTATTGAGTCCCATATGATTGATTGTGCAGGTCTATGTTAGTGATTATCAACATGAAGTGACTTACATGATGGGATTTCCATTGCAGAGGTGAAGTCAGAGAGAGAAGAGCTGGACACTGAGGGTGATCTGACCACAATAAAGAGTGAGATTGTTACATCTGATGTTGGAGGTGAGTATCCTGCAATTCTCACCCAAAATAACTGACACACAGAATTAGTCCTGACTTAGGAGAGATGAATAGAAAGATGGTGATCACGTTCATCATGTAATACTTGTAGCTATTGTTTCTATTTACTTCAGTATCGAGTCCCCGTCACAATACTGTGTGAGATATTATACTCTTGTACCAGTTACATTCTGTACTTCCGCAATTTGTTTGTTTGTATATAAACAAATGAGTAACAAGTAGTATATTTTTACTTAATGTAAAGATAAGTGTGGAGAAAAGGTTTGGATGGAGTGTGGAGGGTAAGTAGATTTACACGTCTTGCTTGGGATGCCATCTTGTACTGATTTTCTTACATTTTACTGTGTGGGACTCTAAGGCACAGGCTTTCATATTGCACTAGTGTTGGAACTTGCACTTTCCTTTTCAGTTTTTACACAAAATGCTGAATTCGATTGGTATTCAGCAACATGGATATTTATAATCTGCCCACAATTCATCAGTTCTAGAACAATTCTCTCTTTCTATAAGTAAGACAACGTTATCTTTCTTGAGCCCAGGAGAAAAATGTATACTATCTAGGAATTATGTCATGTCTGAGTTCATTCTGGTCAGACTGGCTTTAGAACTTACATTTATTTCATATTTTGAAGTAATTATTTATATATCAGCTCAGACTGAGACACTGTGAAGGAATTGTCTTGGGTACCCATAGTAGAAATTGGATACTCATCTCCATCAGAACTTGGTCCAATGCATATCAGTGCTAGGAATTCCCCTGGAAAGAGGCTTGCTGCCGACCTGGAAAAAAAAAGGCAGCTGGTGACTCTGTCCAGCTGAATGTTATGGACCTACTGCCATTGGCCTGCACAAGTTAATTAAATTAAGCCCAATTCTGGTAATCCATCTTTTCAGGAAGTACCATTGACTTCCATAGTTATTCCTATTAGAATTTGCTTTGGAATTGACCCCAACTGTTTTTCCATTGTGGCAGAAGATGTGGGACATGATGTGCTGATTTCGTTCATCACCCATTGAATTTATTATTTCTATTGTACCCACTTTTTAAGCGTTTTTTATTTTTTTAATACTCATGTCTGCTTTTGTTTATATTGAATGTTCCTTGCAGCTAAGCTCATCCTGTGCTCCCCTTTATCTTGTAATTTATTCCTCACTAATCACCTTACCTTATACTATATTTTGCTCAGTAACTGGTGTAGAACCAGCAAATCTCTATCTACCTCTCACTAAGATGGTGATTTACATGATGGGTTTTCTATTCCAGCTTTTCCAGTGGATGTACCTGAGAGTCTAGAGGTGAAGTCAGAGAGAGAAGAGCTGGACACTGAGGGTCATCTGACTCACACGGGTGAGATTGTTACGTCTAATGTTGGAGGTGAGTATCCTGCAATTATGTTGTGTACCCAAAACCTCTGCCTATGAGTTATTCCAGAGTCATGAATGCAGTATTAGGGTTGAAGTATTATAAGAGCTAATATTATTATTATTAATTATTTATTTATTTATATAGTACCTAATTTAATCCACAAGTATGTACAAGGGATAATCACTACTGGCCAAAACAATACCGCAACAACCATCATAGAAAGGGTTTTTTTATTTGTTTATTCGATAACTGTTAAGCAATAAAATCAGCATTTTGAAGAAAAAGAAGATCTTTGGAAATGTACATGTGAAGTTTAGTATTGTGTGTTCAGTTAGATCATATGTCCAGTAGGTGGGAAGCTCTCCTTATAGGATTTGTTTTCTACCTTATGGCCTTGATGGGACCAGTAATAGACAGGTAAATAATAGATCACTTTCAATTCATTATTTTCTGCCTATGAAAGTGAGTGAAATATCATTTGTTTCATTAAATAGATTTTATTGAGTGGAAGTGGAAAGAGGATTCTACAAGGTTTTTGTTATAGATATATGTTTACTCACTATTTTAATAAACTATTTTCTGCTTCTAGTGATTTCCTTTAATGCTTCACATCCAGACTGGATTCCAGACAGATCATCTCCCCAAAACCTGATGATAGTAAAGACTGAAGACTGTAGCCGCGTTGAAGATGATTTTGAATTTGAATTTCCAGACCTTGAGCAGTTCAAAGCTAGAAAAGCAGCAAGGATTAAAGAAAACCTCTCCAGTATAAATGTACTGACCCCTGGAGAGAAACCATTCACCTGCACAGAATGTGGGAAAAGATATAAACTAAAACAGAATTTTCAAGTTCATCACAAGATTCACACTGGGGGAAAAACTCACAAATGTGCAAAGGGTGATCTTCTTAACCACCACAAGACTCCTAGAGATGAGAAACCTTACACATGTACAGAGTGTGGGAAAAGCTTTGGAAACAAGGACAGATTACGCAAACACCACAGAGTTCACACAGGAGAGAAACCTTACACATGTACAGAGTGCGGGAAACGATTTGGAGATAAGGGCAACTTAGGGAAGCACCAAAGGATTCACACAGGAGAGAAACCTTACACATGTACAGAGTGTGGGAAAAGCTTTAGACAAAGCGCAGAACTTCATCGTCACTTTGTGACACACAGAACTAAGAAACATTGAAAATGATCAGAGTGGGAAACTGTTTAAAGAAAAGAGAACACTTCTAAAACATCAAAAGTATATTTGTGATATTCATTACATGATCCACACTAGGAGATCACACAGGTGCAACAGAATATTGTACATGAGAAAGTACATAGTTTTATAGGGGCTAATGAAACAATATAAGATAAGTATGAATCTGGAAAGGGAAATTACATTCATTTTAACACAATTATTAAATATAAACATTGAACAGTAATACAAATGACTATGGGATAAATGTAAATAAATATGTAATATTGTGGTGTTTGCTTATGTCTATAAATGAGGTTAGGGACTGCCGCTAAACCTCACTGATGAGGCCAAACGTACTTCTGGGATTTGCTGTTTCTCTCGTTCAGGGTAGAATTGCCTGGTATTTCAGGGCTGGATCACTTTATTGAGTGAGACCTGACTGATATACTACAAGATATTTATTTCTGTGAAGAACACACGTAAGATAAAAGAGGCTGCTCTCTGAGTAGGTGATCAGGTCTGTACAGCATACACACTGAGGTATTGTTTGTTGTCACATTGAGCGCCTCTAACTCTTTTTGTTTATTATCATTTTTCACATTCACGTTATTCCCTTCTTAACTGTGCATTGGGCTCTCTCCAAACAAAGAGCACAGCACATGGGATCCATATTAACTAGATTTTAAAAATCTACCGATGCAAATTTCAAAAAATCTTAGTTCAGCCAATCACTTGTATATTATTCATTTGAGCTCTATTTTCAAAAATGATCTACTTTTTTATTTTGTTGCATCAAGTTCCAGATCAGAAACGCATTGCTCTTTCTCTCCTAGCATTTGTCGTGGTCAAATCTTCTTCTTTGCAGAGCATCATCACTTGATTTAAAATATCAGCGTTATTGCTGGACTATTGATCGGACAAGTCTCTGATCTCTGTTTATCTCTTTCATTGACAATGACTTGTCCATATTTATCTCTGTTTGTACTATAACTCTTTTTAGGTTCCCAACATGATGCATGCATTTGCTGTTGCTATCATCTGCCGTATCTAGAAACAAAAGTCGAAAATCTAGAGAGGTGCAGTGTTGTTGAAGGCTTTGTAAGTTAGGGTAAGGATTTTTAAAATTATTCTTGAGGAAATTGTTGAGCCAACATAGGGACTGGCAGAGGGCAGCATATGAGCTTTGTGTGAAGTGGATGAGTCTGATGGAAGCTTTAAGCATAGCTTGTAGTGGAAACAGGTAGTTAGTGGAAGGCCAATTAGGACATAATGCAATAGATAATGGTATTTTAAGGGCTTAAAGGCGTTTATTGTTTTAGAACTCTTAGTGAGGAAGAAACACATTTTAGAGATATTCTGGAGGGGGTAAGTGCAGGATTTGAATAGTGATTGAATGTTGGGGATGAAGGAGAAATCTGAGTCAAGTGTGACACAAAGACTTCTGACTTGAGATGTGGGGGGATTTTTAAAATATTTCAGGTATAGTGGTGGTGGAGGAAGGAGGCGTTAGTAACAGCTCAGTGTTGAAAAGTTTTTTTTGTTTTGTTTGTTTTTTAGATGTTGGGAGGCTGTCCAAGAGAATATGTGTGAAAGACATGTTTATCAGGTATTACCGCTGTTCCTCCACCCTATTCAAACATTTTTGTTATGCCAAGGAATTTCTTTATATTTTTCAGTGTTAGAAAAGCCCGCCTTTTGAACATGTAAGACTTTTTGTTTTTGTATGGTTAAACATAGCTTTTACTTGTTACTAAACCATACTGACTGGTGATCACTAACTAAGCTATCACATACTGATACATCAAAGATTACATTACTTCAAATAAAGCTTCCTTGTGAGTAGGCTTCTTAACTAATTATGTATGTGATGACACTTGCAATGGATGTAAAATATAATCACTCTTTCACAGTTAGAAATACCTGCACATGTGAGGAATAGCGATCTCATAGACTGTAAGGCTGTAAGCCACTTTGGGTAGAAGAACACAGGTGGAATCTGATGGTAGGTTAGCAGGTAACCACAGAGATCAGCAGATTATGGTGGGAGTAGCAGGACTCATGGTGCTGGGGGCCAGGTAAGAGCTAGAAGCTATTGATGAAGCCAAAATAAAAGCTGGAAGCTTCAGTAAGAATCTGGGTGAAAGCTCGAAACCATAGCAGTCAGACTGAGTAAGGGCTGGAAGCTGGATCTCTCAGTCTAAGAGAAAGCTGGCCACCACAAATTCTTGGACCTGAATCCAAAGCGTCAGCCAGTAGATGTGTCTCTCTTCAGTTTGCAGGTTTTCTTGATGTGTGGGTAGTCGAACATGGGTGAGTCGCAAGACCACTTTACAAGTTTCTCTTAGACAAAGTCTTGAACTAGTAGTTCCCCCAGCATGATTGAAATATCCCTGAGGGCTCTTTGGTTTTCTAAAATGTGTTGGATCTCAGTCATCTTCAATTTCTCCATGATATGATCAGAACGGATTATGGTATTCTTGGAGATAGTGGTAGTGTCTTCTGGTTTAAATGGATAGAGTGTCCTCTTTACTGTTCTTGACCAGAGTAATAAGTGATCACAAAACTGAACCTAGAAAAATATAGGACCAACCTGGCTAGTTGCGATTTCAGAAGGCCAGTCTTGAGAAAACATTGAGAAAGAACTGCTCCATGGTTGAGCAGGATCTGGACGTGCCAGAATGGGTGCAGAGGTAAACTTCTCTTTTACAACTTCAAATACTTGGACAGCTTTTTTGCTGACTGGTTCTTCTTGAATAGAGCTATGATCGGGGCTATGATTTTGGAGAATTTCTTGATAAACCTTTATTAGTACACAAACAATGAGTCTATAAGTAGTATTCAAATTGGTTGGTAGTGACCAATCATGGATGATAGAGACTAATATGTTAAATAGGAGAGGACCTAATACTGAACCCTGAAGACCCCCACTTACCACATTAGTCCAATTGGAATATGCTCCATTTACCTCAACCCTTCCTGTCTTAGCCAGCTCTCAATCCATGAGCAGATATTTACTGCAATTCCTGTAGCCCTTAGATTGCACAATATACTTCCATGCGGCACTGTATCAAAGGCCTTTGCAAAATCCAAAAAGACTACAGAGTTGCCTTGATCAAAGTTCCTACTAACCTCCTCATAGAAACTAATTAGATTTGTTTGACGTGACCTACTCCTCATAAATCCATGTTGACTGCTACTTATAATCGTGTTCAAATAGGTAACATAGTAACAAAGTAATTAAGGTTGAAAAAAGACTTTCAGTCCATCAAGTTCAATCTGTTAAGATCTCCTCTGATCTGCAATATGCGGATTAGTTATTAATTAATTTGTTGATTAGACAATTATTAATAGTATAGTATTGGAGGATGAATAAAGAGTTAGTCCTTTAAGTTGTACCTTTTTAGATCTCTATTGATCTTTTTAATGTGCACTATTTATTATTAATTGTTAATTGATCCAGAGGAAGGCAAACAGAAAAAAAAAAACATTGAAACTTTGCCAATTGTCTCATAAGGGGAAAAAAAAGCAAAATTCCTTTCTGACCCCAGAAACTGGCAATCAAATTTCTCCCTGGATCAATATTCCTTCGCTAGTTATCTAGGAAAGCCTTGAATGCCCTCTTTATTCAAAAATATATCTAACCCCTTTTTGAAGTTGTCTATTGAATTTGCTGTTACCTCCTCCTTTGGTAAAGAATCACACAGTTTAACAACCCTAACTGTGAAGAACCCTTTTCTTTGTTTAAGGTGAAATCTTTTTTCCTCTAACCTCAAGGGATGTCCTCTTGTCAGTTGAAAATCTCTTGCTACAAAAAGTTCACTTGACAAAGCCTTATATTGACCCTGGATGTATTTAAATAAGGTAATCATATCTCCTCGTAGACGCCTTTTTTCTAGCGAAAATAAGTTTAATTTGGTTAGTTTTTCTTCATAACTTAGCCCCTCCATTCCCCTTATTAGTTTTGTAGCCATTCTCTGTACTTTTTCCAGCTCTAAAATGTCTTTTTTATGAAGTGGTGCCCAAAATTGTACTCCATATTCCAAATGAGGGCGTACTAGGGATTTGTATAGTGGCAGAATTATATTTGCTTCCCTTACTTCTATACCCTTCCTAATACATGCTAATATTTTACTTGCCTTTGCAGCTGCTGCTTGGCTTTGAGCGCTGTTACCTAGGTGGTTGTCTACAAGCACTCCCAAATCCCTTTCAATATCTGATACACCAAGATTTTCTCCATTAAGATTATAAATTGCATGGCTATTTTTCCTTCCCAAATGCATAACCTTGCATTTATTTGTATTAAATCTCATCTGCCATTTAGCCGCCCATTTCTCTAATTTATGCAAATCCCTTTGTAGGGAGAGTACATCATTATCTGATTTTATTACCTTGGACAACTTAGTGTCATCAGCAAAAGTGGAGACACTACTTTCGAGTCCTACTTCTATATCATTAATAAATATGTTAAAAAGGAGAGGACCTAATACTGAACCTTGAGGAACCCCACTTATCACATTAGACCAATCGGAGTATGTTCCATTTACAACAACCCTTTGCTTCCTGTCTTTTAGCCAGCTCTCAATCCATGAGCAGATATTTACTGCAATTCCTGTATCCCTTAGTTTGCTCACTAGTCTTCCATGTGGCACTGTATCAAATGCCTTTGAAAAATCTAAGAAGACTACATCCACTGAGTTGCCCTGATACAAGTTCCTACTAACCTCCTTATAAAAACTAATTAGATTGGTCTGACACGACCTATCCTTCATAAATCCGTGTTGACTGCTACCTACGATCTTGTTCAAATAGACATATTCTTGTATTCTGTCCCTTATTAACCCTTCTAAAAGCTTCCCAACTACAGATGTGAGGCTCACTGGTCTCTAATTCCCCGGATTTGCTCTAGATCCCTTCTTAAATATAGGTATCACCTCTGCTTTTCTCCAGTCATCCGGTAGAGACCCTGTAGTGAGTGAGTCTTGAAATATTAGATATAATGGTTTGGCTATTACAGAACCCAGCTCCATCAGTACCCTTGGATGTATTCCATCAGGACCTGGAGCTTTATTAACATTTATTTTCTCCAATCTCTTTTGGATTTCTTCCTGCATTAACCAATTATTTAGTGAGGGTAGTGTAGCCCCATTATGTTGCGGTGTCCCAACCACTGGTACCTCCCTTGAAAAGAACCTATTTAGCTCATCTGCCTTTTCCTGGTCACTAATTATCAGATGGCCTGTGGGGCCACTTTGGGTAGAAGAACACAGGTGGAATCTGATGGTAGGTTAGCAGGTAACCACAGAGATCAGCAGATTATGGTGGGAGTAGCAGGACTCATGGTGCTGGGGGCCAGGTAAGAGCTAGAAGCTATTGATGAAGCCAAAATAAAAGCTGGAAGCTTCAGTAAGAATCTGGGTGAAAGCTCGAAACCATAGCAGTCAGACTGAGTAAGGGCTGGAAGCTGGATCTCTCAGTCTAAGAGAAAGCTGGCCACCACAAATTCTTGGACCTGAATCCAAAGCGTCAGCCAGTAGATGTGTCTCTCTTCAGTTTGCAGGTTTTCTTGATGTGTGGGTAGTCGAACATGGGTGAGTCGCAAGACCACTTTACAAGTTTCTCTTAGACAAAGTCTTGAACTAGTAGTTCCCCCAGCATGATTGAAATATCCCTGAGGGCTCTTTGGTTTTCTAAAATGTGTTGGATCTCAGTCATCTTCAATTTCTCCATGATATGATCAGAACGGATTATGGTATTCTTGGAGATAGTGGTAGTGTCTTCTGGTTTAAATGGATAGAGTGTCCTCTTTACTGTTCTTGACCAGAGTAATAAGTGATCACAAAACTGAACCTAGAAAAATATAGGACCAACCTGGCTAGTTGCGATTTCAGAAGGCCAGTCTTGAGAAAACATTGAGAAAGAACTGCTCCATGGTTGAGCAGGATCTGGACGTGCCAGAATGGGTGCAGAGGTAAACTTCTCTTTTACAACTTCAAATACTTGGACAGCTTTTTTGCTGACTGGTTCTTCTTGAATAGAGCTATGATCGGGGCTATGATTTTGGAGAATTTCTTGATAAACCTTTATTAGTACACAAACAATGAGTCTATAAGTAGTATTCAAATTGGTTGGTAGTGACCAATCATGGATGATAGAGACTAATATGTTAAATAGGAGAGGACCTAATACTGAACCCTGAAGACCCCCACTTACCACATTAGTCCAATTGGAATATGCTCCATTTACCTCAACCCTTCCTGTCTTAGCCAGCTCTCAATCCATGAGCAGATATTTACTGCAATTCCTGTAGCCCTTAGATTGCACAATATACTTCCATGCGGCACTGTATCAAAGGCCTTTGCAAAATCCAAAAAGACTACAGAGTTGCCTTGATCAAAGTTCCTACTAACCTCCTCATAGAAACTAATTAGATTTGTTTGACGTGACCTACTCCTCATAAATCCATGTTGACTGCTACTTATAATCGTGTTCAAATAGGTAACATAGTAACAAAGTAATTAAGGTTGAAAAAAGACTTTCAGTCCATCAAGTTCAACCTGTTAAGATCTCCTCTGATCTGCAATATGCGGATTAGTTATTAATTAATTTGTTGATTAGACAATTATTAATAGTATAGTATTGGAGGATGAATAAAGAGTTAGTCCTTTAAGTTGTACCTTTTTAGATCTCTATTGATCTTTTTAATGTGCACTATTTATTATTAATTGTTAATTGATCCAGAGGAAGGCAAACAGAAAAAAAAAAAACATTGAAACTTTGCCAATTGTCTCATAAGGGGAAAAAAAAGCAAAATTCCTTTCTGACCCCAGAAACTGGCAATCAAATTTCTCCCTGGATCAATATTCCTTCGCTAGTTATCTAGGAAAGCCTTGAATGCCCTCTTTATTCAAAAATATATCTAACCCCTTTTTGAAGTTGTCTATTGAATTTGCTGTTACCTCCTCCTTTGGTAAAGAATCACACAGTTTAACAACCCTAACTGTGAAGAACCCTTTTCTTTGTTTAAGGTGAAATCTTTTTTCCTCTAACCTCAAGGGATGTCCTCTTGTCAGTTGAAAATCTCTTGCTACAAAAAGTTCACTTGACAAAGCCTTATATTGACCCTGGATGTATTTAAATAAGGTAATCATATCTCCTCGTAGACGCCTTTTTTCTAGCGAAAATAAGTTTAATTTGGTTAGTTTTTCTTCATAACTTAGCCCCTCCATTCCCCTTATTAGTTTTGTAGCCATTCTCTGTACTTTTTCCAGCTCTAAAATGTCTTTTTTATGAAGTGGTGCCCAAAATTGTACTCCATATTCCAAATGAGGGCGTACTAGGGATTTGTATAGTGGCAGAATTATATTTGCTTCCCTTACTTCTATACCCTTCCTAATACATGCTAATATTTTACTTGCCTTTGCAGCTGCTGCTTGGCTTTGAGCGCTGTTACCTAGGTGGTTGTCTACAAGCACTCCCAAATCCCTTTCAATATCTGATACACCAAGATTTTCTCCATTAAGATTATAAATTGCATGGCTATTTTTCCTTCCCAAATGCATAACCTTGCATTTATTTGTATTAAATCTCATCTGCCATTTAGCCGCCCATTTCTCTAATTTATGCAAATCCCTTTGTAGGGAGAGTACATCATTATCTGATTTTATTACCTTGGACAACTTAGTGTCATCAGCAAAAGTGGAGACACTACTTTCGAGTCCTACTTCTATATCATTAATAAATATGTTAAAAAGGAGAGGACCTAATACTGAACCTTGAGGAACCCCACTTATCACATTAGACCAATCGGAGTATGTTCCATTTACAACAACCCTTTGCTTCCTGTCTTTTAGCCAGCTCTCAATCCATGAGCAGATATTTACTGCAATTCCTGTATCCCTTAGTTTGCTCACTAGTCTTCCATGTGGCACTGTATCAAATGCCTTTGAAAAATCTAAGAAGACTACATCCACTGAGTTGCCCTGATACAAGTTCCTACTAACCTCCTTATAAAAACTAATTAGATTGGTCTGACACGACCTATCCTTCATAAATCCGTGTTGACTGCTACCTACGATCTTGTTCAAATAGACATATTCTTGTATTCTGTCCCTTATTAACCCTTCTAAAAGCTTCCCAACTACAGATGTGAGGCTCACTGGTCTCTAATTCCCCGGATTTGCTCTAGATCCCTTCTTAAATATAGGTATCACCTCTGCTTTTCTCCAGTCATCCGGTAGAGACCCTGTAGTGAGTGAGTCTTGAAATATTAGATATAATGGTTTGGCTATTACAGAACCCAGCTCCATCAGTACCCTTGGATGTATTCCATCAGGACCTGGAGCTTTATTAACATTTATTTTCTCCAATCTCTTTTGGATTTCTTCCTGCATTAACCAATTATTTAGTGAGGGTAGTGTAGCCCCATTATGTTGCGGTGTCCCAACCACTGGTACCTCCCTTGAAAAGAACCTATTTAGCTCATCTGCCTTTTCCTGGTCACTAATTATCAGATGGCCTGTGTCACATTGTAATGTTCCTATAGCTTCCTTCCTGGCCTTCTTCCCATTAATATATTTAAAAAATATTTTAGGGTTAGTCTTACTTTCCATTGCAACTGACTTCTCATTTTCTATTTTAGCCAGTCTAATAGCCCTTTTGCAAGCCTTGTTGATTTCCTTATAGTCACATAAAGCTGCCTCTGTTCCCTCCTTCTTGTATAATTTAAACGTATGTTTCTTTTTCCTCATCATGATCTTTAAGTCATTGTTAAAACACATGGGATATGATTTACTCCTATTCATTTTATTTCCACATGGTACATGCCGATGAGTATGCTTATTTAGTAAGGATTTGAATGTTGTCCATTTATTTTCAGTATTTTTCCCTGTAAGTTCTTTGTCCCAGTCTATATGTAGTATTGCTGCCCGTAGCCCATTAAAGTTAGCCCTTTTAAAATTTAGAGTTTTTGTTGGCCCCTTACAACTCTGTTTTTTGTATTTCAATCTCAAATGAGACTGTTCCCCAAGGGTTCCCCTATTTTAACATTTGATATTATATCAATATTACTTGTGATGACTAAATCCAAGATGGCCCCTATTTCTAGTAGGTTCTTGTATTACCTGGGCCAGATAATGATCCCCGAGTGTACTCAAGAACCTGCTCCCCTTAGCTGAGCTGCTGGTCTCATTTATCCAGTTTATTTCAGGGTAATTAAAGTCTCCCATTATTAGAACTTGCCCATGCTTACCTGCATTTCCAATCTGTAACAATAATTGTATTTCCTCACTTTCAGCTATATTTGGGGGTTTATAGCATGCTCCCACCAATATGCGTTTTTAGAATTAGCTCCTCCACTATTTAGCTCAACCCACAAAGATTCAATGATGCCCTTAGTGCCAGCATAAATATATTCTCTGACTATAGGCTTAAATTCAGGGTTAACATAAAGACAGATCCCTCCTCCTCTTTTACCATTTCCCCTATCTTTCCTAAAAAGGTTATAACCATCCAGATTAACAGTCCAGTCATGAGATTCATCCCACCATGTTTCAGTAATGC
The DNA here is from genome assembly GCA_027410445.1 of Discoglossus pictus. Classification (NCBI taxonomy): domain Eukaryota; kingdom Metazoa; phylum Chordata; class Amphibia; order Anura; family Alytidae; genus Discoglossus; species Discoglossus pictus. Next base: position 445,211,497 of record CM050166.1, on the reverse strand, counting down.
CTATTAAGCCCCATTTTTCTTGTACTGCTAATATTTCTAGCTCGCCCATTTTCCCAGGCAAACTTCTTGCGTTAGCAAGCATACACTTTATGTTGCTATGGCTCTGCCGTTGTGAAGTGCTTGCCACTGTATTTGAGGCCCCTATTAATAACTCCCTACTGTCTATTGTAACCCTCCCCCCTTCTCCTCCCCCATGGGTAACTAATTCATCCCTTTCCCTCTCTACCCTATTTACCCCAATACTTCTATATAGTCCCCCCCCCACCTACAAGTTTAAAAACTCCCCCAGCCGTTCTACCATCCTATCCCCTAGGTATATTCTTATTAACCCTTCTGAAAACTTCCCCACTACAAAAGTGAGGCTCACTGGTCTATAATTCTCTGGATTTGCTCTTTCTCCCATCCTTAATATAGGTATCATCTCTGCGATTTACCAGTCATCTGGTAGTGACCCAGTGTTCCAGGGTAAAAGTCTTATGAGCCTGGCGGTGTTTTGCATGGTTATGGGTCGTGTAGCCTTGTTTTCTTCGTCCGCCATTTTTTTTGTCGCTTAGGCAATTTTCGAGCCTCAGCAAATTGTGTTTAAATTCTCGTACAACTTCACTCCCAGACGTCCTGGCTGTCCCCCTGTGCTGTGTGTGATGTTTTGTATTTTTATTTTTTCTAAGTCCCGCTTTCCAGTCTTATGTGCCTGGCGGTGTTTTGCGTGGTTATGGGTCGTGCAGCCTCGCCATATTCTTTCTCGCTTCAGCGATTTTTGAGTGGCGAGACTCGACAACTTCAACTTAAATTTTGCGTGCAACCTCAGTCCCAGCCGTCCTGGCTGTCCCCTCGTGCTGTGTGTCATGTGTTTTGGATGTTTTTGTTATTGGGGTTTTTCGATGTGGGCAGTTTGGCCATTAACTTCGTATTTTTTCAACCTTGTTTTTTTTTTTAATGGTAATAATGCCCCTGGTCCTGATGGAATATATCCAAGGGTACTGAGGGAACTGGGTTCTGTAATAGCCAAACCATTATATCTAATATTTCAAGATTCACTCAACACTGGGTCACTACCAGATGACTGGTAAATCGCAGAGATGATACCTATATTAAGGATGGGAGAAAGAGCAAATCCAGAGAATTATAGACCAGTGAGCCTCACTTTTGTAGTGGGGAAGTTTTCAGAAGGGTTAATTAGAATATACCTCTGTTGTCGTTTTCCTCTTTCCCCCATATTATGGAAGACACTAGAATAACCTCAAGGCACTGGTGGACCTCCAGAAACTTGGACAGGATAGGCACTTGGTTTAATAACGACCGGCTTCTTGGATATCTACTATCTGCAAAAACCTTCCACTCACAAAAGGCATATTGGGGTTACTATACAACATAGCAAATCTGGAGAAAAAGACCAAATTTATGTTAAGATGGGAAGAGGACATGGGATTGGAGTGGGATTGGTCTAAAGGGTCGGCAATGCTCAAATTTAAATAAAGGATGGCTTAACTCCATCCTCCTGGAAACATCCATTAAGGTTCTTCAAAGAACCTACTGTACCCCAGATAAAATGCAAGTGTAGATATAGATTTAATTTCAGTCCAGATACTGTGTTCAAACTGCTTATGGTGGCCATAATTGCCGGGATAGAAGTTTGAGGACTTGTATATGGAAGGTCGTCAGCAAACAATGTGCATTTGAAGTGCTGATGACCCACTTGCACACCCTGTATATCAGCATTAGATTTGATTGCCTGGGCTAGCTGTTCCATCGCAAGTACAAACAATAGAGGTGAGAGCGGGCAGCTCTGCTTAGTACCCCTCTGTATCAAAGGCCTTTTCGATATCTAAAGCTAATAGGCACATAGGTATTTCTGACTTTTGTGTTAAGAATTGGGCATTTAACAATCTCCTGACATTGTCCCCTGCCTGCCTGTATGGTATAAATCCTGTCTGGTTCTTATGAACAAGATTTGGGAGAAACTTAGAGATCCTAGAGGCCATAATCTTGGCTAAAATCTTGTTGTCCCCATTTATTAGCGAGATTGGATGGTAATTCTTAACCTCAAGGTCTGCTTGATTGAGTTCAGGAGGCATTCGTTTTCCGTTCAAAATTGCATTAAATAGTAGAGTGAGATGTGGGGTGAGTACAGCCTATCATTTTTTATAATACAAATTTTTAAAGCCATCTGGCCACCGGAATTTGCTTAGTTTAAAAATGTGTATAGTAGCCTTTACCTCTTCCTGGGTAACGTCTGAGTTAAACTGGCCAAATGTTGCTCTGTTACCAAGGGGAGGTCATATTTGTTCAAGAAGGAGTCCAAATCTGCTTCCCTACATGTAGATTGGGAGGAGTAAATTTGTCTATAAAAAGTTTGAAAGGCCTCTTGAATCTCATTTGGGCTAAATGAGGTTAAGCCGTTAGGTAACCTAATATGGTTAACTCTGGATTGATAGAACTTGGATTTTAATCTTTTTGCTAATAACGTGTCAGTCTTATTTGCCTTCCAATAATACAGATGTTTAGTCTTTCTCATTGCTTATTCGGTGCAATGTGAAAGAATAGCATCTAGCTCAACTCTTATGGTATCGATTTGCTTACGTAGCTTTCTGGAGGGATTTTTGTTGGTTTCCTTTCTAAGTTCCCAAGGGTTGTGGAAAGTTCGCCCTCTTTCTGTCTGGAGAGTTTTCTTATAAATGGAGGCCAATTTAATACAGGTCCCTTTACAAAGGCCTTGTGGGTTACCCATGGCCAACCCACCCCTGTTTCAGGTTTTGAGTTGGTCTCAAATAACAAGTTCATATCTTTGGTAATCTGTTCTACAATGTTGGGATTGGAAAGCAAAATCTCATTCATTTTCCAAGTGTGGGGGGGGGGATTAAATTAGGTCCGAGATTCAGTTGAACAAGGACCGCAGCTTAGTCCGACCAGGGGCACTGGATAATCTCAGATTTATGAAGGGAATCAAATAGAGACAAGCTAACCAAGAAAGTGTCAATCCTGGCGTATGTGGCATGATTAGGAGAGTAATATGTGTATTCCCTCTATCCCGGGTGTAACCTCCTCCAGGCGTCAACTAGCCCCAAGCTAGATAGTAGAGATTTAATTTGCTTTATTTGATTTGAGAATTTGTTACTAATGGGATTCCCTGGTCTATCAAGTGATATATAAAAAGCGAAATGAAAGTCTCCATCTATTATCAGTCTGCCCATATCCTGGCCTTCAAGTTTCTTCATTAGTTTAATTAATATTTTATTAGTGGAAGTAGTTGGTGAGTAGAGTGAGATTAAGGATATTCAGGCCCCTGAGATTGTACCTGTTACTACTATGAAGTTACCCTACTTATCTACTGACTTAGGCTTATATTGGAATGGCAAACTTTTATCTATAAGAATTGCAGAACCTTCTTTCTTAGAGGGATGGGTGGTCGTTTCAAAGGTGGGGTAGTCTTTGTTTAAGAAAGAAGGACCCTTGTCATGGGAAAAGTGGGTTTCATGTAAGAATAACAAAGAAGGGTTTTTATATGTTTTATAGTACGTGAAGGCCTTTTGTCTCCTTAAGGGTGAATTAAATCCCCTAACGTTATGTGTTATGAAGGTACAGTCAATATTTTCATGGTCCTGGAATATAAGCCAGTCACCAAGAGGCCCATCCACCCCATGGGCCAAGGGGGGATTCCTGTAGCCAAAGCAGAGGATTCTGGAGCTGAGTTGGACCCCCCCTCCACTTATTGAGCTTCCTCCCAACTCTGTCTCATATAATAGATCAGGATAGTGGAGCCTGACCACCTGTAGGCCTAACCACAGGGTCACATATATTTACAGTAGACTCTCAGTTATCCGGTACCCACAGGGATTGCCATATACTGTATAACTGTATTTTCTGGTTGCTTGAGAGTCACTCTAAAAATAGCCTAATAACCCTATACCCCACTCAAAACCATACACAATGTATTTAATTGCTACTGCTAATGAAATACATTAATTAAAAGCTCAAAAAAATACACAGATACAAAGTTCACTTTAACACAGCATTTTATTAGACATTACATAGACATTTACAGTTAGATGATGCAGATAGGAACTTCCAGGCAGGTAATTCCGATGAGCACCTACGGGGTCAGGATACACTGTAGCACTTCTAGGCACTTTTAGGCTGAACTTCTTGTGCTGCAGGGTCACTTCCTGTTGCTTTAAGTGCCAGGTAGATAAGAGTTTCCAGATAACATGGAATGTAGGTAGGTGACGGTTGTTTAAGAGTTCAGATAACTGAAATTCTACTATAATATATGGGATAGGATGGTAGAACGTCTGGGAGAGTTTTTAAGCTAGTAGGTGTGTGTGTGTGTGGGGGGGGGGTGAGAGAAGTAATGGGAGAGAGGGGGTAAGGAACTAGTAAAGTGGAAGGAGATGGGGGAGGGTTAGTATAGTCAATATGGAGGTACTGCTAGGAACCTCAAGTACAGTGGCAGGCACTTCAGAACTAGACTCATAACATAAGGTGTATGCTCGCTAATGCCAGAATCTTGCCAGGAAAATGGGAGAGTTAGAATTATTAGCAGTTAATGAGAAATGGGATGTAATAGGCATTACTGAAACATGGTGGGATGAATCTCACGACTGGACTGTTAATCTGGATGGTTATAACCTATTTAGGAAAGATAGGGGCAATGATAAAAGAGTAGGAGGGATTTGTCTGTATGTTAAGCCTGAATTTAAACCTATACTCAGAGAAGATATTTATGGTGGACCTAGTGATAAAGTTGAATGTTTGTGGGTAGAGTTAAATAGCGGAGCAACAAATTCTAAAAGAATATTAGTAGGAGTATGCTATAAACCCCCAAATATAGCTAAAAGTGAGGAAATACAATTATTGTTACAGATTGGAAATGCAGCTAAGCATGGGCAAGTTCGAATAATGGGAGATTTTAATTACCCTGAAATAAACTGGATAAATGAGACCAGCAGTTCAGCCCAGGTTTTACAAGAGCCTACTAGAAATGAGGCTATCTTGGATTTAGTCATCACAAATAATATTGATATAATATCAAATGTTGGAATAGGGCAACCTTTGGGAAACAGTGATCACAACACAGTCTCGTTTGAGATTGAATACAAAAAAACATAATTGTAAGGTGCTAACGAAAACTCTCAAAAACGGCAGATTTTGACGGTCTAAGGGCAGCGATACAAAGTATAGACTGGGACAGAGAACTGGCAGGTAAAAACACTGACCATAAATGGACAACATTCAAATCCTTACTAAATATACATACACATCGGCATATACCATGTGGAAATAAAAGTAAAAGAAGTAAATCCCATCCAATGTGGCTTAACAATGATTTAAAGATCAAGATACAGAGTAAAAAACAGGCATTTAAATTATACAAATAAGAGGGGAGAGAGACTGCTTTACACGAATACAAGGAAATCAACAAGGCAGCAAAAGCGCGATTAGACTGGCTAAAATAGAAAATGAAAAATGTATTGTAAAAGAGAGTAAAACTAACCCTAAAATATTTTTTAAGTATATTAATGGGAAGAAGTCGAGGAAGGAAGCTATAGGAACATGACAATGTGACACAGTCTGATAATTAGGACCAGGAAATGGCAGATGAGCTAAATAGGTTCTTTTCTTCGGTATACACAAGGCAGGTACCAGTGGTTGGGACACAGCAACATAATGGAGCTACACTACCTTCACCAAATAACTGGTTAACGCAGGAAAAAATCCAAAAGAGGTTGGAAAAAATAAATGTTAATAAAGCCACGGGTCCTGATGGAATACATCCACGGGTACTGAGGGAACTGGGTTCTGTAATAGCCAAACTGTTATATTTAATTTTTCAAGATTCACTCAACACAGGGTCTCTATCAGATGACTGGAGAAAAGCAGAGATGATACCTATATTGAAGAAGGGAGCGAGAACAAATCTGGGGAATTATAGACCAGTGAGCCTCACTTCTGTAGTGGGAAAGCTTTCGGAAGGGTTAATAAGGGATAGTATACACGAATATGTCTATTCAAACAGAATAAGTAGGAGCCAACATGGATTTATGAGCGATAGGTCATGTCAAACAAACCTATTTAGTTTCTGTGAGGAGGTTAGTAGGTACTTGGATCAAAGCAACTCAGTGGATTTAGTCTTTTTGGATTTTGCAAAGGCTTTTGATACAGTGCCACATGGGAACCTATTGAGCAAACTAAGGGATACAGGAGTTGCAGTAAATATATGCACATGGATTGAGGGCTGGCTAAAAGACAGGAAACAAAGGGTTGTGGTAAATGGAACATACTCATATTGGACTAATGTGGTAAGTGGGGTTCCTCAGGGTTCAGTATTAGGTACTCTCCTTTTTAACATATTTATTAACAACTTAGAAGTAGGACTTGAAAGTAGTGTCTCCATTTTTGCTGATATCTTGGAGTTGTACAATATAATTAAACCAGATAATGATGTACTTTCCCTCCAAGGGATTTGCATAAATTAGAAAAACGGGAGACTAAATGGCAGATGAGATTTAATACAAATAAATGTAAAGTTTTTGTATCTGGGAAGAAAAAAAAGCCATGCAATTTATAATCTTAATGGAGAAAATCTAGGGGTATCAGGTATTGAAAGGGATTTAGGAGTGCTTGTGCACAACCATCTAGGTAGCAGTGCTCAATGCCATTTCCCCTATCTTTCCTAAAAAGGTTATAACCATCCAGATTAACAGTCCAGTCATGAGATTCATCCCACCATGTTTCAGTAATGCCTATTAAGCCCCATTTTTCTTGTACTGCTAATATTTCTAGCTCGCCCATTTTCCCAGGCAAACTTCTTGCTTTAGCAAGCATACACTTTATGTTGCTATGGCTCTGCCGTTGTGAAGTGCTTGCCACTGTATTTGAGGCCCCTATTAATAACTCCCTACTGTCTATTGTAACCCTCCCCCCTTCTCCTCCCCCATGGGTAACTAATTCATCCCTTTCCCTCTCTACCCTATTTACCCCAATACTTCTATATAGTCCCCCCCCCCCACCTACAAGTTTAAAAACTCCCCCAGCCGTTCTACCATCCTATCCCCTAGGTATATTCTTATTAACCCTTCTGAAAACTTCCCCACTACAAAAGTGAGGCTCACTGGTCTATAATTCTCTGGATTTGCTCTTTCTCCCATCCTTAATATAGGTATCATCTCTGCGATTTACCAGTCATCTGGTAGTGACCCAGTGTTCCAGGGTAAAAGTCTTATGAGCCTGGCGGTGTTTTGCATGGTTATGGGTCGTGTAGCCTTGTTTTCTTCGTCCGCCATTTTTTTTGTCGCTTAGGCAATTTTCGAGCCTCAGCAAATTGTGTTTAAATTCTCGTACAACTTCACTCCCAGACGTCCTGGCTGTCCCCCTGTGCTGTGTGTGATGTTTTGTATTTTTATTTTTATTTTTTCTAAGTCCCGCTTTCCAGTCTTATGTGCCTGGCGGTGTTTTGCGTGGTTATGGGTCGTGCAGCCTCGCCATATTCTTTCTCGCTTCAGCGATTTTTGAGTGGCGAGACTCGACAACTTCAACTTAAATTTTGCGTGCAACCTCAGTCCCAGCCGTCCTGGCTGTCCCCTCGTGCTGTGTGTCATGTGTTTTGGATGTTTTTGTTATTGGGGTTTTTCGATGTGGGCGGTTTGGCCATTAACTTCGTATTTTTTCAACCTTGTTTTTTTTTTTAATGGTAATAATGCCCCTGGTCCTGATGGAATACATCCAAGGGTACTGAGGGAACTGGGTTCTGTAATAGCCAAACCATTATATCTAATATTTCAAGATTCACTCAACACTGGGTCACTACCAGATGACTGGTAAATCGCAGAGATGATACCTATATTAAGGATGGGAGAAAGAGCAAATCCAGAGAATTATAGACCAGTGAGCCTCACTTTTGTAGTGGGGAAGTTTTCAGAAGGGTTAATAAGAATATACCTCTGTTGTCGTTTTCCTCTTTCCCCCATATTATGGAAGACACTAGAATAACCTCAAGGCACTGGTGGACCTCCAGAAACTTGGACAGGATAGGCACTTGGTTTAATAACGACCGGCTTCTTGGATATCTACTATCTGCAAAAACCTTCCACTCACAAAAGGCATATTGGGGTTACTATACAACATAGCAAATCTGGAGAAAAAGACCAAATTTATGTTAAGATGGGAAGAGGACATGGGATTGGAGTGGGATTGGTCTAAATGGTCGGCAATGCTCAAATTTAAATAAAGGATGGCTTAACTCCATCCTCCTGGAAACATCCATTAAGGTTCTTCAAAGAACCTACTGTACCCCAGATAAAATGCAAGTGTGGATATAGATTTAATTTCAGTCCAGATACTGTGTTCAAACTGCTTATGGTGGCCATAATTGCCGGGATAGAAGTTTGAGGACTTGTATATGGAAGGTCGTCAGCAAACAATGTGCATTTGAAGTGCTGATGACCCACTTGCACACCCTGTATATCAGCATTAGATTTGATTGCCTGGGCTAGCTGTTCCATCGCAAGTACAAACAATAGAGGTGAGAGCGGGCAGCTCTGCTTAGTACCCCTCTGTATCAAATGCCTTTTCGATATCTAAAGCTAATAGGCACATAGGTATTTCTGACTTTTGTGTTAAGAATTGGGCATTTAACAATCTCCTGACATTGTCCCCTGCCTGCCTGTATGGTATAAATCCTGTCTGGTTCTTATGAACAAGATTTGGGAGAAACTTAGAGATCCTAGAGGCCATAATCTTGGCTAAAATCTTGTTGTCCCCATTTATTAGCGAGATTGGATGGTAATTCTTAACCTCAAGGTCTGCTTGATTGAGTTCAGGAGGCATTCGTTTTCCGTTCAAAATTGCATTAAATAGTAGAGTGAGATGTGGGGTGAGTACAGCCTATCATTTTTTATAATACAAATTTTTAAAGCCATCTGGCCCCCGGAATTTGCTTAGTTTAAAAATGTGTATAGTAGCCTTTACCTCTTCCTGGGTAACGTCTGAGTTAAACTGGCCAAATGTTGCTCTGTTACCAAGGGGAGGTCATATTTGTTTAAGAAGGAGTCCAAATCTGCTTCCCTACATGTAGATTGGGAGGAGTAAATTTGTCTATAAAAAGTTTGAAAGGCCTCTTGAATCTCATTTGGGCCAAATGAGGTTAAGCCGTTAGGTAACCTAATATGGTTAACTCTGGATTGATAGAACTTGGATTTTAATCTTTTTGCTAATAACGTGTCAGTCTTATTTGCCTTCCAATAATACAGATGTTTAGTCTTTCTCATTGCTTATTCGGTGCAATGTGAAAGAATAGCATCTAGCTCAACTCTTATGGTATCGATTTGCTTACGTAGCTTTCTGGAGGGATTTTTGTTGGTTTCCTTTCTAAGTTCCCAAGGGTTGTGGAAAGTTTGCCCTCTTTCTGTCTGGAGAGTTTTCTTATAAATGGAGGCCAATTTAATACAGGTCCCTTTACAAAGGCCTTGTGGGTTACCCATGGCCAACCCACCCCTGTTTCAGGTTTTGAGTTGGTCTCAAATAACAAGTTCATATCTTTGGTAATCTGTTCTACAATGTTGGGATTGGAAAGCAAAATCTCATTCATTTTCCAAGTGTGGGGGGGGGATTAAATTAGGTCCGAGATTCAGTTGAACAAGGACCGCAGCTTAGTCCGAGCAGGGGCACTGGATAATCTCAGATTTATGAAGGGAATCAAATAGAGACAAGCTAACCAAGAAAGTGTCAATCCTGGCGTATGTGGCATGATTAGGAGAGTAATATGTGTATTCCCTCCATCCCGGGTGTAACCTCCTCCAGGCGTCAACTAGCCCCAAGCTAGATAGTAGAGATTTAATTTGCTTTATTTGATTTGAGAATTTGTTACTAATGGGATTCCCTGGTCTATCAAGTGATATATAAAAAGCGAAATGAAAGTCTCCATCTATTATCAGTCTGCCCATATCCTGGCCTTCAAGTTTCTTCATTAGTTTAATTAATATTTTATTAGGGGAAGTAGTTGGTGAGTAGAGTGAGATTAAGGATATTCAGGCCCCTGAGATTGTACCTGTTACTACTATGAAGTTACCCTACTTATCTACTGACTTACGCTTACATTGGAATGGCAAACTTTTATCTATAAGAATTGCAGAACCTTCTTTCTTAGAGGGATGGGTGGTCGTTTCAAAGGTGGGGTAGTCTTTGTTTAAGAAAGAAGGACCCTTGTCATGGGAGAAGTGGGTTTCATGTAAGAATAACAAAGAAGGGTTTTTATATGTTTTATAGTACGTGAAGGCCTTTTGTCTCCTTAAGGGTGAATTAAATCCCCTAACGTTATGTGTTATGAAGGAACAGTCAATATTTTCATGGTCCTGGAATATAAGCCAGTCACCAAGAGGCCCATCCACCTCATGGGCCAAGGGGGGATTCCTGTAGCAAAGCAGAGGATTCTGGAGCTGAGTTGGACCCCCCCTCCACTTATTGAGCTTCCTCCGAACTCTGTCTCATATAATAGATCAGGATAGTGGAGCCTGACCACCTGTAGGCCTAACCACAGGGTCACATATATTTACAGTAGACTCTCAGTTATCCGGTACCCACAGGGATTGCCATATACTGTATAACTGTATTTTCTGGTTGCTTGAGAGTCACTCTAAAAATAGCCTAATAACCCTATACCCCACTCAAAACCATACACAATGTATTTAATTGCTACTGCTAATGAAATATATTAATTAAAAGCTCAAAAAAATACACAGATACAAAGTTCACTTTAACACAGCATTTTATTAGACATTACATAGACATTTAGTTAGATGATGCAGATAGGAACTTCCAGGCAGGTAATTCCGATGAGCACCTACGGGGTCAGGATACACTGTAGCACTTCTAGGCACTTTTAGGCTGAACTTCTTGTGCTGCAGGGTCACTTCCTGTTGCTTTAAGTGCCAGGTAGATAAGAGTTTCCAGATAACATGGAATGTAGGTAGGTGACGGTTGTTTAAGAGTTCAGATAACTGAAATTCTACTATAATATATGGGATAGGATGGTAGAACGTCTGGGAGAGTTTTTAAGCTAGTAGGTGTGTGTGTGTGTGGGGGGGGTGAGAGAAGTAATGGGAGAGAGGGGGTAAGGAACTAGTAAAGTGGAAGGAGATGGGGGAGGGTTAGTATAGTCAATATGGAGGTACTGCTAGGAACCTCAAGTACAGTGGCAGGCACTTCAGAACTAGACTCATAACATAAGGTGTATGCTCGCTAATGCCAGAATCTTGCCAGGAAAATGGGAGAGTTAGAATTATTAGCAGTTAATTAGAAATGGGATGTAATAGGCATTACTGAAACATGGTGGGATGAATCTCACGACTGGACTGTTAATCTGGATGGTTATAACCTATTTAGGAAAGATAGGGCAATGGTAAAAGAGTAGGAGGGATTTGTCTGTATGTTAAGCCTGAATTTAAACCTATACTCAGAGAAGATATTTATGGTGGACCTAGTGATAAAGTTGAATGTTTGTGGGTAGAGTTAAATAGCGGAGCAACAAATTCTAAAAGAATATTAGTAGGAGTATGCTATAAACCCCCAAATATAGCTAAAAGTGAGGAAATACAATTATTGTTACAGATTGGAAATGCAGCTAAGCATGGGCAAGTTCGAATAATGGGAGATTTTAATTACCCTGAAATAAACTGGATAAATGAGACCAGCAGTTCAGCCCAGGTTTTACAAGAGCCTACTAGAAATGAGGCTATCTTGGATTTAGTCATCACAAATAATATTGATATAATATCAAATGTTGGAATAGGGCAACCTTTGGGAAACAGTGATCACAACACAGTCTTGTTTGAGATTGAATACAAAAAAACATAATTGTAAGGTGCTAACGAAAACTCTCAAAAACGGCAGATTTTGACGGTCTAAGGGCAGCGATACAAAGTATAGACTGGGACAGAGAACTGGCAGGTAAAAACACTGACCATAAATGGACAACATTCAAATCCTTACTAAATATACATACACATCGGCATATACCATGTGGAAATAAAAGTAAAAGAAGTAAATCCCATCCAATGTGGCTTAACAATGATTTAAAGATCAAGATACAGAGTAAAAAACAGGCATTTAAATTATACAAATAAGAGGGGAGAGAGACTGCTTTACACGAATACAAGGAAATCAACAAGGCAGCAAAAGGGCTATTAGACTGGCTAAAATAGAAAATGAAAAATTTATTGTAAAAGAGAGTAAAACTAACCCTAAAATATTTTTTAAGTATATTAATGGGAAGAAGTCGAGGAAGGAAGCTATAGGAACATGACAATGTGACACAGTCTGATAATTAGGACCAGGAAATGGCAGATGAGCTAAACAAGTTCTTTTCTTCGGTATACACAAGGCAGGTACCAGTGGTTGGGACACAGCAACATAATGGAGCTACACTACCTTCACCAAATAACTGGTTAACGCAGGAAAAAATCCAAAAGAGGTTGGAAAAAATAAATGTTAATAAAGCCACGGGTCCTGATGGAATACATCCACGGGTACTGAGGGAACTGGGTTCTGTAATAGCCAAACTGTTATATTTAATTTTTCAAGATTCACTCAACACAGGGTCTCTATCAGATGACTGGAGAAAAGCAGAGATGATACCTATATTGAAGAAGGGAGCGAGAACAAATCTGGGGAAATATAGACCAGTGAGCCTCACTTCTGTAGTGGGAAAGCTTTCGGAAGGGTTAATAAGGGATAGTATACACGAATATGTCTATTCAAACAGAATAAGTAGGAGCCAACATGGATTTATGAGGGATAGGTCATGTCAAACAAACCTATTTAGTTTCTGTGAGGAGGTTAGTAGGTACTTGGATTAAAGCAACTCAGTGGATGTAGTCTTTTTGGATTTTGCAAAGGCTTTTGATACAGTGCCACATGGGAAACTATTGAGCAAACTAAGGGATACAGGAGTTGCAGTAAATATATGCACATGGATTGAGGGCTGGCTAAAAGACAGGAAACAAAGGGTTGTGGTAAATGGAACATACTCATATTGGACTAATGTGGTAAGTGGGGTTCCTCAGGGTTCAGTATTAGGTACTCTCCTTTTTAACATATTTATTAACAACTTAGAAGTAGGACTTGAAAGTAGTGTCTCCATTTTTGCTGATATCTTGGAGTTGTACAATATAATTAAACTAGATAATGATGTACTTTCCCTCCAAGGGATTTGCATAAATTAGAAAAACGGGAGACTAAATGGCAGATGAGATTTAATACAAATAAATGTAAAGTTTTTGTATCTGGGAAGAAAAAAAAGCCATGCAATTTATAATCTTAATGGAGAAAATCTAGGGGTATCAGGTATTGAAAGGGATTTAGGAGTGCTTGTGCACAACCATCTAGTTAGCAGTGCTCAATGCCAAGCAGCAGCTGCAAAGGCAAATAAAATATTAGCATGTATTAAGAAGATTATAGGAGCAAGGGAAGCAAATATAATTCTGCCACTATACAAATCCCTAGTACGCCCTCATTTGGAATATGGAGCACAGTTTTTGGCACCACTTCATAAGAAGGACATTTTAGAGCTGGAAAAGATACAGAGAAGGACAACAAAACTAATAAGGGGAATCCAGGGAGGAATCCGATCACCAGCATCTGGGGTCAGGAAGGAATTTTATATTTTTTTCCCTTTTTTTTTTTTTCTGTTTGCCCCCCGCATCAATTAACAATTAATCTGCATATTGCAGATCAGAGGAGATCAAAAAAGTTTTAACTTGAAGGACTAAAGTATTTTTTCCACCTCAATTACTATGTAACTATGTAACAATATTTTCATAAACATATCACATATATAGTTGTGAGCAGCAAATTTTTTTGCTAACGTTGATGTCATCAAGAGGGTGTGACTATGACGTCAGTGGGGGGCGGGGCCTAAAACCTGATCTTAACAGAAGCTGCAGCCATATGCATTTCAGAGAAACACAGCAAAGTGAGAGAGAGGGGGAGGGAGAGAGACAGACAGGTACACAGAGAGAGAGACAGGTACAGAGAAAAAGACAGGTACAGAGAGAGAGAGAATTACAGAGCAAGAGGGCACACAGAGAAAGAGCGCACAGAAAGAGAGTGCACAGATAGAAAGCAGAGTGAGCTTACAGACAGAGAGCGCACAGAGATTGACAAAGAGAGGGAGGGGTACAGAGACAGAGATCACACGTAGACAGCGGTGCACACAGAGCGCAGATAGAGAGAGCGCACACATAGAGAGCACACAGAGATCGACACAGAGAGGGAGGGGTGCAGAGAGAGAGAGAGCACGCAGACAGCACACAAAGAGCGAGAGCACAGACAGAGAGTGTACAGAGAGAGAGCGCACAGAGAGTGAGTGCACAAACAGAGAGATCACACACAGACATCGAGCACAGAGAGCAAGAGAGAGCGCAGAGAGAGAGAGAGAGTGCACAGACAGAGAGCGCACAGACAGAGAGCAGAGGCAGCGGGTGCACAGAAAGAGAACCACAGAGATCAGAGACAGAGAGCACACAGAGAGACAGAGTGCACAAAGAGGGAGAAAGAGCCACAGAGAGAGCACTCAGACACAGAGATCACACACAGACAGCACACACAGAGAGCCAGAGAGAGCGCACAGAGTGCACATAGAGAGAGTGCACAGAGAGAGAGAGTGCACAGACAGAGAGCAGAGAAACAGCACACAGAGAGGGCATACACACAGAGAGCGCACAGAGATCGACAGAGAGAAAGAGAACACACATACAGTGCACACAAAGATCGAGAAAGAGAGCCCACAGAGAGAGAGTGCACAGACAAAGAGCAGAGACATAGAGAGCACAGAGAGAGGGACACACAGAGAGTGCACAGATAGAGAGAACTCACACATAGAAAGCGCACAGAGAGGGAGGTGTACAGAGAGAGAGCACACACAGACAACTCTTACAGAGAGTTAGAGAGAGCACACAGAGAGTGCACATAAAGAGAGAGAGTGCACAGAAAGAGAGCGCACAGAGAGAGAGTGCAATGACAGAGAGCAGAGAGAGTGCACAGACAGAGAGATCACACACAGACAGCACACACAGAGAGCAAGAGAGAGCGCACAGACAGAGAGAATGCACAGAAAGAGAGAGAGAGCCACGGAGACAGTGCACAGAGAGTGCACACACAGAGAGCGTACAGAGGTCAACACAGAGAGGTAGGGGTACAAAGAGAGAGAGTGTTCACAGACAGTGAGAGAGAGAGAGATTGCAGACAGAGAGAGCGCACATACAGAGAGTGCACAGTGAGAGAGAGCGCACAGAAAGAGAGAATGCACAGAGATTGACACAGAGAGAGAGGGGTACAGAGTGAGAGAGTGCACACAGACATAGAGATCAAGACAGAGCACACAGACAGAGTGCACAGACAGAAAGCGCACAGAGAGAGAGAGTGCACAGACAGAAAGCGCACAGAGAGAATGCAGAGAGCACACAGAAAGAGAGAGAGAGAGCGCACAGAGAGAGAAAGTGCAGAGAGACAGAGCGCACCAGGAGCGAGAGAGACAGGTCAGAGAGAAAGAAATGAGAGCAAGACACACAAGAGAGAGAGAGAGATAGAGAGAGACAAGGCCCATACGTGATGGCCGTATGTGACTAGCTTGGGGGAGGGGGGGGGCAGGCTCAAAATGGCTTAAGAGTTACAGGCTTCAAAAAAATTATGGATTTAACGGCCGACATTTTTTTCAAGCCCGTAACTTGGAAGCTACTGGTAGACCGCCAAAAGATGCCAATGAATTAAAAAATTAACGTACAACCTCACACACAGCACAGGGGGAGAGGCAGGGAGCCTGTAAGTGAGGTTGCAAGATAGTTTGATATTTAACTGGTTGAATTTCCCAAGCCCACACATAGTTTCACACTCGTACATGCAAACAGGAGCAAAGAGGAGAGAGAGGGGAGAGAAAGGGAGAGGGGGAGAGGGTGGAAATAGACACAGGGGAGGGAGAGGGTGTAAAGAGACACAGGGGATGGAGTGGGGGGAAAGAGACTCAGGGGTGAGAGAGTGGGGCGCAATACACAGGGGAGGGAGATAAGGGGACAAAAAACCCAGGGTAGGGAGAGAGGGCAAGGAGACAACAGAGAGAGAGAGAATGGGGAGAGGCTTGCAATGAGTGCTGAAGGAGCTCATTGCGGAGCTCTTAATGAGCGCTGAAGATGCCCGAAAGTTGCGTGTTGGCCGACCCCTGCAATGAGGCAAAGCCACTCATTGTGGGGCTCACCGTGAGGCCCACAAAGTAGATGGGAGAGAGGCTTGCAATGAGCACCTTCGGCGCTCATTGTAAGGCACGAAAGTTAGAGGGGGGCGAACCTTGCATTGTTTGGCAAACAGCATTGCCAGGCTTAAAATGTTATTGCCATAATTTTTGACGGGCAAGTCGCTAGTAATGTATAAAAGACAGGGTTCAGACAATACTAGAAAATGTATTAATATTATTTCTTATGTAACAACATTATATATCTATGTTATCACTATCATTGGATGCAGAAAAAGACTTTGATCGAGTAGATTGGACATATATGGAGCTTGTATTGCAAAACCTTGGTTTAGGTGAGTTTAGTTCTAAAGCTATTAAAGCTCTATAACAAAAACCTATGGCTTAAAAAAATTAGGCTTTAATAGTGAAAAATTTAAAATCACTGAACACAACAGGGATGTCCCCTCTCCCCTTTAATTCTTATTTTGACTTTAGAACCAATGTTAGAAAAAATTTAAATCTCTAAAGAAACTTCGAGATTTTCAATAGGAAAAGCTTAAGATCACTAAAACCCAAGCTCTATGGTTCGGTCTTAATGAAAAAGTGTTACAAGACTTAAAGGAAATTTTACCATATAAGTGGGAATCCAATGGATTAACGCACTTAAAAATAAAAAAAATTCCAAAACTTAAAGACTTCTGCACAACAAATTATTTGATCTAGATGAAAATATGCATGCTCTTTAAAACCAATGGCAGGGAAAAAAACATTTTGTGGACATGCGATTAAAGTGACTATTTCCTAAGATTACTTATCTGTTACCCGTTAAAATTGATGGGATAATATTTGAAGTGTGTCTCTTTCCCCCTCTCCCTCCTCTGTGTTTCTTCCTCCCGTCTCCCTCCCCTGTATCTCTCTTCCGTCCCCTGTATCTCTCTTCCCAGGGGCATTGAGAAATTAAGCAAAGATATTTAAACATTTCTTTGAGGGGCACTGTAGCATTGGGGCCACCCAGAGCAGAGCCCCAGTAGAGTTGAATTAACCCCCCCCCCCCCCCCACAGATTTGTTTTGGGCTCCTACACCCATGGTGCAGTGATTTTATGGCCTCACCCTTGCCCCAGTCATTATGAATACCGGCTAAGGGGATTGATAGTTTCTGGCCCCAGCTACCACAATGTGCACCTGCTTCTTCTGGATCAGACAAAGATTATGATATTTACGGTGTTTTACTCTTGGTCTGACAATATGTTTGTATTGCCTCCTGGGATGATGTTTTATTGGATCCCCCCATGATGCCCCAGATAAAGTTGCAGAACACAAATACCAAAAGAGAGCTTGTGTTCTGCTTTACAATGATATGGCTAATACTTAGGTGAAAGCTATCTTGTTGTACTCTTTCTGCCTAACTAAAATATTTTACTCTTTATTAATAATAATAATAATAATAATAATAATAATAATAATAATATAAAAATAAGTATCATTTATTTATTTTGCTTCGTATTCTGTTTATTGATTGCAGCTTTTATGGTAACCAAAGTTTTCAATTTGCCCTTTGTCACAACCCACTTTTAGGCCCCACCCTGAGTATTTTTGTGATTAACCAACCCTAGCCCTACAGGGCCCTAACTGACTAATTAAATGCCTAGATGCAAATGTAGGAATATAGGTGGATAAAACATACATTTGTCCTTAGCCTGTAGACCCCATTGCTGTTGATCTGTGGAAACAACCCAAGTTTGTCGGGACATCGTTGATTTGCTCAGCAGTCTAGGTGGTGACCAATAGGGGAGCTGCAACCTAAAATTATGTTTTTAAAAGATGTTAAACTTTGGGAGGAAATTTTAAAAAGGACATTGGTTGAAGAATAGCCAAGGGATAAGCACCAACAAGATTCCCTGGGGATTGCCCAGATGGACAAAAAGAGGAAAGTTGCTGAGTTGATCACGGCTTTAGTCAGGGGAACCGGACTGTCAGGTAAACCACATGGAAGAGCTTCTTTTCTAGAATGTATTTGTTATTCTTCTGCTGCTTTAAGTTAGAGCTACAGTGGATATAAAAAGTCTATACACCCCTGTTAAAATGTCAGGTTTCTGTGCTGTAAAAAAATTAGACAAAGATAAATTATTTCAGAACTTTTTCCACCTTTAATGTGACCTATAAACTGTACACACTCAATTGAAAAACAAACTGAAATCTTTTAGGTGGAGGAAAGAAAAAGAAAAATAATGTGGTTGCATAAGTCTGCACACCCTCTTATAACCGGGGATGTTGCTGTGTTCAGAATTAAGCAATCACATTCCAAATCGTGTTAAATTGGAGTCAGCATACACCTGCCATCATTTAAAGTGCCTCTGATTAACCCCAAATAAAGTTCAGCTGCTCTAGTTGGTCTTTCCTGAAATTTTCTTAGTCGCATCCCACAGCAAAAGCCATTGTCCACAGAGAGCTTCCAAAGCATCAGAGGGATCTCATTGTTAAAAGGTATTAGTCAGGAGAAGGGTACAAAGGAATTTCCAAGGCATTAGATATACCATGGAACACAGTGAAGACAGTCATCATCAAGTGGAGAAAATATGGCACAACAGTGACATTACCAAGAACTGGAGCTCCCTCCAGAATTGATGTAAAGACAAGAAGAAAACTGGTCTGGGATGCTACCAAGAGGCCTACAGCAACATTAAAGTAGCTGCAGGAATATCTGGCAAGTACTGGCTGTGTGGTACATGTGACAACAATCTCCCGTATTCTTCATATGTCCGGGCTATGGGGTAGAGTGGCAAGACGAAAGCCTTTTCTTACGAAGAAAAACATCCAAGCCAGGCTACATTTTGCAAAAACACATCTGAAGTCTCCCAAAAGCATGTGGGAAAAGGTGTTATGGTCTGGTGAAACCAAGGTTGAACTTTTTAGCCATAATTCCAAAAGATATGTTTGGCGCAAAAACAACACTGCACATCACCAAAAGAACACCATACCCACAGTGAAGCATGGTGGTGGCAGCATCATGCTTTGGGGCTGTTTTTCTTCAGCTAGAACTGGGGCCTTAGTTAAGATAGAGGGAATTATGACCAGTTCCAAATACCAGTCAATATTGGCACAAAACCTTCAGGGTTCTGCTAGAAAGCTGAACATGAAGAGGAACTTCATCTTTCAGCATGACAATGACCCGAAGCATACATCCAAATCAACAAAGGAATGGCTTCACCAGAAGATTTAAGTTTTGGAATGGCTCAGCCAGAGCCCAGACCTGAATCCGATTGAAAATCTGTGGAGTGATCTGAAGAGGGCTGTGCACAGGAGATGCCCTCGCAATCTGACAGATTTGAAGTGTTTTTGAGAGTGGGCAAATCTTGCCAAGTCAAAATGTGCCATGCTGATAGACTCATACCCAAAAAGACTGAGTGCTGTAATAAAATCAAAAGGTGCTTCAACAAAGTATTAGTTTAAGGGTGTGCATACTTATGCAACCATATTATTTTATTTTTTATATTTTTTCTTCCCTCTGCCTAAAATATTTCAGCTTGTTTTTCAATTGAGTTGAACAGTTTATAGGTCACATTAAAGGTGGAAAAAGTTCTGAAATGATTTATCTTTGTCTCATTTTTTTACAGCACAGAAACCTGACATTTTATCAGGGGTGTGTAGACTTTTTATATCCACTGTATTTGCTCTTATACTTTTTAAGGTGAAAATTGCCTAAAACTTTCTTAATTATTGTAAAAAAAACACATATGTACTTTTTACAGTTGCTAGAACACCCATCCCCCTCTCCCTTCTCTGTGTCTCTACTCCCCCCTCCCTCCCCTGTGTCTCTTCCCCATCTCCCTCCCCTGGGTCTTCCTTCCCCTGTGTCTCTTCCCTTCTTTCCCCTCCATCTCCTGTGTTTCTTCCCTCCCCCTCTCCCTCCCCTGTGTTTCTTCCCCCTCTCCCTCCCCTGTGTCTCCTTCCCCTCTCCCTCCACCGTATCTCTTCCCCCTCTCCCTCCCTTGTGTCTCTTCCCCCCTCCCTCCCCTGTGTTTCTCTTCCCCCCTCTCCCTCCCCTGTGTCTTCTCCCCCCTCTCCCTCCCAGTATTTCTCTTCCCCCTCTACTTCCCCTGTGTCTCTTCCCCCTCTCCCTCCCCTGTGTCTCCTCCCCCTCTCCCTCCCAGTATCTCTCTTCCCCCCTCTCCTTCCCCTGTGTCTCTCTTCCCCCTCTCCCTCCTGTGTGTCTCTCTCCCCCTCTCCCTACCCTGTGTCTCTTCCCCCTCTCCCTCTTCCCCCCTTGCTTGTTTCTCTTTCCCCCTCTCCCTTGTCTCTTTCCCCCTGTGTCCCTTGTCTCTCTCCCACCCCTGTGTCTTTCTCCCCCTCTCCCACCCCTGTGTCTCCTCCTCCCCTGTGTCTCTTCCCCTCTCCCTTCCCTGTGTCTCTTCCTCCCCTCTCCCTCCCCTGTGCCTCTTCCTGTGCTCCCTCCCCTGTGTCTCTTTGCCCTCTCCATCCCCAGTGTTTCTCTTCCCCCCTCTCCCTTCCCTGTGTCTCTTCCCCCCTCTCTCTCCCTGTATCTCTTTTTCCCCCTCTCCTTCCCCTGTGTCTCTCTTCCCCCTCCCCCTCCCCTGTGTGTCTTCTCCCTCTCCCTCCCCTCTGTTTCTCTTCTCCCCTCTCCCTCCCCTGTGTTTCTCTTCCCCCCTCTCCCTACCCTCTGTCTCTTCCCCCTCTCCCTCTTCCCCCTTTGCGTGTGTCTCTTTCACCCCTCTCCCCTGTCTCTTTCCCCCTGTCTCCCTTGTCTCTCTCCCACCCCTGTGTCTCCTCCTCCCCGTGTCTCTTCCCCCTTCTCCCTCCCCTGTTTCTCTTCCCCCTTTCTCCCTCCCCTGTGTCTCTTCCTCTCTTCCTCCCCTGTGTCACTTCCCCTTCTCCCTAGCCTGTGTCTCTCCCCCCTCTCCCTCTCCCGTGTCTCTTTCCCCCTCTCTCTCCCCTGTGTCTCCTTCCCCCCTTCTTCCTCCCTCCTCTGTGTCTCTTCCCCACCTCTCCCTCCCTTGTGTCTCTTCCTCCCCTCTCCTTGCCCGGTGTCTCTTCCCCCTTCTCTCTCGCCTGTGTCTCTTCCCCCTTCTCTCTCCCCTGTTTCTCTTCCCCCTTCTCCCTACCCTGTGTCTCTTCCCCCTTCACCCTCCCCTATGTTTCTACTGCTTGGGGTGGTTTTTACATCCTTCGGGGTAGATTTACTTCCTCGTTTTCGTTGTGTTGCGTTTTTTCGGCAGCCATTTTTTCCCTCGCTTAGGCGATTTTTGATTGTGAAAAAACTACAAATATGGCTCAAATGTACTTGCCACCTCACTCACAGCTTTGAGTTTGTAAGTGAATTTGAGGCATATTTGTTATTTGTTTTTTTAGGTCTTTTCAGTTCTGTGGTTCGGCCGTTAAAGTCGGATTTTTGTAAGGGGCATAGTGTATGTGCAGGTTTTGGTCCCAAGTCCTACGGGTCATAAGTCAGTGCAACGAGCGCCTTTGATTATTGTAAATACCTATTCTTCCAGAGGGCTTGAATTGGTTTAGCTGCATCAATCCTACTCCTAGTTCTGTGTTGGTTCCGAAACCCCCCTCAGGATCAGAACAATCAGAGTAGAAGATTTGGCAGCCTCAGACCAATATATTGCTCAATCTAAGGGCATTTTTGTATTTCCCTCCTTGTATTACACAGTATGGCAGGCACTATACTTATTGTCCTCTAGTATTTTCTGGTTGAACAATTAGTCTTCACTACCAGATTCGCTAATTGGTCATACTTTGGAGTATAGAACCAGGGAGGGAACCGCAGGGCTTCCCAGAGAGTAGATGTGTGCAGGTGGTTCTGCTCCAATGGGTAGTCTACATGAACTCTCTTACCTGCCCTAGTAAAAAGTGTATGACTGATGCACCAGTCTCTTGACCTACTGCTAAACTGCTGATATAAAGTTAGTTTCTGTTGGTTAATTGTATTTCTTGGAGAAAATTCCAGAATTATCACTTATAACAGTTGAAATTATGAAATATTAATTTCTGGACAGTAGTATTTCCATTGAACAGTGTGTGTCTCACAGCCTGGGACTGGGCTTCTAAGAATTAGGTATTAGGTTTGTGAGATGGACAGAGCTTAGATGACTAAATATAACAATCTATCAGAGACTCAACAAATACACATGATCAATTTTAAATTTACAGACTTTTCGATTGAAAGTTGCATTGTTGGCTGCATGTCATGGTGACATTTGGTTATTTCTATACTTTTATACTCAGCTTTTGACTCCAAGTTACATTTACCATCAGGGCTGAGCAGTCATTTCTGCAGAGGGTCAACCAATGACACTGGGCCTCATACCATCCACTCAGCAGATTCACTCCCCAACTCTCATTTTCCCATTTCTGTTTATTTATTTTTCCTCTAGACCTAGATCCTCACACCCAACACCTCTCTTTAACCTTTGAGCCCCCTCCTAGCCTGTCCACAACTACCCACCTATGATTTGTGTGTTTAGCTCTATCACCGGCATTGTTCACAGCTGATAAATCCATAAACTAATTAACCCTTTACTCTATTTTCAATTACTTTCCAGGCGCTTGTTTCCTCCTTTTAATTACATCACCTTTTGTTTTATTTATCCCTTTAGATTGTAAGTTTGTGAATTTTCAATCTTGTATGATGTTTTGAAAAAAGCGCCACGTATGTAAGATTTTAAACTCAAAGATAGGGACCCAGAGTTATTGCCATGTGCTTAATATTGTATTTATTTTTTCTATGTACTTAGCCCATGTACAGCGCTACGGAATATGTCGGCGCATTACAAAAAACGGTAATAATAATAAGTACATGTCCCATAACTCTAGTTAAGTACCTGCTAAAACAAGACTATTTTCCTATTATAATATACTAGCGAATTGCCCGTCAAAAAATGTTGTTTGGTGTGTAGATGAATAAATAATAAATGAATATACTTTACCTATTTGGAAGCATTGTGTTGAAGAGATGTGAATGTGTTTTGACATTGCTGCAGCATTAGTGTTGTGGAGCTGCTCTCTAAGCGTGGTGAATGTGTGCAGTGTAATACTGTGCGTGCGCGAGTCGAAACCGTGCGCGTAGTGTCGTACTTCCGCATTTGCGTTAAATGGCGGTTTATGTGTGTTGTGCGTCTTTGCGTATTGTCCGTTGTTGGTTTGTAGTGGTTTTCGAGTTTCGTGTGGTGTTTTGCGAGTGTGGTGTGGTGTTTTACGTCTGGAGAGTGCTGTAGCCTCGTTTTCGTTTTGTCCGTCGGCCATTTTCTCTCTCGCTTAGCGATTTTATTAGTGTCTAAAGTGTTTTATTTTTATTTAAATGAAGGTGTAACTTGTTTTTTTGAGGTGCTGGATGGTTCCTCTTGCTGTAGGTAAGCTTTTTATGTGTGTGTTGTGTGTATTTATTGTGTTTTAAATGTTTGTATGTCGGCGTGTTGCGGCCGATGTTTGCGAGGTCGTAATGTGTGGTAACGTGTTTCGTAGGTTGTTTGCGTTCCTCGTAAAATTTAGCGAGTGTCGTAATTTGTGTGTCGTGTTTTGTGAGTAGCGACGTGAAGTTTGCGAGGGTTTGAGGCCCTTGCCCAGTGACCTCGCCAGCAGCTGAGGCCCTCGCTTCGCGAGGGGCCTCAGTTGCTGGCATGGAGCGCCTTCGGCCTGAGGCCCTTGCCCAGTGACCTCGCTACGCGAGGGCCGCGGCACGCTACGCGAGGGCCGCGGCTCGCTTCGCGGGCCACGGCCCTCGCTTTGCGAGGGCCGCGGGCTCGCTACGCGAGCCCGCAAGCGTGAGCAACGGCCCGTACGCTCACAACTATATATGTGATGTAACTAACCACCTACTGCCTTAGAAAATGCAGGATATCATTTTGATAATAATGTAACCACTAGGCACATCATTTCAAGGTTATATTTATACTTCCGATTTATATTGATATTAAGAGAGTTAACACGATGAATATGATAATGTGATACAATATGACATAAACATGTTATGTACAGATATATATTACCATAATATGCCCCCTACCACCCCCTACACGTTCACTTTGCTCTTCATTGCTTGGAGACTATCTATGGCTTGGAGACTATGACCATCATCTAGACTCACTCTTGTAGGTGATTATTTAGCACTGATAACCCCATAAGACATGGACGAATTATATTAATACAGTGATATATATACAATTACAGATTATTAATATTATTAGTAATATTATTATTGTACATTTTTTTTTAGATTTCTTAGTGCTAGTATAGTCATTTCATAGCTGGAAGGTGTCATGTAATGAAATTATAGGATATTAGTTTTTTTCACATTATTTCACTGTAACACAAAATTACATCTGAAATTTAGATTGCACAAAACACAATATGGTTTATTGGTATAAACAGTCAAAATGATCATAGCAATTCTATTTATATATGTATCATAGCAATAAAGCCTCTACTTCTAGAGTTCTTAGATTTTTCTTGTTATGTGCCCCCTGGTGTTCATCTCTGGTCTTAGCAATATAATATAACATTTGGGTAAGAATATACAGCCCAATAAACCTGCACTTGATGCCAAGATGGCGAATATCTCCACAGCCACTGTGTACTTGCCTTTAGTGCTCAGATAGGCCGGGATGAAGGAGATCCAGACACTGCAGAACACCAGCATGCTGAAGGAGATCATCTGAGCCTCATTGTAAGTGTCAGGTACCTTCCTTACAAGGAAAGCAACAAGGAAACTCAGAGCAGATAACAATCCGATGTAACCAATCACAATATAGAACGCAGTGACTGAGCCCTCATTACACAGTAATATCATTTTACCAGTGACAGATTTAGTATCATAGTCTGGGTATGGAGGGGAATGTACCAGCCACACAATACATATAGCAACCTGTACTAGGGTGGAGACAAGGACCAGACATATGGACACTCTGCTCCCCACAAATTGTCTTAATTTGCTACCTGGCTTTGTTGCTTTGAAGGCAATGACAACAGTGATAGTTTTTGCAAGGACAGAAGAGACGGCAACTGCAAAAATAATCCCAAATCCAGTTTGACGCAGTTGGCAGGTCATATTTCCAGGTTGTCCAATGAATAACAAGGAGCAGAGGAAGGAGAACATGAGGGACACGAGGAGGATGTAGCTGAGATCTCTGTTATTGGCTCTGACCACAGGTGTGTTCTGGTGTAATACAAACAGTCCCAGCACTACAGCTGTTATTACACTAAATACAATTGATGCACAGGCCAGGGCTGCACCCAATGGGTCTCCATGTGCCAGGAACTCTATTATCCTTGGGATACATCTGTCTCTTCCATCATTGGACCAGTGATCTTCTGGGCAAATAATGCAATTTTCCATGTCTGTCAATGTAAAATATTATAATTGATCAGCTTGTTGGAGATTTGCACAAGTTTAACACATACAGTAGATCATACATTTGTTTTTCTGTTTGCATCATATTCTTGTAAAGTTTTGGTAACCCCATTTGTTAGGAAGTACTCAAAGAACTTATTTTGTAAGATCATAAGTCAAAAAGTATTAAGTCACGCAAATGATGCCAAACAATGTAATAAGTAACTCCATAGGTACCCAGTTGTCTCAATGTCATTGAATATTGTAACATGGGCTTTATGTGCTTGGTTAGTGTAGTCTACCTTCTATCTCAATTTCCAGCAGAAAACCTCACTAAGAAAAAAGAAAAAAAAGAGAACAATTACATACTCTTGGGCCATGTAGTTAGCTGGCGGAGCATGACAGAGTCAGTGTTTGATAGGAAAATACTTGCCTATATAAACTCCATGTTGCAATTTTTACTATCATATTTTAACCTAACTGCCATTATTATAGAAAACTACTTTTTTGATGGACTCATTAATGTATAGGGTAGATAGGACATGCATTCAATGTATATTTAAATTGAATGCATGTCCTATCTACCCTACATCCATCCAACCTTAACACATACTGCCCCTACCAGCCCTCCAATACACCCCACCCTATTATACCCATTTACACAAGCTCCCCTACCACATGCCTAATGTAGGCTGAGAAGGCAGGAGTGAGAGGTGCCCTGTCTAGACTAGGTACACAGGCTGCATGGTAAGAGGGGAGATGCCAAGGTTTAGTTGGGGATACGGGGTAATCTACAGACCTCAGGGCAAGGAAAACACTGGCAAATATCCCAGAACACAGTTGGGTGGCAAAGAGGCTGAAAAGAAACACAGGGTCCCAAAATATATCAAGGTGGGGTTCTTTGTGTTATTCCATTTCTATTAAAGAACTACAATTACTTGTGATAATAGATAATTATTAGTGCTCATGAATTCACATTAATGTATCTCATAAAAAAAAAGGAAAAATGCTTGAGATACATTTAAGTTAATCAAATATAAGTATCTAATTAATGGCCTTAAGATTATCCCAATCTTAAGACTCAATCACTGATTAGTTATTATAAGTAAAAAAAATAATTAAATCTAGGTAGTGAGTAAGTTTACAAGAATCTACCTTTTATACTTCTCTCCTCCATTCTCTCCTCTGTGAAATCCTGTCTGCAGCTATTTGGTTGAGTAATAACAACCCACTTTACCCAACCTAAGACCACAGGTGAAACATTACCTTCATTAATCATAGGTCAACATAGTCACAGAAAATTAGATTATTTAAATTCTCCTTTAAATTATTCTATTACGTTCCTTATATTTAGAAAATAACCTTTTATACTTAATAATTTTCAAACAATATAAAATTTCCCTAGAGGATCTCAATTATTGTATTGTTGTGTATTGACTTAGAAAAAAAAATACGTTGAGGCGAGTCGTTAAACAACTAAAACGCGCAGCACTTAGGCGATGAGCGAAGTGAGGCCAGCAGTGGAGGTAATGAAAGACATGGGACTTAGCCTACAAACACTTACAAAATGCGGGATCCTCTTAGGTTGCAAGCAGATGACAAACGCGGGACTTAGAAAAAAAAATTACGAGACGCAGGACTTAGAAAAAAAAATACGACATAGGGAAAATACGAAGTTAACGGCCGAACCACGAAAATCAAAAAACACTAAATACACAAAAAATACTACAAAAACATCACACATAGCACGGGGGAACAGCCAGGACGTCTGGAAGTGAGGTGGAACGCGAATTTAAGTTAAATTTGCTGAGTTTCGCCACTCAAAAATCGCATAAGCAAGAAAAAAATGGCGGCCGAAAAAAATGAAAAAATGTTCTGTTGCTGGAAAATCCAAAGAGATTGTTAGCTCTTCAGGATATTGAATGCTGGCTATCCATTATAAATAGGTAAAGTATATTAATTGATTGATTAATTGATTATTAATTTAAAAAAATAATTATTATAAAAAAAAATACATTCTTATATTTTACAGTACCTTTACTTTATTAAGACATTAATGCTTAATGATTTCAATTATTTTTATTAATTGATTAATTAATTTTTAATGAACATTCATTTAGTTATTATTAATCATTAATTATTATGATTTTTTTTTTATATTTTTGACTGACTTTACTTTATGAATATATTATTCATTAACTCTTTCTAATATATTTATTCATTGATTACTTATTAATGTTCATTAATTAATTAGTAATTAATTAGTCATAATAATTTTTTTTTTTTTTTTAAACTGGATCAAAAAATATATACATTTTACAGTGCACTTATATTTCAGTGTTGGTGCTCAATTATTACAGTTCAGTTATATTTTTGTTTTGCTGCTTAATGATTACTACACTTATATTTGTGTGTTGCTGCTCAATTATTAATGTTCATTAATTAGTTCATTAGTCATTAATTAGTAATAATATATTTTTTTAAATGTTAAAATGCCTGAAAAAATAGGTAGATTTTACAGTGTACTTATATTTCTGTGTTGCTGCTCATTGTGTGAAAGGAATAGGATACTCAAAGCAGTTCAATATTTAAATCAGTTTATTATATTATGACACCTGCTACATTTCATATTTTATAGTGCATTTATTAATGAAAATATCCATGCTTACAGCTTTACATTTTGCATGTATGCCAATTAAACATCATACTCTTAATGATTAATTAATGAATTAGATTGAAACATTATAAATGCTTTTCGTTTTATTTGACAGTTTGATCATCTCTGCAGCTGACTGAGTACACACAGTGACATTTGCAGCATTTGATCTGCAATAAGATCACCTTTACAGGCATATAATTTAATGATGCTGTTTTTTAGGAGAAAATGTGTAAGGCTTTTTGTTGTCCATTGATCAATGTTATTAATGAATGAATGAATTAATTAATGAACATTAATTAATTAATTATTCATCAGGAATCATTATAAAAAAATATATTGTCTCTTTTACAATGCATATATTTAATATTGCATTTATATATCTGAAGTAATGATTATTAACGTACATTCATTGATTAACTATTAATTATTAATAATTACAGGGGGAAAAAAATTAGCTACATTTTCAAATGTATATATCTATGTTCCTGCTCATTCCCTAGCAGGGATATGACATTATAAGCACTTCAATATTTAAATCCCTTTATGATATGATGACACTTTATAATAGTTTGGAATGCATTTACTTATGAATAGATTGATGATTAAGCCTTTACGTTTTGCATGTATGACAAGTAAAAAGGATGCTTTCAATGATTCATAAATTCATTCAAACCAAACATTAAATATGCTTTTTACGTCATTTTACAGATTTATCATATCTGCACCTGCCTTAAGACAGAGAGTGACCACTGCAGGATTTCAGATCATATAACATCAACTTCACTGGTATGTGATTTAATGATGACATTCTTTAGAAAACCAGGATTAAGTCTTTTTTTTGCCATTGATGACAGTTATTGATTAATTAATTAACGGATTTGAGTTTATTAATTAATCAATAATTTAAAAAAATATATGAATACATACATGCTCACCCATTTATGTTTTAATAATAAATGCCAATTACACATCATAACTTGATTTATTGATTCATTAATTTAATAAAAAAATTATAAAACAGTTTCAGGCCAATTTATAGTTTGCTTATAGCTTTTTTGGTTTGCCCTTCTTTAGGAAAACAGGATTACCTGTTTATGTTTTGCATTCATGACAGTTTTACATTATTTAATTAATGTATATTGATTTAATAATTACTTCATAATTCTGTTCATGCTCATTGTCTAACAGGGATAGCACCTGATAAGCACTTAAATATTTAAATCCCTTATTATATTATGACCCTTTTTAATATTTTGCAATGCATTGACTTATTAATATATTGATAATTAGGCCTTTATGTTTTGCATGTATGCAAATTAAAAATGATATTTTCAATGATTCATGAATTTATTCAAACAAAACTTTACAAATGCTTTTTACATCATTTGACAGCTTCCTCATTTCTGCACCTGTTTGAAGACAGACCTCTGCACGATTTCAGCTGATATAACATCAACTTGACAGGTATATGATTTAGTGATGACATTCTTTAGAAAAATAGGATTAAGTATTTTTTAGTCCATTGATGACAGCTATTAAATAATTAATTTACGTAATTTATTATAATAATTAATCAATAATTAAAAGTAAAAAAAAAAAACATTATGAATAAATATATGCTTAGCCATTTATGTTTTCAGGAATTACAATACATCATAACTTGATTTATTGATTAATTAATTTAATAAAAACATTACAACGTTTTTTCATGCCAATCTACAGTTTGCTCATAGCTCTTTTGGTTTGCCTTTCTTTAGGAAGACATGATTACCTGATTATGGTTCGCAGTGATGACAGTTTGAGATTATTTAATAAATGGATATTCATTTATTAATTACTTCATAATTCAGTATAAAATAAAATATATATATATATATATAACACATATATAATAGTTGTCAAACTGCAATTCGTCGTCACACTTGAGGCAAATCTCAGTTTGACAACTGTGCATTGCGCAACGGGCCGCTCATGCGTATAGCCCGGTGTAAGCCACGCCCCGGCATTGCGCAAGGGGCGATGCATGCACATAACGCGGCGTTGGCGGCCAGCACAAACGCAGGCGGCCCGCGCAGGCGCATTGCGCACCAAAGACACATGAGGAGGAGGGGAGAGACACAGGGAAGGAGGGGGAAGACAAAGAGAAGAGGGGGGAGAGACACAGGGCAGGGAGAGTAGTGGAGAGAAACACAGGTCAGGGAGAGGAGGGGGGAAAAGACACAGGGGAGAGAGGAGACACACAGGGGTGGGAGAGGAGGGGGTAGACACACAGGGGAGGAGGGAGAGACACAGAGGCATGAGAGGAGGGGGGAGAGACACAAAGGAGTGAGAGGAGGGGGGAGACACACAGGGGAGTGAGAGGAGGGGGAGACACACAGAAGAGGGAGAGGAGGGGGGAGACACAGGGGTAGGAAAGGAGGGGGGAGACACAGAGGAGGGGGAGACATATGGGAGTGAGAGGGGGAGAGAGACAGGGGAGTGAGAGGGGGAGAGACAAAAAGGATGGAGAGGAGGGGCAAGAGACACAGAGGAGGAGGGGGAGACACACAGGGGAGGGAGAGGAGGGTGGAGACACACAGGGGTGGGAGAGGAGGGGGGTAGACACACAGGGGAGGGAGAGGAGGTGGAGAGACACAGGGGTGATAGAGGCGGGGGTAGACACACAGGTGAGTGGGAGAGACACAAAGGAGGGGGAGAGACACAGGGGAATGAGAGGGGGAGAGACACTGAGGAGGGGGGGAGACACAGGGGAGGGAGAAAAGGGGGAAGGAGAGACAAAGGAGTGAGAGGAGGGGGAGACAGGGGAGTGAGGAGGGGGGAGAAGCACAGGGGAGTGAGAGGAGGGGGGAGAGACACAGGGGAGTGAGAGGAGGGGGGAGAGACACAGGGGAGTGAGAGGAGGGTGGAAGAGACACAGGGGAGTGAGAGGAGGGGGGAGAGACACAAAGAAGTAAGAGGAGGGGGGGAGAGACACAAAGGAGTGAGAGGAGGGAGGAGACACACAGGGGAGTGAGAGGAGGGGGGAGACACAGGGTTAGGAGAGGAAGGGGGTAGACACATAGGGGAGGGAGAGGAGAGGGGTGAGACATAGGGGAATGAGGGAGGGAGAGGAGGGGGGAAATGAGAGACAAGGGAGGAAGTAGACAGAGGGAGAGACTCGCAATGAGTGCCGAAGGCACTCATTGTGAGGCCAGTAAAGTAGAGGGGGAGAGGCTCCCATTGTATGGCAAACAGCATTGCCAGGATTGACATTTTATTGCCGGCATTTTTGACGGGCAAGTTGCTAGTATATATATATTTATATATATATATATATATATTATCATTATTTTTTTTAGAAATATATATACATGCTTAGATCTTTAGCTTTTAAGGTATGAAAAATAAAAATAAACCATTGATTAATTAATTTACTTTGGTATTCATGACAGGTAAAAAATATATGTACAATAAACAAACAAAAATTCTTACACCTGTATTTACAATTACATATTACAATGGCGGACAATGCAGAAGATAAGAATGAACATAAAAGAAGAATGGCAAGGGAACGGAAGCAGAGATGGAGAGATGCACAGACCCCTGAGACTTCACAAGGCTTAAGAGAAGAAGATCGGCAGAGACTTCTAAATAAAAGTAAAATGACTAAAAAAACACAAAATGAGTCTGCTGGAGCTTCAAAGAAAAGAAAAAGTAAACAAAAAATGTCCGTAGAACATTCTCTAATGACCTAATATTGCCTCCTGACACCAATGTTCATAGAGATGATACCATATAGAAAGTTGTACTGAGATCTATATTGAGGAAGTTTATCATAGTCCTTTATTTACAGCACTAACAGTAGACACTCATTATTGTGGATTAATGAATGTTGTTTTTAAGTTTTGTGGGGCCTAACATTTTCTGAAAGAAAGACCAACTGATGTAGAGTTTATTCGTTGCTGTCAGAAAGGAAAGGTAAGACTTCCACAAAGACACACATTTCCAGATTACTTACAAAGTATAATGAGTGATCCAAAATTTCCAAATGATACCAATTAAAAAAAAAGGCATCAGGTGCAATTTCATTTCACAACTTCACATTTACACCCAGAATCAGGAGAACAAAGGAAATTTGCACAGTTATATGTCCTTGATACAATGGAAGCTGTTGAACAACGAATGATGCTTCCTGAAATAAACAATGCTTACCCATAGTTTTTGAACAGCGTGATAACATTATGGCCAACAATCATATAGTCAAGCATACAAAAAATTAGCAGAGGTTGAAAAAGAACAACAGGGCAATGCGCAAATAAATCAATTGCCAATGCCATAGAGTAAATATGGTTCTCAAAAGAGATCGCCATACTGATCAAAGACGGTATCATTTACCAACAGCAAATGAGGTTGCCATGGTATTTAAAAATGATGATGGGGAACCACCATTTGAGCGGGATATTAGAATATATCGACGCAATCAAGAACAACCTTTTATAAACATAAATATTTTAAGTAGTAATTTGGATCCAATGACACATCCCATTTTCTTTCCAAATGGTGAGCCAGGATGGCAACCAAAATTACAGTTGCAAAGTTATTCCAATAGTAAAGTTTGTGTTAAAAACAATATTTCTATGCTGGAATATAAAGTGGCACAAACTGATGTTCAGGATCATTTTAATGCTATTTTATGTGGAGGCAAACTAACGCAACAATGGATTATTGATTCCAATCTACAAGTCGAAGCAAATAATCAAAATTTTGTCAAATTTCAACAAAACAAGCTTTGAGTAGAACTACATTGTGGATTGATGGATTATGTCGCTGAATTGGCTGCAAACAGAGACATTCCTGCTGCAAGAGCAATAATTTTGGCATCCTTTTTCCAAGGATCTCCTCGCAATATGCGAGAAAGATACAATGATGCCATGGCTATTGTCACTAAATTTGGCAAAATAGATTTAGTCATTACATTCACATGTAATCCGCAATGGCAAGAAATCAAAGAAAATGTACAGCTTGGCCAAAAAACTTCTGATCGACCAGATTTGGTGGCAAGAGTATTCAAAATAAAACTAAGTTCATTAATTCATGATATAATTAAAGCAGACTTATTTGGGAAATGTGTGGCTTTTGTTTATACCATTGAATTTCAAAAAAGAGGCCTGCCACATGCACATATACTTTTAATCTTGCAAGAAAAAGATAATTTGAATACGGCAGACAGAGTGGATTCAGTAATTACTGCTGAACTGCCACATCCAGAGAAACATTCAAAACTTTATGAGATTGTAACTTATAGAATGATACATGGTCCATGTGGAGAAAGCAATCCAAATTCACCATGTATGGAAAATAGAAAATGCAGAAAAGGGTATCCAAAACAATTTCAAATGCAGACTTATGCTAATTGTGATGAATACCCTTTGTATAAAAGAAGAGAAGGACAAATAGCTATTATCCGTGGCCAAAAGGTCGATAATAAATATGTGGTTCCATACAATCCATATTTGCTGATGAAGCACAATGCACACATCATTGTGGAAGCTTGCACTTCTATCTAATCCATCAAATATGTGTATAATTATATATACAAAGGATATGATGCAGCAATTAATGTTCTGCAAGGTGCACAACATGAACAAAACAATCCAATTTTACATGACAAAATTTCATCTTATTTAGATGATCTCTAAGTGCTCGGTCACATGCTGTGTATCGATTAGCTGTCCATTTGCCACAAAGTCAACTTGTTTGCTTCACTGCAGGGAATGAAATAAATGCTTTAGCACAAAGTAAACATAGAGCAACAACACTTACTGCTTGGTTTCAATTAATTTGTCAGGACACTGAGGCCAGACAACTTTTATACATTGACATTCCAAATCACATAATAATAAAATTATCCCACAAATTTATACCGTTAGTCCACAAGACATTGAACGTTTCAATTTAAGATTACTTCTTTTACATGTTCCCGGTGCACAAAGTTATGAACATTTACACACAGTCAATGACATAGTTTAGGATACTTTCTAATTAGCTGCAAGACATCAAAACTTCCTGGCAAATGATACAAAATGGGAGAGATGTCTCGAAGAAGAAGCACTATGTCAAATGCCAAAGCAAATGAGAGAAAAATGTGCTTTCATTTGCATCTTTTGCAATGTACCTCATGCATTAGCTTTGTGGGAAACATTTAAATTATATATGTGTCATGATTTCTTGAAACGTTACAAAGAGACAAGTGCGCTATTGAAATCATTAATGGAAATTCAGGAAATCTTTCTTTTTCATGGATTAAATTGTGCCAATTTTAATCTGCCTGGCCCAGGAATTATAGATAAAATTTACTTTGATGAGTATGACACTGATATTGAATACCCCCAAAAACAAGAACAAATTGGAACTTTAAATGCATTACAATTGGAAGCATCTAACGCCATTACAAATGCTATAGATGATGACATGCTCAAAGAGCGTTATTTCTATCTGGATGGCCCTGGTGGATCAGGAAAAACTTATCTACTGTATATAATTTGTTGATGATTTGCATTCGAAACACAGGGTCAAATAGCACTGCCATTCGCAACCACTGGAATTGCCGCACTTGTGTTAGGTGGTAGAACTGTGCATAGTGGATTTAAACTGACAGTTCCCATTCTAGAAACATCAGTGTCGGATATTCAAATGAATTCATTACAAGAAAAAAAAAATTCACAAGAGTGAATTAATTATAATAGATGAGGTAACTATGATGTCATGTCATGCCCTGGAATGTATTTATCGATTATTAAAAGAAGTTATGGTTAATTATTTACCATTTGGTGGAAAGGTGATGTTGCTAGGAGGAGATTTTAGGCAAACATTACCCGTGGTGCCACATGGCAATAGGACTGACATTGTTGAAACGTGTATAAAGAGAAGTAAGCTGTGGAAAATATTTACACACCTTAAATTAGAAATAAATATGAGATCTGAAGGCCAAAATCAATTCAATGATTGGCTTATTCAGATTGGAGAAGGAAAACAGCCAAAAATAACTAATTTACCTGATGATACTGTTGTAATTGCAATTAAAGTTCATATTGAAGAAAACACAAGTTAAGGTGATTTATTGGAGGATGGACACATTTTTAGCAAAAACATTGTGTACTATGAGGTCCTGTAAAGATAGAGAACAGTGGTTTTATTTCGAGGACCAAATTTTATGTCACTCTGACTCATTTTAGAGGACCACTATTTCACTAAGAAAATCTATACAATGGCAAAAAAACATAGAGAACAGTGGTTTTACTTCCAGGACGAAATTTTAGGTCACTGGGACTCTTTATAGAGGACCACTATTTCACATATGAAACTCTATGTGCCATTTGCACAAACTACAACAATAACAACAAAAAGTTCAAAAAAACAACAACAATAAACAGTGGTTATATCCAATAGAAAAAAATTACACGTCTACTGGGCTCTTTGGAAGGGAACCACTTGGACATACAAAAAAAAAAAATGCAATGTCTTCATATATAACAACATTGAAAAAGGAACACTTCTTTTATTTCAAAGAAGTTATACCACACCAAATATAGAGAACAGTGGTTTTATTTCGAGGACAAAATTTAATGTCACTCAGACTCTTTTTAGAGGACCACTATGTCACTAAGAAACTCTATAAAATGGCAAAAAACATAGAGAATAGTGGTTATACACCGCGAATGAACTTTTATATCTGGCGGTTTTTTTAGAGGACCACTATTTCACTTAGGAAACTCTATGTGCCATTTTCAAGAACTACAACAATAAAAAAAAAAAAAAAATTAACAGATTGGAATGTGTTAGAACTTACCTTTTTACATGATTGGCCTCACAAAACAATTAGGTGGCATTTTCGTTAAATTCAAGGTTAAATGTTATTGTTTTCTGTTACTATTTGACATGTTAACATTGTATTTTAAAAGTTGTGCAAAGTTGGTTCATTGTATATTGTATATATTAAAGGATTTATGTTAATACAAGTTTAACCATTTGTTAATACATTGAACTGTATAATTAAATACAGAGTATTGATTCAGGGAGTAAACCGATTGCCAGTTAATGGGGTCAGGAAGTAATTTTTTTTTTTCCCTCTTTGATACAATTGGCCAAGTTTCAGTGGGGGGTTTTATTGTTTGCCTTCCTCTGGATTCAATACCTATTTGGTTCAACAGTAATTAAAAAAAAATGGTTCAAGATTGTTTCAAATAGAAGTTGCATGTTACAAACCTTTACGTTATGGTTTACAATATGTATTCATCAAAACTTAAGCTATTGTTATATTGTTCTTCCATATATGACAATTAAAATGTTAATACCTGTTGGTGAAATACAAGTTGAAAGTTAAAAAAATAAAAAGTTTTATTCAAAATGTTGTGTTTCGTTGTAGATAACTAAAAGGTTAAGAATGTCAGAGACTCACATTGTGTGGCAAACAGTTTTAACAGCATTAAAATGTTATTGCCCCATCATTTTTGACGGGCAAGTCGCTAGTTAAATAATAATAAGACTGCAGGAGGTGGTGGAATCCCAATTGAACTGTTCAAAATTCTACAGGATAATGATGTGAAAGTGTTGCTTGCCTTATGCCAACACATTTAGAAAACTCAGCAATGGCCAATAGACATCCCAATCCCCAAAAAGGGCAGTGCCAAGGAGTGCTCCAATTATCAAACCATCTCACTAAGTTCACGTGCCAGCAAGGTAAATGCTTAAGATTCTACAAGCTCGACTCCAACAATATATGGACCAGGAACTACCAGATGTGCATGCCGGGCTCTGCAGAGGAAGAGGCACCAGAGATCAAATTGCCAATGTCCAATTGATAATAGAGAAAGCAAGAGAGTTCCAGAAAACATTTACTTTTCTTTCATAGACTATTCTAAAGTCTTTGTCTCTGTGGATCACAACAAAATGTGGCAAGTTCTTAGAGATGGGAGTACCAGATCATCTCATTCTCCTCCTAAAGAATCTGTATGTGGACCAAGAAGCCACGGTCAGAACCGAACATGGGACAACAGAATGGTACAAGCCTGAAAAGGAGTGCGACATGGATGTATATTGTCACTTTATTTATTCAACTTATACACAGAATACATCATGCGTATGGCCGGACTGGATGAATCCAAAGCCGGAATCAATATTGCTGGAAGGAATATCAACAACCTCAGATACGCAGATGATACTACTCTGATGGCTGAAAGTGAGGAAGAACTAAAGGACTTATAGATAAGGGTAAAAGAAGAGAGTGCAAAAGCTGGCCTGCTGCTCAACGTTAAAAAGATGAAGATCATGGCAAACGGTAATCTCACTTTCTGGCAAATAGACGGGCGGAAGTAGAGGCAGTGACAGATTTTATTTTCCTGTTATCCAAGACTCAGATGGTGACTGTACCATGAAATTAAAAGATGTTTGCTTCTTGAAAGGAAAGCTATGGCAAGGAGAAAAGAAAAGAGATACTAAATCACTAATTGAACACCCCCGGGATTTATATATTAGTAATAAGGTAGAGAGTAATTCAAATGAAAATGTATTGGTATTTATTAAAACAAAGGGAAAATGAACAACGATTAAAAGATACAAATTGTAATACTATAGTCACATAACTATTAGGGGCCGTAATATATCTGTTTTTATAACCAAAAATGATAAACAAAAGACACTGTACAAAAGCCTACTGTTCTGATAAACAGAATCTATGTATAAATATTAATCACGA
The DNA here is from genome assembly GCA_027410445.1 of Discoglossus pictus. Lineage (NCBI taxonomy): Eukaryota > Metazoa > Chordata > Amphibia > Anura > Alytidae > Discoglossus > Discoglossus pictus. The sequence goes on along the minus strand of CM050166.1, from coordinate 445,173,539 downwards.
GTACATATATCATCCAATGTTGAACTCATTACCATTAGTCTAATAAATACTGCAAGCAGGATATCAGTGGTCTCAGAACAGGACCACTCCCCACTCAGGATACAGGCACGCAGTAAATAGTCTCACACCTTGTTTATGTAGAAACCAGAACTGACACCTTTTATTCTGAACTATGGACATATTTATATAGTTTCTCCAGTGGAGAACAACTATTCAGAGAATCGTGCATTTGTTGGTAACAAATGGGTGCAAAACTACATGTAAATTAAGAATCCTCAAGCAGGACAGTATGCATTCTTAAGTAGCCAATAAAGGCAGGCCTTTGTGTGAGATGGAATATCTAGTAGCTACCAATTAGGCCAAGGTGCATTCTTAGTTTCCTTAGGAACGCATGCCTACATGTCAAACAGAGCATCTTAGGTGTATTTGTAAGACAGCATCTGCTCTGTAATGGCCAGGGTCACTATCTCAAGAGTGTTGACTTTGCACTTGACTGAAGAAAAAGTCAGCTGTCTGGGCTTGGCAGCTGTGAGCTATTGTGATAACTGCAATATTCTGCAGAACTGTCCATCAGCAGAGCATCACATATGTAGGCGCTCATCCCCACAACCCCGTATGTCTTAGGCAGGGAGCGCCAAAGGCGCTCACTGCGCTGGTGGAGGTGAGCGCCATAGGCGCTCATCCCAACGACCCAGCACACATTAAGCATCATACCTACGACCCGCTGGACTACAGACAACCCAAATACAAAATTCACAGTGCGAGACCCGTACCACTTTAAAAAAAATCGCTTTAAAAAATTAAGTCCTGTAACACTTTAAAAAGGAAACCAACCCACAAAAAATACAAAACAAAATTACCAAAAACATCACACACAGCACAGGGGGACAGCCAGGACGTCTGGGAGTGAGGTTGCACGCAAATTTAAGTCAAATTTGCATAGTTTCGCCATTCAAAAATCACCTAAGCGAGAGAAAAAATGGCTGTTGAAAAAAAAGAAAACAAGGCGACACGACCCCTAAACACGCAAAACACCACCAGGCACATACGACTTTTAGCCAGGAACGTACGAGGTACAAAATACACTATTAGGAAGGACGGAAAATGCTCAAGACCCGTGTAACACATAGACAATCACCGCCATTTTACAACACTACCTTAAAACTAATAACATTACCTTTCTAAAATGCCCAATTACACAACTAAACACATGGTTTGCCCTCACGCACGCAGCCTATTTACACTGCACACTTGCCACATTGCTAACACTTAAATCTCAGGTCAGGAACAGTCCAAATATACATTGTATGCTGCAGGAAAATCAAAACAGATTGTTAGCTCTTCAGCATATTGATTCCTGGATATATTCATTACAAATAGGTAAAGTATACTAATTTATTATTCAATTAATTAATTAATTATTATAAAAAATATATTTATATACAAAAAAAACAGAGCACAGGAGAGACTTGCTTTGCCAAAGGCCCTCAGCGCTAAGCTCACAATGAGCACCAAAGGCGCTCAGACGACCAAAAGTACATTAGGGGAGAGTCTCGCAATGAGCGCCGAAGGTACTCAGAGGACTAAAAGCCTTACATTGTGTGGCAAACAGCATTACCTGCCTTATAATTTTATTGCCGTCATTTTTTGATGGGCAAGTCGCTAGTCTTATACATTTTTTATTATAGCTTTCACTGGGGACTTTTTCTGTATATTTCTTCAGAACATAGGGTTTACTTCTAACGTGTCCACACCTCAATCACTTACAGGATAAATAATATTTTATTTACAACAATACATGTAACATGAAACACTATTTATATCCAATCATACAAAATATAAACAATATATGTCCCACTGAATTGTGCAGGGCAGGAACTTGTCATCTCAGGCCTAGGCACATTACTCTAGCAAACTCTCTAGGCTCTGGGCATACCCACAAGTATCACAGGTACCCTGGCATTATAATCAATACAAAACCTAGTATACTCATAAACCAAAATAAATATAATATTGTAATCATATTTTAACCTAGGGAAGTTCTCAAAAACAGGGCCAATACACAGCCAACAATAGTACAATAAAGCTCTGGGCATAAAAAAATTGGGTGGCAAAGGGACCCCCTGTGCCTCCCAAAATCCAGTTGTGACAGTATCCATATTTTGACCTCACAATAAACTACACTGCTCAAAAAAATAAAGGGGACACTTAAACAACACAATGTAACACCAAGTCAATCACACTTCTGTAAAATCAAACTGTCCACTTAGGAAGCAACACTGAGTGACAATCAATTTCACATGCTGTTGTGCAAATGGGATAGACAACAGGTGGAAATTATGGGCAATTAGCAAGACACCCCCAACAAAGGAGTGATTCTGCAGGTGGTGACCACAGACCACTTCTCAGTTCCTATGCTTTCTGGCTGATGTTTTGGTCACTTTTTAATGTTGTTGGTGCTTTCACTCTAGTGATAGCATGAGACAGAGTCTACAACCTACACAAGTGGCTCAGGTAGTGCAGCTCATCCAGGATAGCACATCAATGCGAGCTGTGGCAAGAAGGTTTGCTGTGTCTGTCAGCGTAGTGTCCAGAGCATGTAGGCGCTACCAGGAGACAGGCCAGTACATCAGGAGATGTGGAGGAGGCCGTATGAGGGCAACAACCCAGCATCAGGACCGCTACCTCCGCCTTTGTGCAAGGAGGAACAGGAGGAGCACTGCCAGAGCCCTACAAAATGACCTCCAGCAGGTCACAAATGTGCATGTGTCTGCTCAAACGGTCAGAAACAGACTCCATGAGAGTGGTATGAGGGCCCGACATCCACCGGTGGGGGTTGTGCTTACAGCCCAACACCGTGCAGTATGTTTGGCATTTGCCAGAGAACACCAAGATTGGCAAATTTGCCACTGGCGCCCTGTGCTCTTCACAGATGAAAGCAGGTTCACATTGAGCACATGTGACAGACGTGACAGGGTCTGGAGACGCTGTGGAGAACGTTCTGCTGCCTGCAACATCATCCAGCATGACTGGTTTGGCAGTGGATCAGTAATGGTGTGGGGTGGCATTTCTTTGGGGGGCCACACAGCCCTCCATGTGCTTGCCAGAGGTAGCCTGACTGCCAATAGGTACCGAGATGAGATCCTCAGACCCCTTGTGAGACCATATGCTAGTGTGGTTGGCCCTGGGTTCCTCCTAATGCAAGACAATGCTAGACTTCATGTGGCTTGAGTGTATCAGCAGTTCCTGCAAGACAAAGGCATTGATGCTATGGACTGGCCTGCCCGTTCCCCAGATTTGAATCCAATTGAGCACATCTGGGACATCATGTCTCGCTCCAGCCGCCAATGTCACGTTGCACCACAGACTGTCCAGGAGTTGGCAGATGCTTTAGTCCAGGTCTTGGAGGAGATCCCTCTGGAGACCATCCGCCACCACATCAGGAGCATGCCCAGGCGTTGTAGGGAGGTCATACAGGCACGTGGAGGCCACACACACTACTGAGACTCATGTTGACTTGTTTTAAGGACATTACATCAAAGTTGGATCAGCCTGTAGTGTGTTTTTCCACTTTCATAATGGGGGTGACTTCAAATCCAGACCTCCATGGGTTGAAAAATGTGATTTCCATTTTTTTATTTTTGTGTGATTTTGTTGTCAGCACATTCAACTATGTAAAGAACAAAGTATTTCATAAGAATATTTAATTCATTCAGATCTAGGATGTGTTATTTTAGTGTTCCCTTTATTTTTTTGAGCAGTGTATATTAATATTAGTGTTCATCATTGTGCTACCCTTACTGTATAAAGATCACCATAAATTTAAAGTGTCAGCTCTTATTTTACCTACTTGATTAAAATACGGAAATGATAAACCGAGATGAATAAAACATAAATAATGTGAGAAAAAAATTGTTATGTATTTTTATTGAAGCGTGATAAATAAAAATGATTATATTAACTCTCTAGGGAATCCATACTCACACCAGCTGTGATAAATACTTAAGATACTAACCACCTGTGAAAAACCTTATTATATAAAGAAAAATATTTTACAACAAAATCAATAATCATGTATCTAGTATGTTACCTTTAATTATTAAAGATGCCATAATAATCCTATAATTAACATCCATAAATGTAAGCCTATGTGGCTTAGATTCCAACTTCATAAAAAAATACAGAAACAAACCACTAGACAAATTACAGTTTTAACACTATATAATTATCCCACTATGTATATTTCGTACATCATATACACAAATGAATTCAATCAAAAAGATTGATACACTTGATTTTATACTGTAATGACACTTCTTAAATTTCACCCAAAGTACTTATAAACTTGAATGCCTGAACCTGTCCTCAATTGTAATTGAACTATACCTACTTTAAATTAACAAACATCTAATGAGGTAAGTTTCAGCTTATAAATTAATTCTTTTAGAAGACATGTGACTCTAAATTGTCTCAATGTTGTACTATTTATATTATAAACCATGAAATTGCAGTTCTCATTCAACCCTTTTGGCATGATTGAATTAATTAATATTATCCAACAGGATTCCGCCCTCGGAAGTTCTTTCTCAGTGTCACTTTTCCTAATACCCAAATTAATCTTCTGTATTACCCAGCATTTTTGAACAGGCTTGGAGTCATGTTTTGCTAAGAAATGTCTAGCTACTGAGCTGAGAGTCTTTCCCTTTTTCAAATCTTTTGGACCCTTTCTAATATTGCAAATATGTTCACATAGTCTATGGCGTAATTCTCTCGTAGTAATCCCGATATATTGAAGATGACAAGAACACTCTCAAGAGTACACAACATTATTGCTTGTACAATTGTAAAAACCTCTTACTCTTACTTTAAAACCGTAGCCAGTAACGTATCCAGCAAGACTTGCAGCTATTAAATTGGCCCCCGTAAACGAAGCTGCTCACGATCTGCGGGTTAAGGGCGAAAAATGGCTACGGGGGGGGGGGGGGGGTTAAATTGCAATGAGTTTACAAAGACGCCATGGTGTTCAAGCCCGTAACCCGCAAATGGAGGCAAAATAGGACCCGCAAAGGGTTCACCGACAACTTTTAAACACTGTAAAAGACAACAGAATTACACCAGTGCACTTTAAATCATGGGGAAAGCACAGGAAGGCATTACAATCACTTGTACAATAACCCCCCTTTAAAAAAAATAATCAAATATTTAAATATTTTTTTTTATCATTTGTTGGAATTGTCATGCACACGCCAATATGAAAAGCCATGCTGCAACATGCAGAAAGACACACTACCTGATTAAATAGCAATACAAAATCATGAAACTGATGCCATATTAACCCTTTCTCACTCACAGAGGCTCTATTGTGGCTCCAAAAATACCTCACTCATCACATCTTCATGTTGGAACACAAATAGTGGCCATATAAAACCACCACATCACATATATCAAGTACCAGGGGAACATTTTACTATTTGTTGTTCAGTCCTTCAGTCGTGTCTGACTCTCTGTGACCCTATGGACTGCAGCACATTTAGGTCTCTGCCTGTGCTGTTCCACAAGGTTTGCATGCCAAAGATACTGGAGTGGGTTGCCAGTTCCTTCTCTAGTGGACTGTGATTTGACTGACCTCTCTGCTATCACCTGCTCACCTACACTGGCCCTACATGGTATAGCTCAAAGCTTCATTCAGATACACAAGCCCCTTACCAGAACCACTTAGCAATCCACACTAATGTAAATTTATGAATAGCAGAATAAAATTGTAAGGACTCGACATCTTGGCACATGGCCACTGGCAATGGCGTGGGACTTTCCAGGATGGGCATAGCAGAGATTACCCCTCATGGAGGGGAGTTGGCTGTTGATCCACATGCCTCTGCACAGCCTCAATGTTTGTTTGTGGCCCTTCCTGAAGCGTTAGATTTGATTAGTGTATAGTGTGTACCCCTGGTCCCCTTCAGCATTGCTATGTGGTGGTGGTGAAAGGGCTTGTGTACTGCAATGAAGCTGTGAGCTATACCATTTAGGGCCTGTGTAGGTGGGTAGGTGATAGGAGAGATGTCAGACAAATCACAGTCCACTAGAGAAGGAACTGCCAACCGACTCCAGTATCACCTGCCATATTCCCACAAGGCCCTCAGGAGAATGTTCATACTCCACAGAATCACTAATTGGATATGGCCTGTGTATTAACCCTTTATTATTAGTATTATATATGATATATAGTATTATATGATATCTAATGCTATTATGACTATTATTATTTTTATATGTATTGATCTATTCAATCACAACTAGGGCTCATTAGTTTACATATATAGGAATGTGACACTAATGTGATGCATGCGGTCATGGAGTGGGGAGGTCTGGGGCCCGGTTGGAGCCTGGGGTAAAACTGGCAGTGGTGTGGGTGGGCGCGGTGGTGGCAGCCAGGCCAGCGCACTGCTGTGGGGGGAAGAAGGTGGTGGCTGGCTGGTCTGGTCCCGATATTGGTTGGAGGGCTCTGCAAGATCTGCAGTCTTTGGAGAGGGGTTAGTGGGGTTTAATCCCAGCAGGTCCGGATGGTGACCACAACACCCATATTACATCCTCCTCCTCAGAACAAGGGCCCTCAGATCCTCTTCCTTCCTCCTCCCCATGCACCGGTTCCTGATGGGCAGGGACTTGCTCCTCCACATCCTACTCCGATGGAGCTGACGCCCCCGCCTCTGGCTCACCACTGGACCCAGACCTCCTCCTGGATATTAAAAGATAGAAGAGAAAGGTATATGTCATTAGTATGATGAATAATACATTGTTATGTGTAAATTCCTAACTATTTAACATCTAGCCTTGAACCTGGATGATTCTCCTAATTGCAACTCAGATTAGCTATCATATGCTACATATGATCTAATCTTTGGTTTATGGCGTTGATCGTTTTTGGCTTCTAACGCTACCTTGTATCCGGCTCCATTCTGTGACTGCATAGGCTGCCGTGGGCACACCAAGAAATGGACTCTCTGTTGCTTGATTACTGTGGTTGTGCCCAGGAATTACAGTCATTTGTCATCTTCATGGATTTAATGACGCATCCATCTATCTCTTGTTAATTCCATGGAGCTGACATGTCAGTGTCCTTGTTGGTCATCATGTACTGTACATGTGTAGTGTGTGTTATGCACATGTGGTGGCATGTTGGTGTATGTGATATTTACCTGACATGGAGGCTGGGTGATGCTGGGCCACAGGGGTTGAAGCTCCAGTGGCAGGCAATGGTCTCTGAAGATCCCTGGCAACCCTCTCCCACTCATTATAGGTCAAAGTCTCTTGCTTGTCCTCCTTGGCCATCATCCTTCTCACCTTGGCCCTAATGTCATCAAACATCTGCTTGACAGACCTCACATCCCTTGGCGCTGTACCTACCACAGTAACCTCAACCGCTACCTCCTTCCAAGCCTGAACCCTAGGCCCTGGCTTAACTTCCCTCCCTCCTGCAAGAATCTCGAGGCGGCCACGGATAGCACCGAGGAGGACCACATTCTCCCGGTGCGAGTAATTGTGGTCTCTGTGCTTGCCCTTACCCTCCTGCCCTCTCTACTGTGGATGGAGACCCTTGCCTCCCTGACCTGTCCCTGGGGCCCTTTCCCCGAACTACCAACCCCCCCTGTTATCAGGCCTCTTCCCCTCTGTCCCTCTCCTATGTGTGCCTGATGCTCGGGCCTTCCTTCCACCACTCTCCTCCTTCTCCTCTGCACTCACATCCTCCTCCTCCGCCTCTTCCTCTCCCTCCTCCTCCTGTCCCTCCTCTCCCACCTCTACTTTCTCTCCCTCCTCCACCTCCTCTGCCGCCTCTCTCTCCTCCACCTGATCCACCTCCTCTCCCTCCTCCACCTCACTCCTCACCTCCTCCTCCCCACCTCTACTCCCCATGGCCACCATATGGGATGCTGTTAAGGCCCTGCTGACCCTGAGAACACTTAACAGGAAGGATGCATTGGTTTCATCTGAGATAAAGCCAGTCTGGCTCTCTCGAGTCAATAGTAGCGATTTAGGCTTTTTTTGCAACAGTAGAGCAGACCTAATGCAGAAGAGGTATCATGATGCCACTATGTCATATCATGTCATTAAATGGTGTTCACCTGCAAAATCAAAAAGATGGCTACAAATAAAAAAGTGTATTTGTAAATAAGGGGAAACTGCATCATTTGGTATGAAGAAACAATGAAAAAAAATATTGTAAATACAGAAATTATTGTCAAAACTGTCTGAAACTATGGCATAAATGTAATAAATAATGGGACTTTTTTTAGTGCTGGAGATTGGCCTTATGGTCATAAAGCTGATGATTTAATAATCTCATAACGCATATGGTTATGGAATGAATTGTTGTTGAAATTAATAAAAAATATTTTAAAAAGTGTGGTTCTTAGTAATTCCCAATGGCATCCATGACAAGATACATATTATTAATTAAATTAGAGAGGTGACAGCTATCCAGAGGGCAAAGATGTGGAGATAGGTGGCTCAGCAAAGTGCAAGTTTTCCCCAGGGAGGTTATGAATTTCAAGCACTGGTATGTGACCACCATGCTACAGTGAAGAGGAACATTAGTGAAGAAGAATCTGTAAGAGTGAGATCTACATGTGTTGGTCCCTGAAGGTGGTAGACAATAATGTGCAGCAGAATGTCCATGACAAATGATTGAACATGGACTGGCCTGCACCACAACTCATAACAAGCAATCATCATTGGTTGTTTCACTCAGCTGATGACCAACAGTGATTGATACAACAATGTGTGATATAAAGTAAAAAATATACAGAATCATGAGACCTATACTTAATAGGAGATAAACACATATTTAAAAATAACAATGATGCCAAATCATGGGTATATCAGCAAATTACAACCTAGATTATGTCAATACTCAGATCGATGATATCACAATTCACTGTTGGTGTCTCCTAGTCCAACGCTACACAGTTCATATAATCAAACATAACATACAAATTGTGAATGGTATTATTGTGAGACATATAAACTAAGGCAGAAACTAAATATCTGTTATTTTTATTCAAACTCAATCTAACTCCCCAATAACATAACAGGTGCAAACGCCCCCATAGACACCCTCTCCTACATCAGAAGAGAAGGAACTTGCTGTAGATGCCCAAACAGAGCAGCAGGACCAGAAAGTGGTCAAACATTTTAACACTATAGAAAATGCCCAGCTACATATGTCTACCATAAATGAATAGTTTTATAACTTGTTCTAACCTTTCAGCATTTTGGATCTCAGATGTCCATGTCCACTTACAGAAATTACTATATCACAGTGACCATTGAGATAGTAACTAACGATATGAATATAGTACCTCCAATATTGTTAATTATGAACAAGTTCTCTTCTTAAGAGTGTCATCCAAATAATAACAACCTGGTAGCACAGTTGGAATTAATAAGATCTAACAACTTTTATTAGAAAAGAATGAAATATGAGCCTTAATAAACTATACATATCCATCCTATTGTATCAGATTGTTTTTCTACTTTCCCCTCATTTTGTTGACAAACTTTTTTCAACACAGGAAATGTAAAAGCTGTGTCATACAAATTTTCTACATTTCATTGATACTTGTTAAGTATATGTGAATGGGTTTGCCTTCTTCTATGTGATCGTCATCCCGCTTTACTAATAAAATAAACCTAGTATGTAGGTGCTATGGATTTTCTTCTATTAGGTCAATTTTATGAATTCAAATGGTTCTGATCAGATATGATTGATATGTAAGTGTTATGTATTTGTCTAATCTGTTCACATCTTGGGATCAGTTTGCACCACACTAATCATATGTAGACATGGTCTTCCTGGTTTGTCTGATTCTCTTAATTTAAATTGAGTGAATGTAATGTGCATGTACACTACCGCAGTGGTGGTGAAGTCTGCCCTATGACTGATGCTAATAGTCTAGAGCCCATAAACACGCCATGTTAAGATGTTAGGACAATCATTTACAACACATTGATGACTGTTTTTAGGATTACACTTATGCATTACTGTTTACATACATCAAATTAGAACTATTTTAAGCACATATTACATGTTATTATATTGTAGGGCATAGGCATTAGATGGTTAGACATGATTATTATTGAGTTGATTATAAAGTTGTTTGTATGTCAGGTTGGTAGGTGCAAACCTCTGGAACTCTGTATTGGATATGTCTGATTTAATATAACTTATGTGGCAGTGTTTAATGGTGTGAACAGGTGTGCACCTTTGTTACTGTAAAATAGTTGATTGATCTTTGATATTTATTGATGTTAAAGGCTCAGTTGACAAGTTCAAAGGCTTGTTTATGCTTTAGGATGTGTACACCTCGATTTCTATTCGTTAAGGACATGTAAAATGCTTTTTTATGGTATTTTCTTTTATTATACACAGAAAAAAAAAATTCTTTCATTCATAATTTTAGTTTGAGAATACTAAAGATTATATGAATTTCAGTGCACGTAAGTAGCAGAAGATGTAGACTGACCTGCTATTCATATTTAACTTGCCTGTTGACTAAGATCTTAACCTTTGAACAGTCTTCTGTTGAGCCATAAACATTTTGAACACCAGCTTCTTGTCAAGTATTGTAATTTTATATTAGGTATATATTTAAAATCTGGATGTATACACTATTTTTATTGATTATGTCTGCTGAAGGTTTGTTTAGGTATTTGTCCAAATGAGGAGAGAAACCAGCCAAAACAGGTATCATTTTCCACCATTATTAGTTGTTTGGGAAGGGACTATGTCATTCAATGGTTGTCTTTATTTAAAATTTCCATATATTTTTATGCAATTATTTTGTACCTATGCTGTGCACTTCAGTGACGGTTTCCAGTACCTATTAAGTTTGTTGTTAGTTCTGTTCACATAGAATATTGACCCTGTATTACATCAATGAGGGACCAGAGACAGTCTAAATGTTATATATATATAATCTGTTCTTGGTTCATGCTTGATCAAAATGAGCTTTAGACTGGAGCCATACCATTTCATTTCTCCCAAGTCTGTGGAAAGTGTTTAGTTTGTAGATGATAATCTGAAAATGTGAAATGGTGTTTTCTTCAGATACATGATATAATCTAATTACCGTATACACTCGAGTATAAGCCGACTTTTTCAGCACATTTTTTTATGCTGAAAAAGCCCCCCTCGGAATAAAAAAAAATAATTCCTCCTCCTTCCCCCCTTATCATCCTCCTCCTCCCCCCTTATCATCCTCCTCCTCCCCATCATCATCCTCCTCCCCCCTTTGTCATCATCCTCCTCCCCATCATCATCCTCCTCCCCCCTTTGTCATCATCCTCCTTCTCCTCCTCTCCCCCCTAATCATCATCTTCTTTCCCCCATAACTTCCTCCTTACTGCACCCTCTCCAATTCCTATCCCCCTCTCTTCTTTCTTGCTACTATGCTCCGATGAGCTGATGCTGATCCTGACGCCACAGCATGTCTTCCATACTGGCATATGCTAATGACGTGACGTCACCTGCGCATCACGTCATTAGCATATGCCGGTACGGAAGACGTATTGCGACGTCAGTATCAGCATCAGCTCATCGGAGCATAGAAGCAAGTAAGGGGGAGAAGGGGATAGGGATTGGAGAGGGTGCAGTAAGGAGTAGGTTATGGGGGAAAGAAGATGATGATAAGGGGGGAGGAGAAGGAGGATGATGATAAAGGGGGAGGAGGATGAGGATGGGGGAGGAGGAAGATGATGATGGGGGAGAGGAGGATGATGATAAGGGGGAGGAGGATGATAAGGGGGGGAGGAGGAGGATGATAAGGGGGGAAGGAGGAGGATTATAAGGGGGGAAGGAGGAGGATGATAAGAGGGGAAAGGAGGAGGATGATAAGGGGGGAAGGAGGAGGATGATCAGGGGGGAAGGACTCTCTTTTCCACCCTCGGCTTATACTCGAGTCAATACATTTTCTTTTTTTTGTGGTAAATTTAGGTGCCTCGGCTTATACTCGGGTCGGCTTATACTCGAGTATATATGATATGTCTGTATTTTCTATGCTTTACGGTGATCCGAGGAGGACACACAAGAGAAATTGTTTAATTAGCAGGATTTGAAAAGATAAAATGTATTTGTCATCCTCCTCCTTCCCCCTTATCATCCTCCTCCTCCCCATCATCATCCTCCTCCCCCTTTTGTCATCATCCTCCTTCTCCTCCTCTCCCCCTAATCATCATCTTCTTTCCCCCATAACTTCCTCCTTACTGCACCCTCTCCAATTCCTATCCCCCTCTCTTCTTACTTGCTACTATGCTCCGATGAGCTGATGCTGATCCTGATGCCACAGCATGTCTTCCATACTGGCATATGCTAATGACGTGACGTCACCTGCGCATCACGTCATTAGCATATGCCGGTACGGAAGACGTACTGCGACATCAGTATCAGCATCAGCTCATCGGAGCATAGAAGCAAGTAAGGGGAGAAGGGGATAGGGATTGGAGAGGGTGCAGTAAGGAGTAGGTTATGGGGGAAAGAAGATGATGATAAGGGGGGAGGAGAAGGAGGATGATGATAAAGGGGGAGGAGGATAAGGATGGGGGAGGAGGAGGATGATGATGGGGGAGAGGAGGATGATGATAAGGGGGAGGAGGAGGAGGATGATAAGGGGGGAAGGAGGAGGATGATAAAGGGGGAAGGAGGAGGATTATAAGGGGGGAAGGAGGAGGATGATAAGAGGGGGAAGGAGGAGGATGATAAGGGGGGAAGGAGGAGGATGATCAAGGGGGAAGGACTCTCTTTTCCAGCCTCGGCTTATACTCGAATCAATACATTTTCTTTTTTTTGTGGTAAATTTAGGTGCCTCGGCTTATACTCGGGTCGGCTTATACTCGAGTATATACAGTATGTCTGTATTTTCTATGCTTTACGGTGATCCGAGGAGGACACACAAGAGAAATTGTTTAATTAGCAGGATTTGAAAAGATAAAATGTATTTGTTTGTGTAGATTAGGCTCCATACACTTCTATAGGACATTTAAGACCAATATGAAGCCATCAGGTATAATTAACAAGGCACTCAAAACAGCAAATGACACCACACTAACACTTGTTTAAGTAGAAAAAGGTTAAGAGGTGTCAGGTACTTTACACGTTATACCACTTTGATCCTTTGGCTTGTGGTTAAGCACAAATAAAGAGATACTTGTCCTTAGCTATAGTTTGTGTTACCTATTCATTCCAAATGGAGAATGCCTATCTAGAACTCTCATGGAAGCCCAGTAGACCATGAAAAGTGAATACACCCCAGGCCCATCAACAATCTGTTAACTGATTCCCCTCTTACTCAATGAAGATATTTAATCTGAGGGGAGGTCATTAGTGAGTGGGTAGACCTAACCCTATAGCTCCATGAAGTCTCCAGGCCCTACCACTATGTTTTCCCCACTGAGGAGGTATTCCAAATCTATCATTCAACCTCAATACCGTGTGCTAGGTTCACAGCATAGTGGAGTCCATAGCTCAGGTAATTTCAACAGCATACACCCAGGTTCTTAGATCCCAACGTGGGTTGAAGACTTAGAGCCCTATTAAATTACCCCAACGTATAAAACCATAGCCCGGAACGGAGCCTGCAAGACTTACGGCTATTAAATTGGCCTCGTAAAGCTACCCACAAACGACCTGCTGGTTACATGTGGAAAAACCCTTAAGGCTGTGGAAATCTGAACTCTGTTGCCGCAAATTCTTTGATCTGTCCAGCCCATAACTGTTAAGTTCAAAAATCCTATTAAATTGCTATGAATCCACTAGTGTTCAAACCCATAACCGGAAAATGGAGCCAAAAAGCCAACGGGTACTAGAGAGGACCCGCAATGGGGTTAAAGTCCTATCCGTAGCACTGTAAATGCAAATATAAACACACTACTGTACTTATAATTAAAGGGAAAGTGATGTTAGGTATTTAAAATAATATCACAACATTATCAAGCTTGCAAATCTGCAATATAAAATACTTTAGTTTATGTTTAATTTCCGACAATCAATGTGTTAATACATATAATAGAACTTGCATGGACTAGAATATCATATTTACTGATTTATTAATATTGCATTATTTCTGGAATGTGGGTTTGATCGAAACTCGTAATTGAAACCCGTAAGGCTTTGACATTTAACCTCCATTTTTCAATGATGTTTACCATAACTACGGGTTTGACTAATTAATCATGTTCACGACCGCACATGCAATGTGCACAAGAATGGTTTACGGGCTTGCGTCTCTGGCCCGTTGGTCGCGGCATGGTGGAATGTAATAGCTCTGTAACTCGGGGGAATTTCAAGCCCGCAGGCTTTGTGGGTGTACCGGTGCCGCTACAGCTTATAATTTAATGGGGCTGCTAGACACTCACCCAGACAGCATATACAGCAGTTACACTACCTAACTACCCCCTACTGTGCTCAGATCCTGCCGGAGATGATAACCAGGACACCTAGGGGGGAAAGGAGAAAGGATGGCACCTATCCATGGAGAAAGCCCAGTCCCACATGGGGTAGTTTAAAGGAGGCATAGGGTGTGAAATGTATGTTTGCCCAAGGAAGGGGCTAGTGGTGATTGATGAATTAACTCTATAAATATGTGACCTTAAAAATAAAGATTATGCTCTGCTTGGGGTACCAATGCATGGTGTGTTTCATCTAGAGGGAAGACATTTTATTTATTTATTTATTTTTTCAGTACAAAATGACAAATTACAAATATACAAGTAAGAAAAAGAAACATTCAAAATGTACAAACGTATTTTGAACTTACAGATTTTTTTCTATTGGGCTTCATTTGAGCATCAGACAAAGGGCAGTTTATATAGTTTACCTATATACACATAAAAGGCAAAGACTAAAGAGGAAAAAAGACTTAGGCCTGAACTACCTCCAAATTGATTGTTAGGGCAAGATAATGATCCCAAAGTTGCCAGTTAAGAGAGTTTACTATTTTAACATAATCTGTAATCTATGTTACCCCTCATCGATTCTCTACTTAACTCAATCGAGTTCTTAACCTCGTCCCAGGACGGTAGTATAGCTGTTTCCAGTATTTAACTATAAGTCTCTTGACTATAAGGAGGATATGAGAAATCAAAAATGTCTCTCTGGTTATGATAAGGTTTAAATTCATACCTCTACCACCACATTTTTTCCAGCATAAACCATCTCTAAGCAGATTGATTTTAGCAATATTAACTGGAACATAATACCACCTCTAGAGAACCTTGAAAAAGGTTTCAATATAGAATGCATTAATTGCAGATCATTTTACCATATTTAAGGTATCTAACCAATCCTTTGAGTCAAAAACAGTTTTAGGTCCATTTCCCAGTTTTTAATCCTTGAAGTTTTCACAAAATGGGAGAGCTCTGATATTATTGAACTACATTTAGATAGAATATGTGTTCCATCTCCTCTTAAAAATAAATCTTCTGGAGGTGTGGCTAGCAGCAAACAGAGAGGAAGCACAATTACAGAGCTCCCTGCAAAAAGGCTTTAATACAACATGAAATTACCAAGCAATTTGGATTATTTTTGATCTACAAGACCAGATGCAGTGACTGAACAGTCTGGATTGCTCTGGCACTGTGCAGCAACTTTTGGACTTCACTTTAGCACAGATCTACTGGACTGAAAGATACTGGATGGGGCACAATCAACAACTATTGGAAAGCTGTCTGGTGAGTCTAAACCCCAAAGGGGACCCTTTTATGTCATCCTACCCCAGCTAGACCCCAGCTCACCTACCCAGGGAAGGGCCTCTTGATGGGAGATATAAAGTGGAGCACAACATATAATTTTTCACTTCATAAAAATTAACAAGCACTCTATATGGGTTACTACTGAAAGCTAACACAGGGTAAAGCTAGCAATAGCCTTGCAACTACACACAGACACTGGTGGACATAGAAAAAAAAGGATTAAAGTGCATTCAATGAACTTCTACACCAATCTGGGATCATAAGGAGCAAGTGGAGTTGTACCCCCACACCCCAGGGACTGTACCTTTACAGCATCTCATTGCTGGGACACATATGTTTGCAACCATCATTAAAAGCTCTGTTTATTAAATCCTAATTGGTGCTGGACTCTAATCAGCAAAGCAATTGAAGCAAAACTGCCACAGCCAAATGTAATGAACTGTTTAAGACAAGGAATTTACTTTTTTTTTTCCTCAATCCCTTATCATCTTAACTTGTTTATGTTATATGAGATAAAGGGATCGGCTACACTGGTTGTATAAGCTTGCTGATGACTACTCCCTGTATAAAAGACAGCTCAACACTACCACCAAGTGGCAGCTTACGAAAATTACATGCTCAGGCTCAAAAATGCAAATCAGGAATGCAATATATATATCTGTGCTTCTGAAAATCCACTACAACTGACATGCCTATCAGTGCCTCTGAAATCCACTACAACTGACAAGCCTACTTAGGCCTTTACAACCCAGTGTCCTTTGATTTTGTTGCTATTGTCTACTGAAGTTTGTTAAGTGTGTGACTAGAGCCTGATTTGCATTCTTATGTTCTAGTCCTATCTCAAACGACAGCCAAGCCCTGATTTTTTGTTGTCAATATTTACAGCTGTGGCAAAGAATCCAACTATCATTGCCTTGGAACTGTGACACACAACTCTGCAAGTTCTTATGCCTCACTCCCCTGTGATAGGGGGCATTTTGTGACTTGTGGTCTCTATGCTCTAACTAGGGCAGGGCTAGGCCCAGTGACTGACTGCCATTCTGATTTCACTAAGTGCATGCAGCTGCCTGACACCAAAGGCAGGTGGATACAATTGTTATCTGTCAAAGTAGAAAAGGGGCACCATCTACCCTACATTGGAAGTTCACAGATTCTCATGTGCACAATAAAAGTATTTTATTCCTTCTTTGGCGGATCAAGCTACAATGTGGCTGGTGCTGAGCAGAGCACACTACAATTCAGCCGCCTGATGGTCAAAGTGACAATTCCTGAAGCACTCTGGTAACGTACTATATCTTGGGGTCTAATGGGGTGCACATATATTCAGTGTACTGCAATAAAGATATACAGCACTACTACCCAGAGAAATTTCAGGAATATAACATCAGTGATCTTTAAACTACATTAACTTACTACTACAAGAAATTAAGACTATCAATTACATCTGATACTTCCCTGGTCTGCCACTGCCATCTAGTGGAGAAAAGTGGTAAACCTCAAAGGGACTTCCTGATAGCACAAAGCTTATGGGGCATATGTTTCACATGAGAGACTTGATATTCTCCAGGATGTAACTTCCTATTCCCATATGCCCGTTACATGGGGACACTTACAAACGCAAAAGTGACAAAATACCTTTTCTTATGTCATGGCTGGAGTAGCTACGAGAAAAAGTAGCAAGAATATACAATCTTATTACTTGCCTAGAGCGTCACCCCCTGCATCTCAAAAACAACAGCCTAACTCAAAAACCACGGCAGCAACAACGATGGAGCATACAGCGCCAAGCACTAAGGGTGATATCCAAGACCTCAAAGACCTGATCCTCACATTCAGGGAAGACATCAGAGCGGACATCCAAAAAGTCTCAGCAGACTTGACGTCCGAGATAAAAAGAGTGGACGCTAAAACTGACTCGCTTGAAGAGAAATATAACAAACTAAAACAATCCCATGTCAAGATTGAGGAAGAAATCTCCATGCTAAAGGAGGAGCAAGCCCGCCACTTAACATTTCAGGAAGACCTAGAAAATAGATCTCGGAGACAGAATATCAGACTGAGAAACGTACCTGAATCAGTAACTGACCTCCATCTATACATGTCAGAGCTCTGTGAGTTTCTGCTACCAAATCTGGACTCTGAGCAATACAGACTGGACCGGATCCATAGAGCTCTGGGAGGTCGTTCCACCATGTCTGAACGCCCCAGAGATATCATCGCCCGCTTCCATTACTATACAACTAAGGAAATGTTCATGAGAGCATCCAGGGGGGGTATCCCTGACATCGAAGGGCACAGACCAAGTGTCTTTGCGGACCTCGCTCAACAAACGTTATTCAAGAGGAAAATGATGAAACCACTCCTGGACAATATCCTGGCCCAGGGCTGGAAATACTCTTGGGGCTTTCCATTTCGCCTACTGATTGCCAGGGACGGCAAGTTCTTTACCATCAGAACCCTAGAGGAGGGGATGGCCCTTCTAGCTACCTGGGGCATTACTTTAACAGATGCTCCTGGAGTTTCTGGCGACAGCCAACCCGTCAGGGAGTTGACAGAGGGTCCCCGAGGAAGAACAGTTGGTCTTAATTCTCGTGGTAGAGGTTCCAACCTCCCCTCCAGAAGACATCAAAACAGGGCCCCTGACCAGCCAGATGTGCCATAGATCCAATAACACTGTGATGTATTGTTATATGATATGTTATAGTTAGGTTCTACCTCTTATTTTGATCTTCTAAAACTTGCGACCAAAAATATGAACAGACATGACTAGTTAAACTCTTGCATAACTATCTGTCACTTTAGAAGAATATTTCTTCTTTTTTTTTTTATATAGATATTGATAGTGTCCCTTAAGGGCTTCACCATATACACACCCCCCGGCGAATCCAGTCAGTATTGGAGTCTAATACTACTGGACTCACCAATTTAATTAAAAGGACAGCGCTCGCTCTCCTTGAAGTAGTGTTATACTATGTTCCTAGTTTTGTTATATTCTATTAGTATAATTTTATTTTTAGAATTAAAAAAAAAAGAAGTTTTTTTTTTTTTTTTTTTGATAAATTTGTGTCAACAAATTTGACGCCGGATTACTTGACAAGCAGTTTCAACCACTGTATATCGTTGTGTTCTCCTCATCCGTTCTACCCTAACTTTTTACTTTACGTTTACATCAATTTGCACAGTGAAGTGACGCAGGTGGTTTCTGGACGGAGTCCCAGCGGGAGGCTCATCAGACTAGATACTCGAAGGCGGCTATAACCCTTAGTGCTCTACTAAGCTTGGCCTTGAGCCCCAGACAAACGGTGAGTCATGAATATTAATATCATTTCACATAATGCTCAGGGCCTGAACGAACCGATTAAGAGAGGGGTTGCCATAAAAGAGTATCAGAGACTAGGGGGAGATGTAATATTTGTGCAAGAAACACATTTTAAGAAACTAGCGGTCCCCAAATACTGGGGGAAAGCATATAAACAAACTTTCCACTCCACCGCAACAGAAAAGAAAAGAGGGGTGACTCTCCTTATTCATAATAGGCTTACATTTCGCCACACCCGCACTCAGACAGACCCAGAGGGTAGATATGTGGCAGTACATGGCACCATTCATGACCAGAAAATTACCTTCCTTAACATATATGCGCCAAACACTGATCAGAAGCAATTCTTCACTAAGATTTCAGATCTGATTATGGGCTGGGAACACTCCCTCCTGATCATAGGGGGGGACATGAACACAGTCCTAGATCCATCTACAGACAAATCAACTGCTACCACTAAACTCACACCTCCCACGGCTACCCGAGCTCTTAAACATATTCTCAGATCTAATTGCCTGATAGACAGTTGGAGGATAATGAACCCCACTGATCGAGAGTATACTTTTTACTCCCCCAGACATCTGTCACACTCCAGAATTGATTACCTGTTCATTCAACAACACCTATCACTAAACTTAGAAGCAGCTTCCATTCGACCCATTTCGTGGTCAGATCATGACCTGGTTCTGATCTCCCTGTCTGGACTTCTACCAGCGGGACGGTCCCCCTCGTGGGCACTAAATCCCTGTCTATTAAACGATCTAGTCCTAAGGGAAAAAATCAGCAGTGCAATTGTGGAATACTTCGGGATCAATAGTGGGGGTGAGGTAGACGGGGGAGGAGTGTGGGCAGCCCATAAGGCAGTGATTAGAGGAGTTTGTATTCAGCTAGGAGCAGCAGCGAAAAAAGCAGATAGAGTACAAATTAGGGACCTCAATAGCAAGATCACAGAGTTACAATCACTATTTGCCAGGAATCATGATCCTAAGATCTACAATGAAATTCTGAAATACAAACACACCTTAAACACAGTGCTCAGGAAGAAGGTGGTCTCCATGCTACAACGTACGCAGGCCAGCTTCTTTATGAGCACCAATAAACCTGACAGTATGTTGGCCAGAAAGCTTAAAGCACAGAGGGCGGACTCATTCATCCCAAAGATATTTACTAAAGGGAAAGGCCCGGTCTCTAAACCAGACCAGATTGCTGATGTCTTTCGACAATTTTATACAGAACTGTATTCCGCCCCCTCTCACTCAGGATCCTACTCTCACAAATCACAAATTGATGAATTTCTTTCTGGGATTCAGCTGCCACAAATTGAGGAATCACAGGCAGAGACCCTAGCAGACCCCATAACTGCTGAGGAAATTAAACAGGCTATTAAGGCCACGAGATCACATGCAGCACCTGGTCCGGATGGATTCACAAATTTTTATTATAAACAATACATCGATCTCTTGCTACCGCACCTCCAAGAATTATTTAACAGTTTCCTTTCTGGTTCTTCATTCAGACCAGAATTTCTAGAGGCTAAAATTATCGTAATACCCAAAGAGGGGAAAGACCCAGCACAGTGCGGTAGTTATAGACCGATCTCATTGATCAACACGGACCTCAAACTATGGGCCCTATTAAATTCGAGCTGCGGATGAATTCGTATCTCGCAAAGGCCCATCGTAAGTCGATTTACGATATCCGAGTCGACTTGCGATTGACTTGCGATTGACTTGCGTAATTTCGGACTACTTTGCCGAGATTTGCCTCCGATAAGCGCTACGTAGTAAGTAGCGGACAAGAATTCCTTGCGTAGACGCTCGTATCTCGCAAATTCGCTAAGTGCACAAAAAACCCACGTAAAAAGGTTTACGCATTACGTACAGACAACTTAAAAATCTAAAAGTGAGTTTAACAGAGGAAAAGCATGGAAGGCCATTACAATTGATTTAACCATCCCCTCCCCCCACCAAAGCCAAGGCATTATACAACCAATTAGTTGTTACATTTTGAATGAAAAGCCATGCTGCAGCTTACATAAACCAAAATTAAAGACACACTACCTGATTACATAAAAACACTAAAACATCCAGAAAATGCAATATTAACCCTGTTATTTTGTATACATGTTGCTCATCACATCTACATTTGGGAACACAAATATGTGGCACATGGAGTATGTGAATATGTCCTGTTCAGTCTTTCGGTCGGGTCCCACTCTGACCCTCTGGCACTGCTTTCTTACAAGGTTCCTATGCTGGTGAGACCGGAGTGGATTGTCAGTTCTGCTGTCACTCTCCAACCCACAATGACCCTTAATGGGATAGCTCACAGCTTCATTGAAATACACAATACCTCTTGTTTGGTCTTTCGGTCGGGTCCCACTCTGACCCTCTGGCACTGCTTTCTTACAAGGTTCCTATGCCGGTGAGACCGGAGTGGGTTGTCAGTTCCTTCCCCAGTGGTTTGGGATTTGGCCCTGCATTCAGCTTTCCCTCTCACCCCCACAATGACCCTTAATAAGATAGCTCACAGCTTCATTGAAATACACAATACCTCTTGTTTGGTCTTTCGGTCGGGTCCCACTCTGACCCTCTGGCACTGCTTTCTTACAAGGTTCCTATGCCGGTGAGACCGGAGTGGGTTGTCAGTTCCTTCCCCAGTGGTTTGGGATTTGGCCCTGCATTCAGCTTTCCCTCTCACCCCCACAATGACCCTTAATAAGATAGCTCACAGCTTCATTGAAATACACAATACCTCTTGTTTGGTCTTTCGGTCGGGTCCCACTCTGACCCTCTGGCACTGCTTTCTTACAAGGTTCCTATGCCGGTGAGACCGGAGTGGGTTGTCAGTTCCTTCCCCAGTGGTTTGGGATTTGGCCCTGCATTCAGCTTTCCCTCTCACCCCCACAATGACCCTTAATAAGATAGCTCACAGCTTCATTGAAATACACAATACCTCTTGTTTGGTCTTTCGGTCGGGTCCCACTCTGACCCTCTGGCACTGCTTTCTTACAAGGTTCCTATGCTGGTGAGACCGGAGTGGGTTGTCAGTTCCTTCCCCAGTGGTTTGGGATTTGGCCCTGCATTCAGCTTTCCCTCTCACCCCCACAATGACCCTTAATAAGATAGCTCACAGCTTCATTGAAATACACAATACCTCTTGTTTGGTCTTTCGGTCGGGTCCCACTCTGACCCTCTGGCACTGCTTTCTTACAAGGTTCCTATGCCGGTGAGACCGGAGTGGGTTGTCAGTTCCTTCCCCAGTGGTTTGGGATTTGGCCCTGCATTCAGCTTTCCCTCTCACCCCCACAATGACCCTTAATAAGATAGCTCTCAGCTTCATTGAAATACACAATACCTCTTGTTTGGTCTTTCGGTCGGGTCCCACTCTGACCCTCTGGCACTGCTTTCTTACAAGGTTCCTATGCCGGTGAGACCGGAGTGGGTTGTCAGTTCCTTCCCCAGTGGTTTGGGATTTGGCCCTGCATTCAGCTTTCCCTCTCACCCCCACAATGACCCTTAATAAGATAGCTCACAGCTTCATTGAAATACACAATACCTCTTGTTTGGTCTTTCGGTCGGGTCCCACTCTGACCCTCTGGCACTGCTTTCTTACAAGGTTCCTATGCCGGTGAGACCGGAGTGGGTTGTCAGTTCCTTCCCCAGTGGTTTGGGATTTGGCCCTGCATTCAGCTTTCCCTCTCACCCCCACAATGACCCTTAATAAGATAGCTCACAGCTTCATTGAAATACACAATACCTCTTGTTTGGTCTTTCGGTCGGGTCCCACTCTGACCCTCTGGCACTGCTTTCTTACAAGGTTCCTATGCCGGTGAGACCGGAGTGGGTTGTCAGTTCCTTCCCCAGTGGTTTGGGATTTGGCCCTGCATTCAGCTTTCCCTCTCACCCCCACAATGACCCTTAATAAGATAGCTCACAGCTTCATTGAAATACACAATACCTCTTGTTTGGTCTTTCGGTCGGGTCCCACTCTGACCCTCTGGCACTGCTTTCTTACAAGGTTCCTATGCCGGTGAGACCGGAGTGGGTTGTCAGTTGTGCTGTCACTCTCCCACCCACAAGCGCAGCAAACACACACAGAAGGTTTGCAGAGGCACAATGAGCACCAGCCAACTCACCTCCATCAGGGGTAATCGCCACTACTCTTATCCAAGGAAGTCCCACGACATTGCTGGTGGCCATGTGCCAAGATGACCATTCATTCCCATTTGGTGACCTCCCATTATGTTCTGCTATTCATCAATTTACATTAGTTTCGATTGCTAAGTGATGTTGGGGAAGTGCGTGTGAGAGCAGAATTGACAGACAAATCAATAATCACTGGAGAAGGAACTGACAACCCACTGCAGTATCACCTATCATCACCCTTTTAGGCCCACAGGGGAATGTTCCTACTCCCCATTCCCGCAAATTGTACTTGGCCTGTGCATTAACCCTTTATTATGCATAGATTGTAGATCACTTAGATGCATTATATGATATCTAATGCTATTAGGACTATTATTCCTCTTAGTATGTATGGATCTATTGCAGGTTAACTAGTGCTCATTAGTTTACAGCTATAGTAATGTGACACTAATGTGATGCATGTGGATGTCCCCTAACCCCAACCATTGAAAACACACCGACATGGGAAGAACAGAATAACACAGCTTTATTTTTGGACACAGACCACAATCAGCAGTGGTCAAGACTGTGCATTAATATCATGGGTGTGGTGTGGGCGGGTCCCGAGAGAGCAAGGGGCTAAATTAAAAAAAGGGGATACCTACAGGGGTCAATCTAATAGTCTAGAATAAGCATGATGCATAGCACCTACCAGGGTCACATGCTGCAACCGGAACCAGAAATCTCTCCATTTAACTGAAGAAACCATTAGAGTGCACGGCACTTACAACTTGTCTGGATCTGTTCAATTGAACAAATGATTCAACCTCTGGACTGTGTAATCCAATCCAGTTTCACACATACAGTATGGTGTGTGAAATTGCCCACAAAAATGAATGGTCAACAAAAAACAAAAAAGGCGGAGGAGGCTAAAAAAAAATAATGACAATGCATGTACAGTAAAGTGCTAAATACTGTACCAATATAAAAAAACTCACCTGATTCCCATCTGCAAGCATTACTAACTATTAGCTAGGTCTATGGATAATGAGTAATATGGGCAAATACCCATTAATATGGATAGGACACAAAGGTCAGCAGCCAGATTCACTTTTTCTTACATCAGACCCAAAGATCCGTTCTCAGACCGATATTGAGGTCAGGATCACATGCTTTATTAGTACATATATTAATGCTGGCTGTCATTAACATGCCATTGTGAGACTTTCCAAGTCCACTGCCATAGCGGTATTAGTCTACATTTCAGCTAACAACAATCATGTCTGAGATATCTGGCAATATGATAGCTTTAAGATTGTGGGAGCTACATGTTAAGGAGGGGGCTGTCATTGGAGTAATGTCTACCTGAGAGGAACTGGGAAAACCTTACGCCTCATATAATTCCTCCACTATGCTTGCAGATGCAGGAGATGCCTTCATGGGCCTGAATTGTACCTAAAACAAAACAAATGGAAAGAAAAACATAAAGAGAAAACATAAAATCTAAGGGCCTAAAAAAAAAGGGGACTGCAGCATCCCTTTCCAACAGCATTCCCAAGTGACCATCAATTGGTGGCATGCTCAACCGAACCCTACGTGTCCACAGAGAAGAGGATCATGGACCATGTGATGGGAGGTAGCCATCTGCATACAAAATGTCACCATCACATAGGCAAAGATCCAAAACTCTGTAGCCAGGCTAGATGAGGTCAGCATTGTGACCAATAGATTGTCACTGAGGAGTGCTGTTGAGAAGGCACAATTATGTCCACAGCCCCTAGGTCCTCCTCCGCCTGGGCACAGGACCTGCATCGTCCGCGGCCGGACGCCGTCTCCTTGGTGGTGGGGGAGCAGGAGGAGGTAGTGGCACCACGGGTGGTGGTGGCGGCGGAGGCATGGTGGAAGGAGAGGAGGGGCCAGGCTGCTGTTGGCTGGTGACCTGCCCCGTTCCCAGCAGCCTGACCAAATGCTGCTCCAGCCTCCGATGATGGCTCCTCTCCTCCCTAAAGCGCCTGTCCAGGCTGCGCCTCATGCCAGAGATGTTGGCCTCAATCCTATTCACGGCGGCCAACAACTCCAGCAGCGCAGCCTCGGTCGTTGGTGGTGGGGGCTCGGGTCCTGCTGGCAGGGCCGGGTGGGAAGATGGCGGGGACAGAGTGGGGAGGATCTGGGACCCGGCTGGAGACAGGGGCTCTGATGTTGTTGTCCCCGGTGGCTCAGAGTGTGGGGAAGGAGGAGCTGTGGCATATTCCACTCCTTCTGAGGGCCCCGGCGAGATGGCAAGTCTTTGGAGGAGGGGGACAGTCGGGCTCTGGACAGGGGGGCTGTCAACGACCACGACCTCCCCCTCCGAAGAGCCAGGGCCCTCGGATGAGCCTGTAGCCTCCTCCCCCTGAGCGGTCTCCTGCGGGGCGGGGGCTGACGGCCCCGCTCGTGGCTCATCACTGGACCCAGACCTCCTACTGGATGCTGAAATAGAGAAAAGAAAGGTACATGTCATTAGTATGCTGATCAATACATTGATATGTTTTCACTCCTAACTATCTGACATCTAGGCCTGAACATGGATGATTCTCCTAATTGCAACTCCCATTAGCTCTCATTTGCTAGATTGGATCTATTCTTTGGTTTCTTGTCTTGACCTCTCCTGGCTCCTAACACTGTCTGGATTTTGCCTGCGGTTTCACTCCTAACTATCTGACATCTAGGCCTGAACATGGATGATTCTCCTAATTGCAACTCCCATTAGCTCTCATTTGCTAGATTGGATCTATTCTTTGGTTTCTTGTCTTGACCTCTCCTGGCTCCTAACACTGTCTGGATTTTGCCTGCGGTTTCACTCCTAACTATCTGACATCTAGGCCTGAACATGGATGATTCTCCTAATTGCAACTCCCATTAGCTCTCATTTGCTAGATTGGATCTATTCTTTGGTTTCTTGTCTTGACCTCTCCTGGCTCCTAACACTGTCTGGATTTTGCCTGCGGTTTCACTCCTAACTATCTGACATCTAGGCCTGAACATGGATGATTCTCCTAATTGCAACTCCCATTAGCTCTCATTTGCTAGATTGGATCTATTCTTTGGTTTCTTGTCTTGACCTCTCCTGGCTCCTAACACTGTCTGGATTTTGCCTGCGGTCTGTAACTGCATAGGCTGCATTGGGCGCACCAGTACATGGACTCTATTGCTTAATTACTCTTGGGGTGGCCAGGAATGACAGTGATTTTTCAGCTTCATGGATTTAATGATACATCCATCCATCCCTTGTTAATTCCATGGAGCTGACATGTCAGTGTCCTTGTTGGTCACCATGTGTAGTGTGTGTGATGCACATGTGGTGGCATGTTGGTGTATGTGATATTCACCTGAACTGGAGGCTGGGTCGTGCTGGGCCACCGGGGATGAAGCTCCAGCTGCGGGCGATGGTCCTAGAAAGTCCCTTGCGATCCTCTCCCACTCCTTATAGGCGACACTGTGTCCCTCCGCTTCTCTGGCCATCTTCCTTTTCACCGTGGCCCTGATATCCACATATCTGTGCTTCAAGGACCTCAAGCCCCTAGGAACCGTGGACACCTCCTTCATCACTTCCACTACCTCCTTCCAAGCCTGAGCCTTAGGCCCAGGCTTCGCTTCCCTTGCCACAAGGATGACGGGCCGGTCACGGATCGCACCCAGGAGGACCATATTCTCCTGGGGCGTATAATTACGGGCCCTGCGCCTGCCCTTGCCAATAGCCCCTTGCTCTCTCGACTGTGCTGGGGGACCCTGGCCTCCCTGCACTCTTCCTGAGGCCTGTCCCTTCCCCAAACTACCCCGCCCCCTGGGAACAGGCCCCTTCCCCTCTGTCCCTCCTCTACAAGTGCCTCTGTCTCCCTCCTCCTCCTCCTCCTCCTCCTCCCCCCCCCCC
The DNA here is from genome assembly GCA_027410445.1 of Discoglossus pictus. Lineage (NCBI taxonomy): Eukaryota > Metazoa > Chordata > Amphibia > Anura > Alytidae > Discoglossus > Discoglossus pictus. The sequence goes on along the minus strand of CM050166.1, from coordinate 445,146,442 downwards.
CTCTGGGGACCACTCCTCCTCCTCTGGGGACACCTCCTCCTCTGGGGACACCTCCTCCACCCCCTCCAGGGACACCTCCTCCTCTGGGGACACCTCCTCCTCCGGGGACACCTCCTCCACCTCTCCTCCACCCTCCACTACACTCTCCTCACTCTCCTCACTCTCCGCTCCTCTCCTCTCCTCCTCTCTCCACCTATCTCCTCCCTCCATGCTCAAATAATACAAAAATAAGGATAACTCAAAATAAGTGTAACTGTTATATATGTGAAGGAAACAAAAGTGTATGTTCTATGTGTTTTTACTAACTGTTGGGGGATGCGGTGCAAAGGTTGGGGGGGTGGGAGGTGTGTGTTGTGTGTCCTAACGCTATGTATGTCTCTATGTGTCTTTAATCTATGTGTCAGGCAAATATGTGTAATGTGTAAATATGTGTAACTCTTACGTGTAAATATGCTAGTAATAAAATACAAAACAATCAAAAAGAGTGCGCCTACAAATCAAAAGAACGATAAAGAAATAAAAGTATTACTGGAATGTCTGTTGGAAAGAAAAGATGTGTGTGCTATGTGTATTTAATAAGTGGTGGGGGATGGGGTGTGTTGGGGGATGGGGTGTGGTGGGGGGAATGGGTGTGTGGGGTGTGTGTCCTAACTATATATATGTCTCTATGTGTGTTATTTAATCTATGTGTCTTGCAAATATGTGAAATCTGTAAATATGTGTAATGCTTAAATGGAAGGACTTATGAAATAGACAATGCAAAAAGAAAAAAATAACTACAGTAATCTCCCTCTCTCCAAAGTACTAATCAAACTCTCTCCCACCTGCTCCTGAAACTGCGTGCTAACTCCAATGGCTCTTACAACACAGTCAGCGCATGGGTTTGTATCACTCACATTTATAAGCTCATACTGTCAATCTAATTCTTAGCTCGTACGTGATTGGCTGAGAGGCGTGTCTCGCTAGGACGTCCCCTTATCAGCTTGCGAGCGCGCCAACAGACTCAGCCAATTACATACGCACGTATAGTGTCAGGCCGCCAAGTGCGTATGTAATTGGCTGAGAGTCCCAATACATACGCACTTGGCGTCCCGCGTTGGGCTTCTCAGCCAATTACATACGCACTTGGCGTCCCGCGTTGGGCTTCTCAGCCAATTACATACGCACTTGGCGTCCCGCGTTGGGCTTCTCAGCCAATTACATACGCACTTGGCGTCCCGCGTTGGGCTTCTCAGCCAATTACATACGCACTTGGCGTCCCGCGTTGGGACAGCCAATTACATGCGGCCAAGTGCGTATGTAATAGGTTGAGAGGCTTCTTGACCTAAAATCATCAGCTGGAATGCCATGTAAAGATCCACAGGTGACCAATGGCAAAGCAGAAATTAACGTGCCTAATACCAGATCATGCAATCAACAAGCTATATAACCCCATCCCCAACAAGTCATCAGCATGTCTGAAACAGCATGGATGATCATGAGAGAGGGATGAGGGCTCGGATGAGTGGGCGTATGAGGTTGAGACGCTTTTGTGCAGCTCAACTAGCACAGTATGAAGAACAGGAAGCAAGGTGTGTGATTGAGGGGGTGATGGGGAGTGGCAGAGAGGAATGTCTGGGAGTGAATGAGGGTGTGAGTGGTGATGTGATCCATGCTGGGGCAGAACCAAGCCAGGCAAGGGAATTACCACAGGCCATGCCTAGTATCGTGGGGGTGGATCAGGGAGGAGAGAGAGCTCCAGTAGCACAGGGACAGAGGGATATAGGGCCACCTGCACCCAGGGAGGCTGACAATGTTGTCGGTGATCAGCTGCTGGGGGGAGTACAGGATGTGTTGGCTCAGGCAGAAGGGGGGGAGCCTGACCAGGAGCCTGACCAGGAGCCTGACCAGGAGCCTGACCAGGAGCCTGTGAGGCGGGCACCCAATGTGTACAGGGAGAGACTCACATTAGAGGGGTTAACTGATGGGGAGGTGTATGAGCGTTTTCGGCTGACCCGTGCCAGTCTTGTGGAGCTCTATGAGGTTCTCAGAGCGGACCTTGAGCCTCGCTCACGGGCAAATAGAGCCATCCCAGGAATGACACGGATGTTAGTTGCAATACACCTCCTTGCTTCTGGGAGCTTTCAGACCACCCTGAGCATAGCCGGAGGAATGTCTCAGCCAAGCCTCTCGAATTGTCTGAGTGCATTCCTCCGTGCTATTGGTCGGAGAGCTGCCAGATACATCAGTTACCCTAACACTGCCGAAGAGATCTCGAAGGTGAAGTTCGATTTCTTCCAATTAGGAGGTATCCCCAATGTGCTTGGTGCTATTGACTGTACACACGTGGCACTGATACCTCCTAGAGAGCAAGAAGCGCTGTACAGAAATCGTAAGCATTATCATTCAATCAATGTACAGGTTGTTTGCGATGCGAACATGCGCATACAAGGTGTGTTTGCAGGCTTCCCGGGAAGTGCTCACGACGCCTATATCCTGCGAGCATCCGGAATCTATCACATCTTTGAGTCCGGCAGATTTCCATCCGGATGGCTACTGGGTGAGTACACATTAGTAATGGCAGTCAACCATATCTTACTATGACTGGATACAATAACACATACGGTACATCATGTTTCCCTCTATTGATCTGATGTTCACATGTGCATTACGGAGTAATACGACCAAAGCCAGAACATAATAGCTCATTGCTGTGTTAGCTTGGCCAAACAGTATGCAGTTCACAACAACATATGCCAAAAACCACAATTGATTAATCATTAGGTATATGTTCTGATGCATTCCATTGTATCCTGTGACATGGACATCTCTAGTCTACATAACGTGTTGTGTGTTCTTGTACGGCCTATGTAAGTGAGATGTCTTCAGAATTCATCTGATAGAGGAGAATTAATATTGTTTGGCCAACTTTTTCTTGCCTGAATATATCCCCGAATAAACATGAATTAGCTTACCTTGAAGTTATCATAATCTCCAAGGTCTTTTGGCATTTGCGTTTGATCGTGTACGCCCCTGGGAAATTCCACCTGAATTAGCATCACATTTACGTTCACAAGAATACACGATCACTCTTCACCTCAGACCTCTGGCATGTGCTCGTTACAAGAACTGCAACAGTGACTTCCTGCTCTCTACCAGAAGGGTCGCAATATGTACCCTGTTGTATTTCCCTTGTATCTCCGCCTCATGTAAGTGTCCTGTGGGTGTGAACATCTGGATTTTCCATTTGTTGAAATTACATTATAATTGATCTGAAGCTTCCGATAGAATCCATGTGTTAATACCCTAGTAATTATCCTATCAGATGCATCCATGATCCATCTCCCTTACATATATCTGTAACTGTGTATTAGCCACAGGGATGTGTTGATAGGTCATGATGACGATATTTGGCCATATGCTTTGTCAAACATCACAACATCCTATTCATATCAACATCATATTTTATTTACACCAGGTGATGCAGGATATGGGTGTTTGCCGTGGTTGTTGACCCCTGTGAGCAATCCCCAGACTCGGGCAGAGGCGCGGTATAATGCTGCGCATAAAACCTGCCGGAATGTAATTGAGCGCACCTTTGGTGTACTAAAGATGCGCTTCAGATGTTTACATTCCACTGGGGGGGCTCTACAATACAAGCCCCAGAAAGTTTGTCGCATCATCCTTGCCTGCTGCTGTCTGCACAATATAGCACTACAGGCCAACTGTCTGGGGGACATTGATGCGGCTCCGCTACCTGGGGAGGAAGAGCCTTTATTTCACCCTGAAGTGGATAATCTGCAGGGGTCACAACAACGTGCCCGCCTAATTCGTGAGTACTTCACATGTAAGTACATACCCAATATGCATGGAACACAGTCTAATGTATCTGGATTATGCCTAACTCCGAAATCCACCTTTATCCATCGCCCTTGTCATACAGAATTCCAACCAGTCCACAGTAGAGGAGAGTTCCCTGACGTTGTCAATGTTTGTACACTGGAACAAGCCACATGATCAGTTACAGGTAAGTAAGCACACATTCCCATACACATCTTAAGTACTGACGGTTAGAAACATCAATGGCATAGATAATTTGAGTGGATTATATATCCCACTATGTCAATGTATATATGCCCCACGTTACATTGTTATCTAGTAATTTATATTGAAAAAAGACTTTAGTCCATCAGGTTCAACCTCTATAGATCTATGATCTGCAATACGCAGAATTATTGTTAATTGATCCAGAGGAAGTCACCGAAAAACAAAAAGTGAAGCTTTGCCAATTGTCTACACAGGGACGAAAAATATAACATTCCTTCCTGACCCCAGATACTGGTGATCATATTCATCCCTGGATCAATACTCCCTATCTCTTTATCCAGGATAGCCCCTAATGCCTGTTTGGTTTTGTAATGTAAAAAGATACCCAATCCCTTTTTAAAGTCACCTACAACCTCTACGGACCAGGATTGCTCACATTGTCTGATCCTGCAAAACCACATGAAATGGGATCCAAATGTGGTTGAAAAATACCATACACACATACTTTAGTCTAATTTGTGACTGTAATCCTAACATCATATTAACCTTACAGAGCTGCTGTCGTGTGTCAACTCTTCTTTAAACAACCTAGACATGGAAAAACATGACCAGCAACAGAACTGCTACATCAATGTAAGCTACATAGCGAGTATTTGTGTAATAATATGGCCACGTATGCTGAAGGACACAAATAACACATCAATCACTTTATTAATATCGGCCTATCTCTTTCCAGGATACAGCAGATAGGTAAGCGGTGATAACTAATTACGATCCACAGCGCACGTGTCCTGGTGGAACAAATCACCTCGTGGATGAGCTTGGGACTGCGTCCAAGGTAAAACACCACATTTGGCTCTCCACAGATGCATTAATGTGTAATCTATGTGATATTCCTACATCATTAGCCAGATGAGTAGCTCGTTTCCTTTGTAGGGAAAGAACAGTGAAGACGTTTGTATGAAATGAGCAACATATATCGGTACAGTGGATCGAAAAGGTCTAAAGTCTACACACCCCTGTTAAAATGTCATGTTTCTGTGCTGTCAAAAAATGAGACCAAGATAAATCATTTCAGAACTTTCTCCACCTTTAATGTGACCTATAAACTGGACAACTCATTTGAAAAACAAACTATAATCAGTTAAGTAGAGTGAATAAAAAATCAAAAAAGAAAATCACAAGGTTGCATAAGTATGCACACCCCTAAACTAATACTTTGTTGAAGCACCTTGTGATTTTATTACAGCACTCAGTCTTTTTGGGTATGAGTCTATCCGCATCGCACATTGTGACTTTGCAAGATTTGCCCACTCTTCTTTGCAAAAACACTTCAGATCTGTCAGATTGCGATTCCATCTCCTGTGCACAGCCCTCTTCAGATCACCCCACAGGGATTTTGGTCTGGGCTCTGGCTGTGCCATTCCCAAACTTTAATCTACTTCTGGTGAAGCTATTCCTTTGTTAATTTGGATGTATGCTTTGGGTCGTTGTCAAGCTGAAAGATGAAGTTCCTCTTCATGTTCAGCTTTCTAGCAGAAGCCTAAAGGTTTTGTGCCAATATTGACTGGTATTTGGAACTGGTCCTAATTCCCTCTATCTTAACTAAGGTTCCAGCTGCAGAAAAACAGCCCCAAAGCATGATGCTGCCACCACCATGCGTCACTGTGGGTATGGTGTTCTTTTGGTGATGTGCAGTGTTGTTTTTGCGCCAAACATATCTTTTGGAATTATGGGCAAAATGTTCAACCTTGGTTTCATCAGACCAGAACCCCTTTTCCCACATGCTTTTGGGAGACTTCAGATGTTTTTTTTTTTGGGAAAAATGCAGCCTGGCTTTGATGTTTTGCTTTGTAAGAAAAGGCTTTCATCTTGCCACTCTACCCCATACGCCAGACATATGAAGAATACAGGAGATTGTTGTCACATGTACCACACAGCCAGTACTTGCCAGATATTCCTGCAGTTCCTTTAATGTTGCTGTCGGCCCTCTTGGTAGCCTCCCAGACCAGTTTTCTTTAGGTCTTTTCCTCCATTTTGGAGGGAGCTCCAGTTCTTGGTAATGTCACTGTTGTGCCATATTTTTTACGCTGTCTTCCATGGTATATCTAATGCCTTGGAAATTCTTTTGTACCCTTCTCCTAACTGATACCTTTTAACAATGAGATCCCTCTGATGCTTTGGAAGCTCTCTGTGAACCATGGCTTTTGCTGTGGGATGCGACTAAGAACATTTCAGGAAAGACCAACTAGAGCAGCTTAACTTAATTTTGGGTTAATCAGAGGCACTTTAAATGATGGCAGGTGTATGCTGACTCCTATTTAACATGATTTGGAATGTGATTGCTTCATTCTGAACACAGCTACATCCCCAGTTATAAGAGGGTGTGCAGACTTATGCAACCACATTAGTTTTCTTTCATATTTTCTTCCCTCCACCTTACAGATTTCAGTTTGTTTGACAATTGAGTTGTCCAGTTTTTGTCACATTAAAGGTGGATATAGTTCTGAAATGATTTTTCATTGGCTAATTTGTTTACAGGAGTGTGTAGACTTTTTATAACCACTGTAAGTGACGAAGTAAGCGCTCTGGGAGCATGTGCAATGTAAATCTTGACATGTTCCTTTTATGTTTCAGATCGCAAAGATTAGTCCCTTTCCACGGTCAGAACAAGGAATGATGAGCATTCCCACGTTCCAGGACTATGCTATTGTCACATTGCATCATGTATGTTCAGATGTCAGTCATCATGTGTTGCATCGGGTGTGATATCACATCCTCTACATCGCTTTAGATGTACCTATTGCTTTAGATCTGCCATTCTCTCCTCTACTTGGACTATTGTGAAGCCTGTATCATACTTCCTTCCAGATCTCTTCCTCAGTGCTGATGTGATCCTCCCTGTACATATGGGGAACAGTAACTCTAGCCTTGGAACATAACTGTTAATGAGGTTCCATTTACCTTCAGTTATGAATATGCAACAGCAGATAATAGAGATGCTCATTCACAGAACAGAATACACCTCGAACTGGCCAGTTGGTTGGTAGTTCTGCTAACACCTGAAATTATTTGGAACACACTGATATGGTCCTGGTCATGTTCCCATCTGAGTGTCCAAACTTATGTATGTAGAGTCTTCTCTCATAGTGCCATTTCCAGTGACATGGCCTACGGGGGTTCTAACATTGACTGATTGAGCACTTCTACCTCTGCAGTTGCATAGGAGTGTGTGTTGCGCGCACACACAAGACTACAGATTACTTCTCCCCATGAGCATATCTCCTTCTGTATTGTTGGTTTTGAATATTGAATGTTAGCCTGATATATTTAAGAATATAACTGATATTGCCTCACGTTGGCTGATGCACTGTATCTCCCCCCCTCAACTGATCATCTATACCAATGTCACCCCCCCCGCGTGCATTCTGGCCCCATGTCCCTATTTCCGTGTGTTACTGGAACTCTGTATCCTACCCACCTCCACCATGATACTGAGCAGGCCTGTGGTAATTTGTCACTGTGTGGCTTTGTGAACAATTAAACCGTTTTTTTTTCACTCAATGTTTGTGTAATCCTGTATATTTACCATGTAACAATTCAATTCCCCTGAAAGTCAGATGTGCTCATCACCATCAGTTAGTGGTGTAGCTATTCGGGGCAATCTGCGTTGACATTACTACATAATCATGAATGTCGATTCATATCATTCAAGTTGAGCCCTTCAAGTCACTATATACAACCCTGCAGGTCTCTAGACCTGATTTCAGAATTCCCACCCCTCCAACTTGCACCTACATGTATATTGGCAAGGGCCAGATTAATGTAGCATATGTATCTATGTAAACACACACAGATATATGTATTTAACAATGACACTTCATTCTCTCTGTATTGTCGCAACTAGAAAGCATGATATGGTACAAACACACAGAAACAGTGATAACAGTATAACAATCATACTTTATTGCATACACAGAGTACAAACAGAAATAGACAGGAATGTGCATTAATATCATGTGTGTGTTGTGAAGAGATCCTAGTATGGCAAGGGGCTGTGGCAAATCTGAGGACATCTGAAGAGGAAACAGACAACATCATCAGGGTAATGCATAGCATCTCCTAGGGTCACATGTGGTCAGGACCCCACAGTAACCAACAGCATATAACACGACATCTAATCAACATAACCATTAATGCGCATACAACAACCATATGGTTGCCAGAATAAACAGACACTATAAAACAGGGATCATGTCATACTAAGCGATTTCACACACAGTGTGAATTGGTCAATAGATGATATGAATCTGGAAAACAGAGGTAGGAGGTGTTAGAACAATCATAAGCTGTTATTAGAGTACATTGTTTTTGCTTTTGACACTACTCTAAACCAACTAACATGAACATCATCTCCGAGCAGTAAGAACCATATGTATTCTATCCTGTTCAGTCAGCCTTCCAGGAAGATGCTTAGGATGTGGAATACGACAAGGCATGCTTCACTGTGAACACAATCCTTCAGCAAAATGTACTATCACTATCTATGTGGAATAGTTGGGCCATGCTGATATCACATCTCACTTCTAAATGGGTGGTACCAAGGCCAGACAGATTACACTGTTCACATTACCCCTAAACACATGCACATTGATCATGAAGTCAAACCCTTGAAATTGCCACTTTGGTTTGGATGACATGAAAAAACTGAAGCCAATTTCATAATGTTAACGGGATGGAATGCTATAAACTTATGTGGAATTGCTGGTTTGGATTAGCAGATAGTAATGGGACTGTGCAACTCGATAGCCTGGACACTGATCATTATAATGGAAGATCACACAGTCATGTTTCTTAGTGAAAAGATATGGAGTCATATATTTAATTTCAGAGCCATCTGCAGTGGGGAATAATCCTGATAGAATGCCCGTTGGGAACTGGGTTGAGCATTTACTCACATGATGGTATTGTACTGCTCGAAGATGAAGAAAATGTCTTCATAGTTGTGTGATTTGGCTATTAACACCTACAAAGACAAAAACAATGTCTCATTCCGAACAATATTATGATTAAATACAGCATTTAAGCTCAAGGTCAATCCACATTGAACATCAATTGTTAAAATGTTCAACATAACCAGACATGTACACACTCTGTAGCCAATATTATGTCAACATGTATAACAATCTGTATTCTGTGAGGAGTGGTCAGGAGGCCCTCTCGGATGGTCCTAACACCTCCTACTCCGAGTTAGCGGGCCCCCACCGTCTGTGCCCGCGGCCCGTCTCCCTCTTCCACGCCTTGGTGTGGGATCAGGGGGTGCCACTACAGCAGGTGGCTGGGGTTCATGGGTGGGCGATGTCTGAGATGAGGAGGCAGACATTTCAGGTTGAGATTGGACCACCGAAGGCTGGAGAGGTATGGGCTGCCGACGGAGATTACGCAATAATGCGCGTCTCTCCCGGCTTGCGCGTTCCTCATATCTCTCCATCCTTCGGTTGTGCCTCCTCATCTCAGCATATATGGCCCGTGTGGTGGCTGAAATGACCCGATTTCCAGCCAGGATGGCCCTGCTGACTGCCAATTGATTAGCACTGATGGCCAGCATTTGACTTGAGAGCTGGCTTTGGGCCTGGTCCTCTTCATCAATGTGGGACATTATGTTCCGTAATTGGGCAGGGAGATGTGGCAGAGGACCTGGAGGTCTGGCGGCTGGCGGCTGGGCGGCTGGCGGCTGGGCGGCCGGCGACTCCGCGGCCGGCGACTCCGCGGCCGGCGACTCCGCGGCCGGCGACTCCGCGGCCGGCGACTCCGCGGCCGGCGACTCCGCGGCCGGCGACTCCGCGGCCGGCGACTCCGCGGCCGGCGACTCCGCGGCACTTCCTCCCGGGGCACTTCCTCCCGGGGCACTTGGGGCCGGTGCACTTGGGGCCGGTGCACCTCCTCCCGGGGCACTTGGGGCCGGTGCACTTGTGGCCGGTGCACCTCCTCCCGGGGCACTTGGGGCCGGTGCACCTCCTCCCGGGGTACCTCCTCCCGGGGCACTTGGGGCCGGGGCACTTCCTCCCGGGGCACCTCCTCCCGGGGCACTTGGGGCCGGTGCACTTGTGGCCGGTGCACCTCCTCCCGGGGCACTTGGGGCCGGTGCACTTCCTCCCGGGGTACCTCCTCCCGGGGCACTTGGGGCCGGGGCACTTCCTCCCGGGGCACCTCCTCCCGGGGCACCTCCTCCCGGGGCACCTCCTCCCGGGGCACCTCCTGCCGGGGCACCTCCTCCTGGGGCCCATGGTGGAGCCCAGGCTGAGTGCGGTGCCCCGTATGTCGGGGGAGCACAGTATGAGGGCTGTGCCCAGGGTGAGGGCTGTGCCCAGGGTAAGGGCTGTGCCCAGGGTGAGGGCTGTGCCCAGGGTGAGGGCTGTGCCCAGGGTGAGGGCTGTGCCCAGGGTGAGGGCTGTGCCCAGGGTGAGGGTGGAGCACCAGATGAGGGAGGAGCCCAGGATGAGGGAGGAGCCCAGGATGAGGGAGGAGCCCAGGATGAGGGAGGAGCCCAGGATGAGGGAGGAGCCCAGGATGAGGGTGGAGCCGCTGAGGGTGGAGCCGCTGAGGGTGGAGCCGCTGAGGGTGGAGCCGCTGAGGGTGGAGCCGCTGAGGGTGGAGCCGCTGAGAGAGGCACAGGATGGTGTGGCTGGTGCAGGCCCTGAGGTGGCCACGCCGAAGAGGGCCCGGGCATCACTTCCCGCTCCGTATGAGCAAGTGATGTGGATGGTCCCGGGCCCTCCTGAATGTCCTGGGCCACTTCAGCTCTTCCTGCCTCCTCCTCTTCTGAATCTGTGGATACTGCAATGGAATAAACATATATTTCAGTTGGTTGCCATACACAATTGCCAGCTATGCATTTACATATCATTGACATCATGGTCACCTGTGAGCGACTGTGGTGCTTGTGTTACACAGATGAGCCACGGGCTGCATAATGAGCATTGTGGATCATGGCTCATATGAATGTGTACTGCATGTGCCTCAGACACGTGCTCTGCTGCATCTGCTGTGCAGTGTGTGAGACTGACCAATCTGACCAGTTTCCAGCAATGGTTGTTAATATGCAGCTGAGACATGGGCCAGGTTAGGACAGTATATGACACACATGCAGTGCTACAGAGTCTGTATCCACATATGCCACACAGGCAAATTTTTATTCTCAATCGCAGTGGAGGCCAAAGTCAGGCCTGCAGTTGTGGATAGCCATGCTGCACCCAGCTGAGAATATCATTCTCCAAGTCATTAAGTCTAATTGACTCATCTGTTCACATAAAGGAAATCCACATATACAGGCCTGTGCGCAGCACAGCAAGTTTGACTTTGGACACCCTGCTCTATTGCAATTAATCTGGATATAATTAGAAATTGACATATCAGGGAGACAAATTATGAACATGATAGGTTTGCTACCAGGTCTGAAATGGTTATTGTCGCCCCATAAATTTTTAGTCAACCATAGGGCTTACAGTGCTATTGGATGTGAATTATCCCAGTGTGTGGGCAGGGGTGTAGGAGGCCATATAATTCTTGAGCAAGGGTGGGCAGGTTCGGGCCTGGAGGGCCACACAGGTGAGCCAATCGCCTTTTCAGTCATCCTGATTGTCTCACCTGTGCCCAAAAAGGATATCCTGAAAGTCCGGCATGTATGTGGCCCTCCTTACCCACCCCTGTTCTAGAGGGATACAGCTCATTATATACAACAGCCAGAACACAAGCCTATTTATACATACATACATACATACAGCATGATATCCTGAAAGTCCGGCATGTATGTGGCCCTCCTTACCCACCCCTGTTCTAGAGGGATACAGCTCATTATATACAACAGCCAGAACACAAGCCTATTTATACATACATACATACATACAGCATGATATCCTGAAAGTCCGGCATGTATGTGGCCCTCCTTACCCACCCCTGTTCTAGAGGGATACAGCTCATTATATACAACAGCCAGAACACAAGCCTATTTATACATACATACATACATACAGCATGATATCCTGAAAGTCCGGCATGTATGTGGCCCTCCTTACCCACCCCTGTTCTAGAGGGATACAGCTCATTATATACAACAGCCAGAACACAAGCCTATTTATACATACATACATACATACAGCATGATATCCTGAAAGTCCGGCATGTATGTGGCCCTCCTTACCCACCCCTGTTCTAGAGGGATACAGCTCATTATATACAACAGCCAGAACACAAGCCTATTTATACATACATACATACATACAGCATGATATCCTGAAAGTCCGGCATGTATGTGGCCCTCCTTACCCACCCCTGTTCTAGAGGGATACAGCTCATTATATACAACAGCCAGAACACAAGCCTATTTATACATACATACATACATACAGCATAATATCCTGAAAGTCCGGCATGTATGTGGCCCTCCTTACCCACCCCTGTTGTAGAGGGATACAGCTCATTATATACAACAGCCAGAACACAAGCCTATTTATACATACATACATACATACAGCATGTTATCTGCAGGCTTTTAGCCAGCCCATCCCCCCACAATCTCAGCCAACCATGTGTGTGATATGATACTCACGTTGCAGGGTGTTAGCCCAATCTGTGTCCACCTGCCCCGGTATTCCCACCACAGATTCAGAAGGGATGAAGCGCATCACTGTCCTCTCCCATTCCTTGTAAACAAAAGGGACCGCGGGCCCACCACCAGTCTGACGTGCTGCTGCTGACTCATCGGACATCCTTCTTTTCACCGCCATCTTTAAATCATCAAATTTGTGCCGCACTAACCTCCAGTCCCTATTAGTAACCCCTACTGCCGACACAGCTCTGGCAATTTGGGACCAGGCCTGCTGCCTCTGGCTGGCATTAATGTCTCTGCCACCACATATAATTCCCTGGCGGGCACAGATTTCCCTGAGGAGAACCTGGATCTCCTCTGGGCTGTAATTGGGGGCCCTGGGCCTTGCCACAACCCGTTGCCTTACAGACGGTGCCTGGTCTTCCTCTTCTATCCCTGGGGCCGCTCCCTCATCCCCACTACTTCCCACCAAGGGATCAGGCCCCTGACCCTCTGCCCCTTCCACTAGAATTCCTAGCTCTGGGGGCACTTCCCTCCCCCCCTGCTCTCCTCCTTGCTCTCCTCCTCCTCTCCCTCGACCTCCTCCTCCTCTCCCTCCTCTCCCTCCTCCTCCTCTCCCTCCTCCTCCTCTCCCTCCTCCTCCTCTCCCTCCTCCTCCTCCTCCTCTCCTCCTCATCCTCCTCCTCTCCTCAGATGTTCTCCTCACTCTCCTCCGCGCCTCTCTTGCCTTACCACCTCCTCTCCTCTAAACTCCTCCAAAACAAAATTAACAATAAAGCAAGATGATCTTTGTGTTGGTTTAGGAGGTAAAAAAAGATGCAAGTATTATGTGTAGTATTATGTGTGGGGGGAGGGGTGGGGGGGGAGGTCGTGGGGGGAGGGGGGGGTGTAGGTGTGCAGTGGCCTACCACTAGGTGTTGCTATGTGTACGTATTAATCTATGTGTGTGAATTATGTGATATCAGTAATTATGTGTATTGTAAACAAAGGGTTAAATTATCTGCTAGTTCAAAATTGAAATTCTCTCCTCTCTCCTCTCTCTTCTCTCTCTCTCCTTGCTCTCCAAAAACCCACCAACGCCTAGACCTGTGTGTCTACTTGCAAAAGCTCCAGCACAGTCAATTATGTTCTGTTTTTGGCTCCCTTTTAAAGGCATACTGCCGTCAGGTTAAGTGGTACGTATCACGTATTTCGCGCTCTTTTCCTACGCAAAGGGATCCGAGATATCGTAACTCATGCGCAAATCCTAACGTTTACGCATTCGCATCCATCGCTCGTATCTCGCAGCACTTGGAATTTAATAGCGTCGGAAATGGTTTCAATTTTCAACTACGTAGGCCTTGCGTTTTCACCTTTTATTTACGCAGCTCGAATTTAATAGGGCCCTATATTCCAAAATAATGGCAAACAGATTGGCCCCATTGTTGCCGGACGTGATCCATCCGGACCAGGTAGGCTTCATCTCAGGTAGAGAAGCACCCGACAACACCAGGAGAATCTTTAACCTGATAGACTTGGCTACCAGAGAGGAGATCCCGCTAATGCTCCTATCTTTACACGCCGAAAAGGCATTTGATAGGATAGACTGGACTTTTATGTGGAAAACATTGGCGAAGTTTGGACTGGGGGACGGCTTTTTGAAGGGCATTATGCCTTTATACAGCGATCCCAGAGCATGTATTATATATCAGGGATTTGTGTCCAAACAATTTAATATTACTAGGGGAACTAGACAGGGCTGCCCACTCTCCCCCTTGCTCTTCGCCCTTAGTCTTGAACCATTGGCAGCGGCAGTTAGAAATTGTCCAAACATTAAAGGAGTGCAGATTGGCCCTAATGAGCATAAGCTCAACCTTTTTGCAGACGATATCATGCTGTCACTTACAGATCCAATACCAAGCCTGCCTAATTTATTCCAATTGCTCACAGACTTTGGCAGAGTGTCAGGGTTCAAAATCAACACTAACAAGAGCATAGCCCTCAACATTACACTACCCCAAACGGTGAAACAGAACTTAGAAAACAGCTTTCCCATAAAATGGGCACCCAAACAGATAACTTATTTGGGTATTCATATTCCGCGGTCTATAGCGTTGGTATACGAGGCAAATTTTCCTCCTGTCTTTAACAGAATCAAGGCAGATATCTCCAAGTGGTCCTTCCTTAACATCTCATGGTTGGGCAGAATAAATTCCATCAAGATGAATGTGATTCCCAAATTATTATACCTATTTAGGACAATCCCAACCCCGATCAGGTTTCCCGACCTTAGAGTGTTGCAAAAAACACTTTTTAAGTTCGCATGGAATAACAAGAAACCAAGAATTAATAGAACCACAATGTGTGCGCCTAAACAGAAAGGGGGGCTAGCCTTCCCTGATCTAATCAAGTATTATAAGGCCACTAGATTAGCTCAAACCACGACCTGGTTTAAAAAAGAGGCCATACCGGTGTGGGCAGACATAGAGAGGCAACTTCTAGAAGACAAGCATTGGGTACTATCGCAGGTTTTATGGCTTAGCTTAGGTCGGGACCTACGAACAGGGGAGTTACCAATTTGTATTAGCCACTCTTTGAAATTATGGAAAGACCTGAACAGAAGGGTGGACCTCCTGAGCGTGGGTTCTGGCTTGATTCCACTATGGCAATCACACAAAGGTCAGCACCTCAATAAATTTACCCAGATGAAATGGTGGATAAAGAACAAAATAACAATTGTGGCAGATACCTGGGTGACCTCACAAAGCAACACATCGTCAATTATCACTGACATAATTCAGGTGCCACATAGAGAGTGGCTTAATCTGATGGCAATTAATGAGACACTAACACATTCTACGAAAATCAACAAATATCACACCAAATCTCCCTTTGAGAAATGCTGTATCAACAATCCCGGAGGTAAGGCCAATATAGCCATCATTTACAATCAGATGGTGTCTCTCACCAACAGGGTTAAACCACATTACCAAACTGCATGGGAGGCTGACTTGCAGGTAACTCTAGACGACAGCCAATGGAATAAGATCCTAAAACAAGCCAATACCTCTTCACTAAACGTGACACTAAAAGAAAACTCTTTTAAGACAATAATGAGGTGGTACCTTACACCAGCAAGACTCCATCTTCTGAACAAAACACACCCTGACACATGTTTTAGGGGCTGCACAGACACTGGTACACTGATTCACATGCTGTGGGAGTGTCCGAAAAAAAGACCCATATGGACAGCAACATACGACCTATTAGAAACACTTTTGGGGACAACAGTAACACAAAAGCCTGAGGAAGCTTTGCTAGGCCTTCCAATTACGGGGCTATTCAAATCAGAACAATGTTTAACAACACAGATATTTTTGGCCACGAGATGCATCATAGCTAAACACTGGAAACTTACCTCCCCTACTCACATTGAAGTACTTCACAAAATCAAGTTCATTCGGGCTATGAACTCACTTTCAGCTGAAATTGATGAAAGATACCGTCGATGGGCCTCCTGCTGGGACTTATGGACTCTACGAGGTCCACAATAAGGTTCGTGTGAACTACTTTTATGGGTTGACCTGATGTTTGATCTATGGTTTCACCTTGCTGTACCTCCTAGACACATGTCTGCTTTGAGGAATGTATATATGTTCAAGACCTTGTGTGACTTTATATATATGTTTTACATGTTCATGTGTTATTCTAACCAAAAAAGAAAAACTTTGAAAGAAACTTTTTGATATATCTTGTTGATACTTGAGAGATTTGTTATATGATTTGCTGAACTTACGATGTTCTATTTGTTTATTCTTTCAATAAAAAAGTTAATTATAAAAAAAAAAAAAAAAAAAAAAATCTTCTGAAGAGCTCCAGCTAAGGCCTGGGTCAATCTGGGGCAATCGACCCCTATAGATGCCCTGATTGAACAAAAAACAGTACCACTAAGCTCAGAAGACCCAGGGGAACAAATTGAACCCAAAAGTACCCCCAAAAAAATAAATAAAAAAATAAGACACACAGAGGGAGAAAACCAACCGCGCACTCTGCCGCAGGGTCGGGCAGGCCTCACCTGACGTCTGGCTGTGAGGCCCGGTCTGGGCACAGAAAGAATCCCGGTGGACCCAGGGAGGTACTGGAACCTCGGCAGGCCTGTAGAGAGGGGGGGGCGAAGACCCACATCCCCAAGGGGGACGCCCCATAACGACATCGGAGCCATCGCCTGCAGAGTCAGTCCGGCAGGCTGCTGGCCGGAGAGGACACCACCTCCCAAAGAGGTCAAGGCCCGGGGGACCCAGGGCCCAAGAAACGGAGCAAAGAAACGCTGGCTAGGGCGCTTCAGTGGAGCCAGGTCAGTGGGGACAGCCAGGTCAGAGGCTACAGACGGGTCTAGGGCCTAGTGGCCGGGTGGCGGCCATCTTAGATCCCCACGAGGGGGCGGCCATCTTGGGTCTGCATAGAAACACGCAGAGATGGAGACCTAAGCCCTGTAAGTACCACAATTCCACAACAACACCCCAAAAAACACCCAGGGGTGGTAGATACGGCAACCATCCCAAATCTGCCAATAGTATAAAATAGGGGGACCCCCCCTTCCCAGGTCTCCTACCACTGGATTCTAATATCAAGGAGCCAGGTGACTTACACATAATAATGTGAACCAAAAATGTCACCATTTGCCTACTAGAGCTAATGCCTACTAAATAACTCACGCATCTTTGTCAGTACAACGCCAATTACTGCGAGGGGGAAAGGGAAAAAAAAAAAAAAGAGAAACCTGGGCTACCCCACGAGCATCAAACTACAGCAAACCACCAGGGCAGGAAACCCTGTCACGTTTAGATCCATTACTCCAAGCAACATTCAACATGGGGAAACCAAACAAAAGTGGCCCCTCGAGAAGTATCACAGATCATTTCAAAAAACAAACAACAGATTCCCAACGGGGGAGCAGCCCCACACCTACCTCACCCTTAGGCTCAGAAGGTGACAGAGACTCTGAGGTCGCTTATCCAAATGTAAATGTGTCAGACTTCTCAATGGCTTAATTTGACATGCTCCTACAATCACGGCTATCAGCGGCCATGAAAGAATTTAAGCAGGAAATACAGGAACTGTGCGCACGGACCAGCAAACTTGAAACCTGCGCGGATCAACTCATTGTAAGTCAAGCCGAAGACAGAATTGAAATATCTGCCAACACTTCGCATACCTACGGCTGTTACGGATCTAGTAACTTACACGAAAACAGTGGTGGCTACCATACTTCCGACTTTCACCCAAGAACCCTGGGACTTAGAAAGGGCACACCGAGCCCTGGGAGGCCCTGCAACCCCTAACCTGCCAAAAGATGTGGTGGTACTCTTCCTCCGGCAACAGACTAGAGTTTCGGTACTTCAGGCTGCCAGGAAGGCCCAGGCTATCCTAGGCCCGGATGGAGCGGAAATCCAGATCTATGCAGACTTGGCCCCACTGACCCTGTATAAACGACGACAGATGAAGCCGATCCTGCAAACTCTGACGTCGCACCAAATAAAATATAGATGGGGATTCCCCTTCAGCCTTACCTTCCAGGTAGGCGCAAAAACATACATAGTGCGCTCAATGGAAGAAGGAAGGGACACCCTTCATCATTTAAAACTTCTAAATGAAGGTAAACCCCTTAACCCCCAAAGGGCTACTGGGGCCCAGAGGCCAACAAGAGAATGGACTGAAGTAACCCAACCCAAACGTCAAAGATCACAGAAACAAGGGAGAGAAACGCCTGACCTCGAGCCTAAGGCTGGCCCGTCATCAACCTTGGTGGTCTGCAACTTGAGATACCACCCCCCTCTTGGCACATGTCGCCCCAGGACAAAATGGCACAAAAAAGATCCAATCTTCCCTGACAAGAAAGGCCCACTCAGGGAGACTACAGCGAATTTTACAACTAACTAGAAGCTGATATACACAGTCAAGAACGGACAGAGTCTGGACGATGCTCACCCATTTTAGGCCTGAAAGGGCCCCTAGAGGTCTGCCCACTGGAAAGCGGACATTCCCAAAGACTATACCAGCAGCCTCAAGGGATGATCACCCTTAACAAAATTGGGCCGACCGGTTACCAATCGGGCACTCCAAATTCCCTGATGTTAGGCTTCCAAGTTTATTATAATCAGGTGTTAGAACTGTTAAAGATGTTTGACCCTACGTTTATCTGATAACCCCAATTATGGTCATGTTATATTGTCTTGTTTCACACGTATAGGCAATTTAGCTCTAGGGCAACGACCCTAGACATTTCCACCAATATCTGGAAACGAAGGCTTCATGCCTTCCTCACCCTATTGTTTTCCTTTTATTTGTACTGCCGATGCATAGGATATTATGATACACCAAATATTACGCTATCTATAACCTATTTACTTCTCCCCTAGCAACTGAGACCGACCGTCGATCCACCTTATACACCATTTATCTGCTAAACAACAAAGCCTCATTGGTACCTGCAAAGATCGGGCTTGTCCCACTAACAGGATTAGGCAAAGAGAGCTGCCCTGGACCCCTGACCTCCTCATATCCGGGTGGTGAGTATATTACTCTGGGATGCTTGACTATAGACGCAAAATACGATACCACATCATGACTGACACTGAAATTACATTTATCCCACATAACGTAAGAGGGTTCGACTCGCAATTCAAAAGGCCTTTATGCTTATAAACAATATATAACCCCTCAGTACTCTTCCTACAAGAGACGCATTTTGTCAGAAACAAGATTCCTAAATATTTATCTAAACTTTATCCTACCTTCTTTGCCACCAGCCATTCCACAAAGAGGGCAGGGGCAGCAATCCTGCTGCATAAAGATCTCCCTTTCATCTTAGACCATAAAAAGATAGACCAAGATGGCCACTTTGTGCTCCTTACAGGCTCCCTATTCAGGAAGAAATTTACCTTAATCTCACTATATGCCCCCACTCTCATGCCACAGAAAATATTCATACAGCTGCTGCAGTATATTAAATCTCATGATCTTTGGAAAATAATTCCAGGAGGTGATTTCAACGCAGTCTTATCTCCATTGGATAGATCGGGAGGGGGACGGAACAGTAAACTCACTAAAAAGCAATCCCATATTCTAGCATTGTTGGACGAACTCCACCTGATAGACCTTTGGAGGGAACAACACAAAGGAGAAAGGGAATATTCATTATACCCTCCAGTGCACAAAACATACTCTAGAATAGATACATTTTATACAGACTCCACTCTGATAGACGATGCGGTGAGCTCGGGAATCCATCCGTGCCCCTGGTCAGACCACTCCATGGTGAGTTGCACAATAGACTTTGGCTTTGCATTTAAAACTCCATACTCCTGGCGACTCAACGAAATGCTCATGTCAATGCCCCTGCTAAGGGACCACGTGGCATCGGACATAGAACTCTACTTTTCAACAAATCTATCTGCAGAGGTGGACATAGGCTGGGTTTGGGCGGCCCATAAAGCTTTCATTAGGGGCACATGCGTCAAACTTGCAGCAAAATACAAAAAATCCCAAAAGGCTAGAGAAAGAGGGTTACAAGCAAACCTAACTGACCTAGAAAAGCTCAACCAAAAATATACAACATCAGAAAACCGCTCCAGTATAGACAAAATCAGGGCAGAGCTGGACCTAATCCTCTCAGAGCAAGTAGAGAAAGCCATGAGATGGACAGGCCATCGATACTATTCTAAAGCCAATAAACCCAGCGCCTTGCTCGCTAGGAAACTAAAACAAAAAGCTAACCAATCAAAAGTCTTTAAAATCAGACAACCCACGGGAGGGATTACCTCCAGCCCCACGCATATACAAAAAGAATTCACAACTTTCTTTCAAAACCTTTACTCATCCCCCAACACCCCCATAGATAACCATATAAACCAATTTCTAGGAGCGGTAGATCTCCCAGTAATGTCCCCCCAAGAAATGGACCAGGTTAAAGCCCCAGTCACAATAGAAGAAGTCGTAAAAACGATTAAATCACTAAAACCAGGTAAGGCCCCGGGGCCGGATGGGTTCACGAACCTATACTACAAAACATTTGCGGAACTATTAGCACCTCATATGACAACCCTATTCAATAAAATGCTAAAAGGACACAGTATCCCTCCCGAATTAAACCAGGCTAATATGGTATTCTTCCGAAAGCAAGGGAAAGGTGCAGAATTACAGGCCTATTTCCCTCCTGAACGGGGATATTAAAATCCTAGCTAAACTTATGTCCAACAGAATCAACTCATTTCTTCCCAGACTGATCCATAAGGATCAGGTGGGGTTCGTAGCACATAGGCAGGCAGGGGATAATGTCAGGAGAATATTAAATTTAATACATCTATCTCAGCAACGCCAAATTTCTATGTGTCTCCTAGCATTATACCTTGAAAAGGCCTTCGACTCAGTAGTGTGGAAGTACCTTTGGGCAGTTCTCAGGAAATTCAAGTTCCCTGAACAATTTATTAATCTCTTGAAAATATATTATGACAACCCCCAAGCCTGCCTTAAATTAGCGGGGGATAACCCCTCAATAATTAAGATAGAAAAGGGAACTAGACAAGGATGCCCCCTCTCCCCCTGCTCTTTGCACTAGCAATAGAACCCTTAACTCAAATGATTAGATCCAAAGCGGAGATAAAGGGGCTTGAGGTAGGCATGCACCACATGAAAAGCTGTTTAGTTGCGGACGACTTACTCTGTTCCCTAACTAACCTGACTGTTTCCGTCCCAGCCCGGTTATCCCTCCTAGAACAATTTGGCAGAATATCTGGTTTTAGGATTAACGCGGACAAAACTGAGGCGTTGGGCTGCTCACTCTCAGCCCAAACGCAGAATTTTTTAAAACAAAATTTCAACTTCACATGGTCAAAATCAGCAATCAAATACCTGGGGGTTAACATTACCAATTCTATAGATTTAATGTACAAGGCCAATTATCCTCCCTTATTCAGAGAATTGCACACTGAACTCACAACATGGACTAAAGGTGGCCTTTCTTGGCTGGATCGCATTAATGCGATCAAGATGAACCTACTTCCAAGGCTCTTGTACCTCTTTAGAACCATTCCAATCCCAATCCCAGCAAAAAAATTGGAAATTTGCCAAAAACAGATTTTTAACTTTATCTGGGAATACAAATGCCATAGAATCTCAAAATCAGAAATGCACAAAGGCAGACGTATGGGGGGATTAGCATGCCCAAATCTTCGTATTTATTTCAAGGTTGCCCAGCTAGCATTCATACCTTTAGCTCATTCAACACAGCACCAACCATTATGGTTGTTTATCGAAAACAGGGCAATGACACCTTATTCATGGGCCAACATCCTCTGGCTGCCTGATAACCCAGAAAGCCTAAGGAAAATGGACAACCCCTTCAAAAAACTTACCTTAGACACGTGGCGATGGGCAGCTAAAACACGACAACTCTCAGCTACACCCTCCACACTGACAGCAGTGGGCCCCCACCCAGGATTCGCCCCAACGCTTACCCAAGAATCGCTTTTCTGGTGGCAAACAAGGGGATTTCTGCGTCTGGGGTCATGATTCAAAGATAATGAAATTAAACATCCAGACAATATAATAAATTCTCTAAATATACAACCCAAAGAATACTTTAACTTCAGAAGATTGCTATTCCATTTGAACTCAATTAAACGGGAATTTGGACCTCCCAAAACAAATTGGTTGATTAAGCTTTGCGAGTCGCTCCCTCTTTATAAGGGAATGATAAGTCTCCTATACCAGGAACTTCTACACGACAGACATTCCAAGAAACCGGCATACATTTCAGGGAACAAGACCTGGGGCATGAAAGAGATGAGGGCTTGTGGTCCTCCACATGGGTCAATTTATCTAAAGGCGCTCTAAACTTCAGAGTGCTGGAAACCTCACTCAAGGTTCTCCATAGAACATACATAACTCCGGAAAGGCAACATAAATGGAACAACAAAATAAGCCCGAGGTGCTTTAGAGGCTGCCGGGAATCGGGCTCCTTCATCCACATTTGGTGGACATGCCCTATGGCAAGAGCCATGTGGGAGGAGGTATTCGACCTAGCATCCACGATAACACATATCCACATTGATAGAGACCTAGAGATCGCACTCTTGGGGTCCAGATGTCCCCTTCTCTCCAGGCACCAAAACTCACTACTACAATTCATGATGCTTGCGGCCAAAAGTCACTTAGCAAAACAATGGAAACATCATCAACAAACTTAATTATATAGCCACCAACGAACGATTATCACATTTATTAGCTGACGCAATGCCCATATTCCTTGATATATTGAGCCCCTGGCTACACTCCCATCTAAGCTTAAGGGGACTAACGACAGCTGACACTAAAACTAAGGCTCCCCCGGATGTGAGGAGGGTCATGGCGTCTTGAGCATAGCGAGTCCATCTTGCGGGACAAGATCAGGTGAGGCGTTGGCATGGATCGGGTGTAAAATCTCAGGTACAATTAATATCCCCCCTTAACCCCCCCCCATATCTTTCCT
Organism: Discoglossus pictus; assembly: GCA_027410445.1. NCBI lineage: Eukaryota > Metazoa > Chordata > Amphibia > Anura > Alytidae > Discoglossus > Discoglossus pictus. The sequence continues at coordinate 445,123,301 of CM050166.1, read as the reverse complement.
ATACCTAGTTTATTAAATCCTGACCCCACCTTATTATCCCCTCTCCCCCCCCCCCCCCACCACCTAAAACCAGAAAGTTACCCCCGACCCTCTAAAGGGAAGGGGAATCAAGATAATTAATTTGCAACAATAAATGACTAAGGATGATATACCCAAATCCCCAATAAATTTAAAAATAACCCGTATTAGGCTGAAGGAGGAATGCTTCACGAAAGCATCACACAGCACCTTGGATATGAGATGGAATGTTATTTGACATTTAACGTAAACTGCATATCATCTTGTTAAGAATGATGTATTGTTTTATGCGTGCTGTATTTGCCTAATAAAATCTTGATTGAGAAAAAAAAAAAAAAAATCTTCTATTTTCATACATGGCCCCATATTTGAAATCTTGTATCCTAATAATAGTAAACTCTTTTTTATAGCTTCATAATGTAACCATGAAAATGTAACAACACCAGGAGCCTTCTGAAGTTTTCTCCAGGTTATCAGGTTACCTTTAACATATAATTTGAATACAAAATTAATTCCTTGCATCTTAAGTCTTTGGATATTTAAGCTTTTATCTAATAGAGGGATTAACTCCAAAGGAGCAGCTCTAGAGGGGGTCTGAACCAAATTCCATTTATGGATATTACTATACCAAAATCTTATAACAGATCTAACCCCAATTGGAAGGTTATGAAATATACGTGGCTCAAACTTCGGTAACCATAACAATACACTTAAGGGGCAGTTATCTACCAAGGCTTCCTCGAGAAACATCCAACTCGGTTTATCATTTTGAAAAACCCATCTTACAGCATGTGAAATTAATATTTTGTTGTGTATATCATTTATCGAGAGAGAGCTCAAACCTCCTCTCTCAAATTTATTATAAAGTGTACATTTAAGTAAACTTGATTTTTTTTCCTACAAAAAAACTTGTCCAAGTCGTATTGTATTGTATGTAGGAGTTTCTTGGGGACTCTCTCGAGGATACATCTTAGGAGGTAGGATATTTTGGGGATGATGTTTATATTAGCAGCTGATATCCTCTTTAACCAAGAGATATTCAATAGGCGCCACTCATACAGAATCAATCTAATATTTTTCATTACATAATTCAGGTTTTCTTTAAGAAGATTTCTTAACTAAAAAGAAAATGTAATACTCAAATGTACTATAGGTTTAGTATTCCAGTTATAAGGATATAATTCTTCCAGAACTTTTTTCAGGTCCCCCTTCATTGCTCTAGACAAACAGCCTTATTAAATTGTGATTCAGTAAATTTAAAAGGGCTCTATTTAAGCACACAACATATTTTTTTACAGAAGTTTTTAGTTAGTGAACTTCTATCCAAAAGCAAGTTCTTCACTAACTAAAAACTTCTGTAAATAAAATATGCTGTGTGCTTAAATAAAGCCCTTTTAAATTTACCGAATTGCAATTTAATAAGGCTGACAGTGTCTGTCTTTAAGATGGCATGCTAAACTCTGATAGAATGCTATCTAAATGGTGACAAGATTTCTCAGGATGGCTCAAGGATAGGACTATGTCATCTGCAAAAGACATACATTTGTATTCTTCCTTTCAAATTCTTATAACCTTAATGTCTGCAGAGTTTCTTATTAATATTGTTAAAGGCTCCAAAAATAGGATGAACAGTAGAGGAGATAGCGGACAGCCTTGACGAGAACCCGTGGTGATCTTAAACTTCTCTGATTCAAATTCGAGTCCTACAGTGTAGGCAAAAGAATTTGAATATAAAGCTTTTACAGATTTTGTTGCAAATTTCCCTAAGCCATATCTCATAAGTACTGCCTCCAAGGAAATCCCAGCTTACCCTGTCAAAAACCTTCTCAGCATCAATTGACAGGATCAGCCTGGATTCCTCTTTTTTCTTAAAAGATAATCTGTTAATCAAACGTCTGGTATTGTCAGAGGCTTGTCGTCCACTGACGAGTCCAGTCTGATCAACATGAATCAAATTGGACACTAACCTATTTAACCTATTGGCAAGTATCTTGGCATATGTTTTTATATCCAAATTTATCAAGGAAATTGGGTGATCATTTCCACAAAGATCTGGGTTTTCCCCTATTTTAGTATATTGATGAATTTGGTTTCAAAAAATTCAGAGATTGCTATACCTGAATTTTTTTTATCTCTTTAAATAAATTGCATAAATGTGCATTGAGTACTAGGGAAAGTAACTGGTAGTAGATCTGGTCAAACCAATCAACCCCAGGGGCTTAAGTTTTTCTTTGCAGTCTTAATAACTTCTCCTCTACTGTATTCTCCCCATTCAGGAGTATTTGTTCTTCTTCAGATATATGCGGAAAGGTTACTTTATCAAGAAATCTATCTATTTCAATTTCATCAGGTATATAAAAATAGGGACTGTTATTCATATTATACAGATCACTATAATATTTCCTAAAAGTTCGGGCTATTTAATCAGGATGAAGAAATGTCCTATTATCGGGGCCTTGAATCTTAGAAATGTTATTCTGTGTATGTTGTTTTTGTAATTTATTTGCTAAAAAAATTCCTGCTCTATGGCCTTGCATAAAGTGTGCTTGTTGGTATTTCCAGAGAGGTTTGTCTGCCTGAATTTATAGAATTTTATTAATCTGCTTATTTAAATCATTTCTTGATCTCCTGCTCGTTAAATTGTGATCTAGCCTATTGTTTTTATGTTCCTGCTCTAGATCTATATAGAGCTGTCTGAGGGATTTCCCTCTATTTCTATTTAATTCTGCAGAACGGGAGATCAATAAACCCCTTGCGTAAGCTTTATATGAACACCATAGAACTGTCTTAGAGCCTACAGAGTCTTTATTAATGGAAAATAATTCTTGAATATCCTTTTTCAAATTTTTTACATAGTCCTGATCCTTTAGCAAAAAAGAGTCTATTCTCAAACTATTTTTCTTCTGTATTTTAATTTTGTCTTTTAATTATACAAGATTCAGGGAATGGTCAGACCAGGGAGTAGCATGAATATCAATAGTATCAATTAAGCTTAAGGTTTTTATATCTGTCATAATGTAATCTATTCTAGAACACAAGTTGAATCTGTTTGAATAGAAGGTATATTATTTTTCAAGGGGGTGTAAGACTCGCCAAGAAACTAATAAATTGGCCTTGCAAACTCCTTAGAGGAACTAATAATCTGAGGTTGTTTATCTAAAGTTGGATTCATAGCCATATTAAAGTCTCCACAAAAGAATAAGAGGCCCTATTTTACCTTCTTCACTATACTTAAAATTTTATTAAGAAAACCTATCTGATTTTTATTTGGTGAGTATAAATTGACCAACGTTAATAATCTATCATTAATATATCCTGGCCAAATAATAAATCTTCCATGGGGGTTAGAATGCCTATATTCTTCCTTGATGCTTAATCTTTTATTAAAAACAATTGTAACCCCCTCGATTTATTTATTTAAGTTGGAATACACTCTTAGGGGGAAGTTCTTATTGTTGGTATAATGTATTTTTTCTGACAAAAGACATCAGCTTCAAGTTTAATATAGTTCAGAAAAGCTATTTTCCTTTTAGATGGGAAATTTAACCCGTTCATATTATGTGAGATTATTTGTAACCCCATGGAGTAAGTAAAGACGACTCTTTAAGATAAACAGACATGGTTTTCAATTCTGATTTGAACTCTTGATAATACTGTGCAGGGAATTATTAATCTTTGCCCAACTTTTTAACATAATTTTCTGCTCATTGTTTGATGCCTACAAAAGCACTATGAAGCCCACATACACATGTATCAAACATAAACATATTGAAAATATAAAAAGAGAACATATATCGTACATTCATATAATAAGAAAAAGAGAAGGCTCTACAGAACTTCTGAAGTATAAGGGCAATATTGTGTTTGTTTGAAATGCCAAGAAGATATCAACATCTTGGTCGGTAACGCCTTCCCAAGTAATTATAACATGCAACAGGTATCTAGAATCCCTATTTATGAAATTAGCACGTTAAGTGTACAGGAAACTTACTAAGCCATACTATATTCAATCCATCAATGTGGTTTTAATTCTCTAACTTCTTATACCATGTTATATTTATAAAGTGATTGGTGATTCTAAGTGTGTGATTAGTTTATATAGTCCATCTTTTAGGGATTATCTTCAACTACTAACGTGATTAAGGGCTAAGTAGCTACACAGCCATATTCTAATTTTCTTTTTTCTCTTTTTTTAATTTTTTAATTTGTTATATTTGTTTTTTCTTTTCTTTTAAAGTTAGTGTCAATTTAAGAATAAACTCTTTATGTGATTCTAAATGACCCTTCGACCACATTTTATAAAGCATACTACCCAATAGAATATAGAAAGAGCCTTAGCTTATTGCCGCCTATTTCACAAGTTCAATTACTTTTGTGAACGGGGATTTTCCAGGGACTATTAGGCTGATTAGCCCTAAATAAGTTTTAGAATAGTGGAAATATAAATTAACTTGAAATATTAAGTATAGAAAAGCCTGTCTTCCTCTCTACCTGAGCTTCCCTACACAGCAGTACGTTATTGAACATTTGACTTCCTGATGCCTATTTAACAATTTCCTATTTTGGGTTCTTTACAAGCTGGCTAGGTCTAGTAGTATTAACATTCTGCTCATCAATATCAATATTCCAGCTCTGTAACAGGATAATACCATCCTTAACAGTATTAACTCTAATCCATGACTGATCTTTACAAATAGAAATCCCATTAGGGAAAGACCATTTGTATTAATTTCCCTCTGTCTCAGTTTCTGCGTTATAATAGAAAATTATTTTCTTTTAACTAACGTGTGAACAGAGATATCTGAAAAGATTTTGATTTCATCAAAAGGCGACATTAGTTTTAACCTTGTGTAACTAGCCTATGGCGTCCTTAAATGGTAGAAAATGTAATTGTATAATTACATCTCTGGGAGAGGATTTATCTACATTTCTAAACAGGGGGAGCATATTTATTGCTTCTATCTTACGGTCACTATCTGGGAAATCTGGAACCAATTTAAGTAACAATTATCAACAAAGTCCCTTAAGTCCGTGTCTTGAATATTTTCAGGGATGCCCCTCAACCACAATTTTTTCCTTCTAGCTCGGTCTTCATATATAATTAGCCTTTTTTTTAGGTCCTCAATTTTATTTTATAAGAAAGATGAATATTTTAATTTGTTATTCAAAGTCAATTTATCACACTTTTGTTCCAATAGATCAAGCCTCTGGTTGATATTCATGATGGATTGGGTATTTTCTAAGATTTGTTTGGTAAAATCTGCAGTGATCTTTAATTTGAATTCAAGCAGAAGTTCTTTCATTTTAGAACAAGTTAAGATTTCTTCCTCCTGAGGGGATATATTTCTCTCATGAACAGAGGTATCAGGGGAATGGGTCGTTGTTGACTCTAAATTCAAATCACCTGTAGGTCTTTGGGCCTCTATTTTTTTATCCTTTATTTTCGATTTAGTAGGCATTTTTGATTTTTTTGTAGTCATACAGGTATTCAGAAAAATTCCAAAAAATATGCAAATTTGTCTTAAGTTATTTCCAGAATGGAATCAATCATGTAAGATAAATTGTAATAAGGTGGTCCCAGCTCTTGTCCTGTTACTACTTGTCAAAGCGGAGATAGTAAGACTTACAAGGTTGATCCCTGACCCAAATTTGCCTTAAACCTGTAGTATCCGGTGATATTGCAGGATGCGAAAACTACAATGATTGTCCCAAAAAACTCAATAATACCCTGTGACAGATTCACTGTCACTCTCAGGATCCGTGCCTGGTTTTTCAATAAAATGGAGGACGCAGGAGCTCTTTAAATATTTAACCACACTTTACTGGTTGTTTTGACAGCATACAACATAAAACGTAAGGCAGAAACAAAACTCTAGCTTCTCATTGAAGCCCTGCATAACTAAACTGTAGTTTCCCTTACTGTCTTACATAGGAGTGCAAACATACAGTCCAAACATAGGTAGCAGAGGTGTCCTTCCCTCTCACCTCTCTCTCAGGCTCTGTATCTCCGGCCTCTCTTTCCAAAGCAGATCCCTCCTTCGGTCATCACCTTCAGGGACTTTCTGTTCCTCTTATCCGCATGCTTTCTCTTCAAAGCTTCTGGCTTAGGTCCATTAGTTTTCAGTGCGGCCTCTGACTGCTGCCCTGCACACTTCAACACTCCAGCTCTCCACCTGGAGACAGCCGCCGGTCTTGATTGCAGCCACAGCCAAGCTTTTTAAGGATCTTCTTAACCATCTCACTCCTGGGGAGAAGTCTTGAAGGGCTCTCTACTGCCCTCTGGTGACACACCATCACACACCCACAGTTCCTTTTTCTAAAAAGTTGACAATTACTGTTGTTCTGGATGGCTTTTGCCAAATAAAATTGGATATCTTAAAATCTAGCCAATAAGTTGGCATTTGTTTCCTAAGATGTTGTACAAGGGCCTCTTGTCAGAAAAGATAAAGAGACTTAGATATCAGTCCTTCTGTAGTTAGTACACACCTAAGAGTATAACTATCTATATTGTTTGTGGTTTAGGGATATAGTTAGTCCAGAGCCTTCAACTGGTAGCCTGAATTTATAGTTTTATAGAGCTTTGCCCCACATACAGTCCGCTAGTTTATATTTATCCCTCAAAGATTTATCACAGCTTATCTATATAGCAATATAGAAAATACTTTATCTAATACATTGATTGCAATGCCTTCTTTCTTTGCCCAGGATTGATGTTATAACAGACTATGTCTGTACTAGTACCTCTATATATATAGAGGTTTCGCCTAGCACCGTACCGTGTTGAATACAACAGTCTTGGGGTACCTTAGGTCCTGTGGAGTGACCTCTCTGCCTTGTTGCGACAATCTTGCTCTGGGTTGCTACTTTCACAGGAGCAGCCGGACAGCAGATCAGGGGAGCCGCTTATCCCGGAACGGATTGTCTGCGAAATAGCAACTGTTTGATAGCTCCTGCGTTAGGCCTGCTCTACTGTTTCAAAAAAAGTCTAAATCGCTGCTATTGACTTGAGAGAACCCGACTGGCTCCATCTCCGATGAGACCAATGCATCCTTCCTGTTAAGTGTTCTCAGGGTCATCAGGGCATTAAGATTATCCCGTCCATGGGAGTACCTCCAAGATTACTAACAGGCTCTGGGCCGGCCCTACTGCCCACAGAAGCCCGGCACACTCAGTTCCCTCGGGAGAGCCCGACTTGCTCCGTCTCACTATACCACGTGTCCTCCCTGTTCGGGGAGTCCACGGGCCGGCAAGGCAGCGAGGTCCTCTCACCCACAGGATCCAGAAAACAAGCGGGCTCCAGCTGTAAACCACTCCAAGTTTCGGAGCTATAGCTATGTACTTCTGCAGGGTGTAGACCACAGGTATGGGGGGTTCAAGAACTAGCAGACATCAGGCATCAGGGTGTATGGAGTCCTGACCATACTTGCAGTCGCCTACTCTGGCGGGAAAAACATTTCTGGATCCGTCCAACATTTTATTATTTTTTAATCAGAAATCGTTTCTTAAGTGTCTTGGTACCCAGTAATTTGTCCTGTAATGATGCAACTTGGGTGGAAGAAGAACCAACCTATCCTAGCCTCCGGTTAGCTAGCCTGTGTGAGGGGATAAAACAAAACTGTAGGATTGGTCTTCATGGCCTTTTCAAGTCCAATGAGGGGTGAATTGTGGCTTGCATTTTAATGCTAAAGGTGGTAGCTTCTTTAAACATATGCAGTTTTATAAAGTTTTTCAAGGTTTTGAGACAGGACGATAGACTGGCAGGGAGTTCTATAGAGTTTGGGCACCACAAGAAAAGTCCCGAAAGCGGGAGTGAGAGAAGATAACAAGAGAGGAGGAAAGAAGAAGGTCATTAGCAGAGTGAAAAGGATGGTTGGGAAGTTTTTTTTTTGTGATGAGAGCACTGTTGTTAAGAGCTTTATATGTCAGGCTCATGATTTTAAATATTATTCCAGGGCTATGGGAAGTCAGTAGAGTGCTGAGCAAAAAATGTGACTTTGTGGTGAGCAAGTGGTTATTGACTTTTGTGAGAGCTGTCACTGTGGAGTGTTGTGCTCAGAAGACAGATTGAAGGGGAAGTTGGAGGAAATACATTGGGTTAGGTGGCTGTAGGTAAATAATTTGAGTAGTTTTGAAGTCAAGGGAAGTATAGAGATAGGGCATTAGTTATATGCAGATGATGGTTTCCTAATAGTGTGTAATTGTTGCGTGTTTTAAAGATGATGCAAACTTGTTGTTGTTTAGGGAGATGTTGAATAGCTGTGTGAGAGCCGGGATGAATGTGGTAGAGATAAAATCTTTCACCTGTTTTGTTAGAGATCTCACCCTCCAGACATGGAACACAATCATAGCAGCAGCTCGGCTCTCCTTCCCGACTAGACTTTCTGTGTCCAGGTTCACAACTGTCACTGCATTTAGAAACAGGAAACTGCCATTGTAAGAAGAAGAAGAAGTCTTATGTTGGGATTTCTAAATTTGCATTATTATATTATAATAAAAGTAAATAAAAATAAACCAAACAAATTATATTTTCTGAATTGAAATAGAAAATAAATACATGATAATATTAGTTATATCACCAAATTAATACTCTGTATGTGCATACTTCCTATATCATCCATTGGTCTGGATCTACAAATTGTGAATAAGATATCATTCTATACAGAGTCACTGCCTCAGTAATAATCACTAATTTCTTGATCAAATTTACAAATTATCTACCCATTCAAACAGACATTTTTCACCATCAGGACTAAAACAGTCACTTCTGCAGGGCCTCATAACATCCACCTAAGCAGAAGCTCTGACTAACTGACATCCAGCTCAGTTTCTATTACCTCCAGACCTAGGGCCTCATTCTATTATCGGCCGTAAAACGGATCTCCTCTTACGGCCGGCCGTAAATCTTGCAACCGGCCGTAAGCTCAGAAATCTTAAAAGTCCAAAATAAATTGAAGACAGCTCTGTAAAGCTCTGCTAGGGATCATATTGGGGGACATGAGGATTAATAGCAACCCACTCTCAAGCTTGCACATCAGCCCAAACCCGAGTTTACATTAACTGTTTATTTTCCGGCCACAGCGTGGGCGGGTCTGAGGTGCTCAAGGCCCTCGGGACTTTTTACATGGATATTTGACATATATTAAAAAAAAAATTATTTACGGATTTGAGTATAGGGGAATGTTGTGCTATTTTTGCTAACACCAACAATCACTTTATAGTCTCCTCAAAGTGCAGGATGGCTTTATTTGGGCTATATTTTGTGCTTAATTGGTGCTAGCGGGACCTCTTTCCTGCAAGTAAGCTGCGGTTCGGTTTTAGCCTTGCAGAGAGGGTTCCCGGAGCAATAGAATAGCAAATAGGATTTTCTTGCGGCCGATTCTCTTGCAGCCGTTTTAGATCAAAGGCTTTCCTCGGGCGCGAGCGGCCGCAAGGGATAGCAAGGCGCCGGACGCAAGCCTGCCGGAACCCCCGGCCGGAGGGGAATAGAATAGCCGAATAGCTTGCGGCCGGTCCTTGCGGCCCCGCAGCGCCTACGGCCGTTAATAGAATGAGGCCCCTAGAGTCTCACACACCACAACTCTCCTGCCTCTGAACTCATCTAACATGCCCTCCCACCTACCCTGCCCACACCCACCATCTATGATTTTTGTTACTATAGATCATATAAACTTTACATCACTAATTCTCTACTCTCTTCTCAATTACTTGCCAAGCCCTTGTCTCTCAACTTTTTTTATTTTTAATATATTATATTTAAAGATTTCCTAGAAAGTTTACAACAAAAAATGAATTGTAATTTACCATATAAAATACACTTATCAAACAAAATAAATTACATCATTAATATTATACAAAGATAGCACAATAAGCTAAGTATATGTTTTCAAAGAAAAAAATATGAAAAATGTACTACAAATAATTCTAAAAATATGATTAATATTACAAAAAAAAAATTTTTTTTTTATTTCAGATTATTATGAAATTGTTGAACATCCAACATAAATAAGTAATGTTTGTTTTCTATATTTCTATATTTTTTTTTATTATTACACCATTTTAATTAAAAAATGTTCTTCTTGTCAAAATTTCCAAGTCTATCAAATTGATCAAAAATAAGTTGTTTATGCCATGCTTGTTTTAATTGTAGAAGTGATGGAACTCTCTTAATTATTCAATTTATCATTGTAAGTTTATTGGCTATAAAAATGCATTTCCACAAATCTCCATTCCTTTCAGATCTTATCTTCTATACCTCCAAAGAGCACCACTTGGAGGCTCAAGGAGATATTTAGAATTTTCATCCAGATATGGACCTTCCTACAAAATCTGTAGATTCTGATACATTGCCCAAAAATATGAATATAATTTGGATCCAGCATTTTGAATATTTTACATTCATTGTCCTTAAGTTTATCTATTCTCCACAAATGTTTAGGAGGGTTATACCCTTGGCAAATTTTCTTAAGTTATTGTTCATGAAAATCAGCTCAGGAAACATGATTTCTAACTCTGCTAATGCTTCAAAATATATTGTCTTCTTTCTCAATATCTGAAAATTATTTAGTTCACTTACAAATTATCTAATTTATTTTTAGGCCAATAATAATATTGAATTATTCTATATATATAGCACACAGCTTTCTTACCCTTATGGTATACTTGAATCATCCTTTCAGCTCTCTCACCCTCTAAAAAAATGAGTTTTTACAATCTAAGCTTATTTATAAAGGTCATTATTTAAAAATAGAAATGCTATTGTTCTCTTTGTATATTAAATTCAGTTTTTATTCTTTCTAAGCTTTTAATAAGTCTGGAACTTCTATCGAGAATATTATTATCCAGATCAAATCTGTTCCTCTTAGGAGGGACTATATTTAATTATTTGCAGAATTCAGGATTATTTTTAAGTGGCATTTGATATGTCATTATTTCAGATCTAATTATCTCCAAATTGTTATCATTGGATCAATTAAAATATTATCCTTATTTTCATTTTGAATTTCTAATTTCATATCATGCAAAAGATTTGTCACTATTTCATTATCTTTCAGGGAACATTCCCAATCAAAATCTCTAAACTTTTAGCCTTTTATTTAACCATGCCATTGCCATCTTAAACAAGATTGACCAATTAGCCCATTCTATATTTGGTAAATTTGTACCCCCTCTATCAGTTCTCTACCATAGCTTCCCCAAATGTATCTGTGCTCTCTTTTGATTTCAGATAACATTTTAGAATAATTTTAGAATATCCTCTTTATTGGTCAAATAGGGGAGGTTTTGAATGAGAAAAAAAAAAACTATGATAAATTAACATTTTAATTACATTATTTCTTCCTAGAAGAGATAAGGGTCGATTTTTCCATAATGTCAGATCTTTTTATTTTATTCAGATAAATTTGAATAATTAGAGGCCACTTGTATACCAAGATATCTCAAATAATCTTTCTGAATTTTAAATGGGAATTTCAATATATCTTGTTCCTGATTTACCATAATACTTCCGATTTTCCTATATTAATATTATATCCTGAGAAAGATTATCGAGAAATACTAATAAATCATCAGCCTATACAGCCAATTGTATATAGCTATTTCCAAAACAAATACCTTGTAAGATTCTCCTTAATTTATGGGCAAGTGAGCAATTGCAATATCATATAGCACACCTTTGCCTCGTGCCCATCCAAACTCTTAGGATCTAAGTCCATTAATATGTAGTGATGCAGTGGGAGAGAAATACATTGTTTTAATTACTTGAAAAAATATCCCTTTAAATCCCATAAATCCCCGTAAATTGCATCAATAAGTGATTTCATTCTACACTATCAAATGCCTTATCAGCATGTAAGCTCAATATTAAAACTGGTGTGTTTTTTATATTTAGATTCAGCTGATATTCCGGAATTATTCCCATCACTTTTCTGATATACGTTATCACTGATCTACCTTTTATAAATCCTGTCTGATCTTCTCCCACTATATCATTCATAACCAATTGCAATTGATTAACTAGTATTTTTGTAAAAATCTTATAGTCTGAATTTGACAATGAAATTGGTCTATAGTTGTCCATTTTTTCCTCTTTCTTACCTTTTATTAAAAAACTTAAATATGAGCATCAACAAATCTCATAACATATCAATTTTCCCTGAATAGTAGTTGTTCATAAGTTTTAATACAATTGGAGATATCTGTACTAACATTACAATATAAAACTCATTAGAGTAACCATCACGTCCAGTTTTTTTTCTTTTTTTAAGAGAACTAATAACTTGTATTTTGTTAATTGCAAATGGTTTAATTATATTTTTCAATTGTTATTGTTGGCGTTTCTATATCTCTCAAAAACATTTTTTATTTACAATATTAATTTCCCCTTTAGAATAAATCAGAAAAATATTTAAGTAAGGTGTCCATTATTTCTCTTGATTTGTTAACCATACTTCCCACTATTTGTATATTAGATATATAATTAGAACCCTTTTAAAAATGTAGACAGCCTGTTTGATACTTTATTGTCACCTTTAAAAATTCTACTTTGTGTTTACTATACAGACTTCTAAACTTTAGTTAAGTAGTTATCTACTTCTTCCTGTACCATTTTGAATTTGATCTTGTAATTTAATCTTGTAATTTTTGTCATATTCTTTCTTTTGTTTATAATAATAACTAATATTATCTCCTCTAAGGACTGCTATAGCAGACTCTAAAAATAAACCAATAGTGTCTATGTGTGCTTGATTGTGATTATAAATTATTGTGATTATAAAATTCTTCCCATTTTTCCTTGATATAATAAAAAAATTATGTGTTTTTCAGTAAAGCATTTGGAAATATCCACTTTCCATCCCTATTCTCCATTTTCAAAGTTTTAATATTGATCATTACTGGTGCATGATCTGACAAAACTATTTTTCCAATTTGTGATTTTTGAATCCAATCTACTAAATGTGATAAAATAAAAAAAAACATTCTGTGATAAAGTTTGATATGTTTTAGAGTAAACTCTTTCTTTAGTGGATTTAATGTGTGCCACAATAAGATTTAAATGGTAATATTATTATTAATAATAATATTGTCACAACCCAAAAATATTATATTAAATTCCATACATTTCTGTAACTTGTCTCGGAACGGGATCTGCATTTCCTATAATCCTGTTGAGCGGTCCTGTGTGCAGGTATTCAGAACCTATACAATCTGATGGTAGGATTGCTCACCTTGACCTTTTCTAGCTGAAAGAAGAGAGGGTTGTGATACCAGGATGGCATTTCCTCCAAATGAAACACACCATGCATAGGTGTGCCAAACAGAGCACATAGTTATAAGTTCAGTTCAAGTGTTTTTATACCATTTTTACACACCCACCATATCCTCTTTGAAATATCTTAATTGCCCCACATGGCCTAGGACTTCCACAAAGGGCCAGCGCAGATGTCTATTTCCCCAGCTAGGAGACACGGAGTCTATGGCACCAGCTATGAGCTAGCTCTGGTTAGCATCTGAGAAAACCATTTCTTGGAATTAAGGGAAGCTCTTAAAGCATAGGAAATGGAGCTATTCTTTGACACCAGGAATAAAGATGTATGTAAAATGAACTGACTCACACGCATGAGAGTTTGGCCTGCAGCCTTCTAGCAGAAGACTATGAGTTTGAATCTTAGTAGTCTCCCTAGTAATGCTATGGAACACTAACCACTATTGTGAACAACCTAACTACATTTTCCCATATCCATATATATCTATATAAACACATTCCTATGGCAGGGAAGGGGTTAAATACAAATAAATAAGTTATGCAGGGGGTTTGATGACTCCACGGCCTGGTAAGATTATGAAGGTTTGATAATTCCCAGATTGAGCTCCTCTGACCTTGTTTCTATAGATTTGTAGTATGTTTATACTGGAGGAGGTTATCAGAACAGGGACATGAGGATATAGCTAAGGAACTGCCATGATGTATAAGGTATGATGAGACAAAAAATGTAGATTGGGTCAGGATATTTAAAGTGACAGTAAAGGCGAAGAAAACAAGAAAACGTGGTTCCGTTGGGAAATTAACAAAGAATTGATGAAGATATATGTATTTTAGTTTGGGGTTTTGTAAGGATCCCCTGTGTCTTCCCCACACTTCCCCCCATGAGCTGAAACAGCCAATATGATAGCTGGGACTTTGTCCTGTACCAGAGTTGTTTCCTTTCACATCATTGTTCTGATGTAGTTTCATTGTAATTGTGTGTTATACTGCTGGAATGACTATGTAGGAGGGCTATGTACTGTTGCACAGATGGTAGCTGTAATGAGATGTTACTAGTGTGGCCCCATCACCTTCACCACAAGACGGGAAGGATCCATTCTCACAAGTTGGTAGAGCGAGTCACTTATTAGCCTTATCAGCCCCGCTACATATTAGATTGCATGATAAGAGGGTCACATAGACAACCTATTGTTAAAATCAGACATACTGGAATCTATCTACCCCTTGGATTTTCTTGTTAAACATTTATGGCTTACCATTGTTGTTCAGGGGTATAAGAAGGGACACCAGAGAATAAAGTCCATGCTCTCTATGTAACACATATACTTGGGTGAACATTTTTTACAAATCATCTAGCCAACCTAATTGAGGGTATATTGAACCAGAGCATAGACCTAGAGGGGTAGGATTAGAACTATTGCTGATTCAAGCCCCATAAGAATACTAGGTCATGTGAGGTTCACATGTGTTTACCTCCCTCTGAATGCTGTTCTATGTAATAAGTCTCCATCGTATGAGTCATTGTACAGATGGGCTCAGTATTATTTTTCATCATTCTTCTTACCAGGCTCAGCCATGATGTCTTATTGTGACAAGTTTCTCTATTGACCCGAATGGACAAAATCTAAGATGTTGTTTGATGAACTGGTTAAGATATTGTTACTAAACCAAGTAGCTCATGGGAGCATAAAAGAGCAGAGGGGAGCATGGAAGGATGACATGTTGGGTTGGAAACATGATGTGGGAAAGATGAGAAGAAGAGCTTGAGGAAAAGACAGGAGGCAATGAGGAAGGAGAAGATTAATTATGAATAGTTAGAAGTTATTGCCAATTGATCAGCTGTAATGAGTTTGTGTGGCTCAATATATTTAGAGTAAACAGGGGTGGGTGGGAGAGGGGCAGGGAGGGAGGGGAGTGGGAAGTCAGAAGCTATGGAGCTGGCTAATAGAGGTGGTTTCTGTAAAGACAAGCAAAATGTAGGAATTACATAGGTAAGAGGTGAAAAGGGAAGGGGAGGATGCAGGCAGAGACTGCTTGTGGAGAGTCAGAAGCTATGGAGCTGGCTAATGGGTGTGGTTTCTTGTGTGTATGCAGAGACTGCTTGTGGGTAGTCAGAAGCTATGGAGCTGGCTAATGGAGGTGGTTTCTTGTGTGTATGCAGAGACTGCTTGTGGAGAGTTAGAAGCTATGGAGCTGGCTAATGGGGGTGGTTTCTTGTGTGTATGCAGAGACTGCTTGTGGAGAGTTAGAAGCTATGGAGCTGGCTAATGGGTGTGGTTTCTTGTGTGTATGCAGAGACTGCTTGTGGAGAGTTAGAAGCTATGGAGCTGGCTAATGGAGGTGGTTTCTTGTGTGTATGCAGAGACTGCTTGTGGAGAGTTAGAAGCTATGGAGCTGGCTAATGGGTGTGGTTTCTTGTGTGTATGCAGAGACTGCTTGTGGAGAGTTAGAAGCTATGGAGCTGGCTAATGGGGGTGGTTTCTTGTGTGTATGCAGAGACTGCTTGTGGGGAGTCAGTAGCTATGGAGCTGGCTAATGGAGGTGGTTTCTTGTGTGTATGCAGAGACTGCTTGTGGGGAGTCAGTAGCTATGGAGCTGGCTAATGGGGGTGGTTTCTTGTGTGTATGCAGAGACTGCTTGTGGGGAGTCAGAAGCTATGGAGCTGGCTAATGGAGGTGGTTTCTTGTGTGTATGCAGAGACTGCGTGTGGGGAGTCAGAAGCTATGGAGCTGGCTAATGGGGGTGGTTTCTTGTGTGTATGCAGAGACTGCGTGTGGGGAGTCAGAAGCTATGGAGCTGGCTAATGGGGGTGGTTTCTTGTGTGTATGCAGAGACTGCGTGTGGGGAGTCAGGAGCTATGGAGCTGGCTAATGGAGGTGGTTTCTTGTGTGTATGCAGAGACTGCGTGTGGGGAGTCAGAAGCTATGAGCTGGCTAATGGGGGTGGTTTCTGATGGAAGGTGGTTACTGACGGAAGCTAATGAGAGACACAGAGAAGGCTCTGGTTGTCTGTCCTAGAGGCTAGAGGCTCTATCAACACAGCCTCATTCACTTGATTTAATGACCACAGGAAGCAGGTCACCTGCTGTGTATCCAAGTCCCCATCCTCATTATCTATGCAGCTCCTTGTGGGGCTTTGATGGCTATAGCAGCAGAAACTGATGCCAATAACTCTATCAATAATTAATCAATTTTAGAGATGTAAACAGCTCTTCAACCTAATTTCCAATCTGATATCTAATAGTGCACAGCTGTGAGTTACATGACCCTTTAAACCACATCAACTTATTGATTAGTAATCCATGTGAATAAATATTGGTATAAAGCACATATCCATGAACCACACTCCAAAACGTGCACAATGTCACCTTTTAAAATGCACTAGAATTAACATATTTAGCTCACAAGATGCTGCAATATTAGTAGTTTCACTATTGCGTTTATTTTATTTCCATATGCAGAGCCATCAAGGAAAATAAGTACAGAGAAGAAGTTCCTTGTTTGGTAGTAAGTATAAGAAGCCAATTGTGTTGGTAGTAAGTATAAGAAGCCCATTGTGTTTGGCAGTAAGTATAAGAAGCCCATTGTGTTGGTAGTAAGTATAAGAAGCCCATTGTGTTGTTAGTAAGTAGAATAAGTTAATTGTGTTTGGTAGTAAGTATAAGAAGCCCATTGTGTTGGTAGTAAGTATAAGAAGCCAATTGTGTTTGCCAGTAAGTATAAGAAGCCCATTGTGTTTGGTAGTAAGTATAAGAAGCCCATTGTGTTGGTAGTAAGTATAAGAAGCCCATTGTGTTGGTAGTAAGTATAAGAAGCCCATTGTGTTGGTAGTAAGTATAAGAAGCCAATTGTGTTTGCCAGTAAGTATAAGAAGCCCATTGTGTTTGGTAGTAAGTATAAGAAGCCCATTGTGTTGGTAGTAAGTATAAGAAGCCCATTGTGTTTGGTAGTAAGTATAAGAAGCCAATTGTGTTTGCCAGTAAGTATAAGAAGCCCATTGTGTTTGGTAGTAAGTATAAGAAGCCCATTGTGTTGGTAGTAAGTATAAGAAGCCCATTGTGTTGGTAGTAAGTATAAGAAGCCCATTGTGTTGGTAGTAAGTATAAGAAGCCCATTTTGTTGGTAGTAAGTAGAAGAAGCCAATTGTGTTGGTAGTAAGTAGAAGAAGCCCATTGTGTTTGGTAGTAAGTATAAGAAGCCAATTGTGTTTTTAGTAAGTAGAAGAAGCCCATTGTGTTGGTAGTAAGTATAAAAAGCCAACTGTGTTGGTAGTAAGTATAAGAAGCCCATTGTGTTGGTAGTAAGTATAAGAAGCCCATTGTGTTGGTGGTAAGTATGAGAAGCCAATTGTGTTTGGTAGTAAGTAGAAGAAGCCAATTGAGTTGGTAGTAAGTAGAAGAAGCCAATTGTGTTGGTAGTAAGTATAAGTAGAACATTGTGTTGGTAGTAAGTATAAGTAGCCCATTGTGTTGGTAGTGAGTAGACTGTTTGCTACTGTCAGAAGTACAGTGTTTGCCACCATGACCTGCACATATTGTGCTCTTGTGCTGCTCCCCAACATTCTCAGGATTTTTCAACCGAGTCCTGGCCTGTAAATTAGGTCCTCATTCTATCCTAATTAGGTACTAATTTATAACTGCTGCTTCCTTCTGGAGCTACTTAAGATAGACAGAGACAGCCTCAGTGCTCAGTTGTTTTACTCTCTGCTCTCGGATTGTGTCTCTGGTTTTTCTGATTTCTGGCTCCCGGAGTTTGGCTTTTTTACTGTACTTGCTTTTCAGTCCTCATCTTTGGACTGGATGACTATTATTCTGCCTAAGGCCCCTTAGGATTCTTGTACTTGGACTGGATTCCTCCTGTTATCAGCCTCCTCCTTGCTGTGCATTGGCCTTACAGCAATGTGGGAGCCCTGTTTATCTTGAAGGTCAGCACATATATTGTTTTTTATTTTGTGATATAATTTAACGATATTCCTTATTGAAAAATAAAATAGATGTTATTACAGTATCTCACAAAAGTAAGTACAGCCCTCACATATTTGTAAATATTTTATTATATCTTTTCATGTGACAACAATGAATAAATGACACTCTGCTACAATGTAAAGTAGTAAGTGTACGGCCCGTATAACAGTGTAAATGTGCTGTCCCCTCAAAATAACTCAACACACAGCCATTAATGTCTAAACCGTTGGCAACAAAAGTGAGTTCACCCCTAAGTGGAAATGTCCAAATTGGGCCCAAAGTGTCAATAATTTGTGTGGGCACCATTATTATTATCATCTTCCATAAACAAGCATACCTCGAGCTCCGGTGTGGACCTTAAACCTTATAACAACCTTCCGACTACAATTCCAACTAGCATTGAATATCTCAGAGGAAAAGGGTATTTACTATTGTTTATGTTTATTTGGATTTTGTTGAAAAAGGAAAATGGATTTGGAGAAGTCCCGATGTTGTCTGTATTATACAATTAAGAAACCAATACTATATATAATACATAAACTTCCTCTTAGACCTGCGTGTCAATATATATCTAAATGAAACAGACTCTTGTGACAATAAAAATCTTTGAAAAAAAAAAAAAAGCTTAGGGATAGTGTTGAATGTATTAATTACTATAACAACTTTACCAGTAATTCGGATTTCTAATGCAGTTATCCTCAAGAACAATCTGGTCTGCAGGATAGAAAATGATAAATGAATAAAGCTCTGCCTGAGTATTATTACCTTTGTGTACTTGTGGTTCCACCGGAATGCACTTGTATTAAAGACAAACGTCTGGTTATCAGGAGCTGAGGGGTTGTAGCTTCCAATGATTTCCTCTGTCATAGTATAATGTTCAGAAACAACCAGATTCATAATGTCAAAGGGTCCAGGAGAATTCCCATTGTCATCAAAGAAGATCTCATCAGAGGAGAGAGAAAAGTGAATGTTCTGAAGATAACGTCTTAGCTGGAGTGAAGACATTTATATTAATTACTAAATGGAAGAGTAAGCCCCATCAGATAACCCTCCCCCATAAGTAACAGGAAGACTAGTGGTATGAGATGGAGTCACCCATGACACGAGTCAGATAAACATATAGTATCTCACAAAAGTGAGTACGCCCCTCACATTTGTGTAAATATTTTATTATATATTTTCATGTGACAACACTGAAGACATGACACTCTGATACAATGTAAAGTAGTAAGTGTACGGCCTGTATAACAGTGTAAATGTTCTGACCCCTCCAAAATTATTCAGCACCCACCCATTAATGTCTAAACCATTGGCAACAAAAGTGAGTACACCCCTAAGTGGAAATGTCCAAATTGGTGCCAAAGTGTCAATATTTTGTGTGGCCAACATTATTTTCCAGCACTGCCTTAACCCTCATGGGCATGGAGTTCACCAGAGCTTCACAGGTTGCCACTGGAGTCCTCTTCCACTCCTTCATGATGACATCACAGAGCTGGTGGATGTTAGAGACCTTGCGCTCCCCCACCTTCCATTTGAGGATGTCCCACAGATGCTCAATAGGGTTTAGGTCTGGTGACGTGCTTGCCCAGTCCATCACCTTTACCTTCAGCTTCTTTAGCAAGGCACTAGTCATCTTGTAGGAGTGTTTGCGGTCATTATCATGTTGGAATACTGCCCTGCGGCCCAGTCTCCGAAGGGAGGGGATCATGCTCTGCTTCAGTATGTCACAGTACCTGTTGGTAGTCATGGGTCTCTCAATGAACTGTAGCTCCCCAGTGCCGGCAGCACTCATGCAGGCCCAGACCATGACACTCCACCATCAAAAGTATACATCTATACTGAGGAAAGGTAGTTGAAATAATCCCTAAATGACAGATAAACGGATAAGGCACAAAGAGCACAAAAACACTGATATTATTGTTATTATTATTAACTTTTATTTGTAACGCGTCAACATATTCCGTAACTCTGTACAGGGGATAAGAACAAGGAAAAATACAATATTAGCAAACTGCAGAAAATGGAGGGCCTTGTTTTGAGCTTCAGGTCTTGTAAAAAGTGTTTTTTCCAAAGCACCCTGCAAGATTGGAAACTCGCTACTTACAATCTGAAGGGAATGGAAGAGGCAGAAACCTGGGAAAAAACAGATAGGGAATAGCAAGGGTAAAATATCTGATAAAGAGGGTGCTACTATGCAGTTATTTTTTTTATCTAGTGCAAGTTTTGTGTCAAGCACATGGGAGAGTGCTGAAAGGTAATTAGGGTGGGTGTGGTGGGTGGAATGGTGGCATGTTAGGATAGGATACGCTGCTGATTTGTCAGGTGCATGTGATTTCCATGCTTCTATAAATTGAATGTGAATAGGAGTGGGTGAGGTGAGGGGTAGGGAGGGTGGGCAGGGGGGTGGGTAGTGCTTCAGAGTGTCCTCAGGAATCAGAGAAGCCAAGATGTTGAATTAAAAGGCTCTGTGAGAAGAAAGGGCCATGGCACGAGGGACAGAGAAGCATGGAGGGACGGAGAGAAAGGGATGAATCTAAACCATTAGACATGAAAGGGGAAATCAACACAACATATTATAGAAAACATATATACACATATAGACATATGTGTATATATGTTTGGTCTGGGCCTGCATGAGTGCTGCCGGCACTGGGGAGCTACAGTTCATTAAGGGAACCATAAATGCAAACATGTACTGTGACATACTGAAGCAGAGCATGATCCCCTCCCTTCAGACACTGGGCCGCAGGGCAATATTCCAACATGATTACAACCCCAAACACACCTCCAAGGCGACCACTGGCTTGCTAAAGAAGCTGAAGGTAAAGGTGATGGACTGGCCAAGCATGTCTCCAGACCTAAACCCTATTGAGCATCTGTGGGGCATCCTCAAACGGAAGGTTGGGGAGTGCAAGGTCTCTAACATCCACCAGCTCTGTGATGTCATCATGGAGGAGTGGAAGAGGACTCTAGTGGCAACCTGTGAAGCTCTGGTGAACTCCATGCCCATGAGGGTTAAGGCAGTGCTGGAAAATAATGTTGGCCACACAAACTATAGACACTTTGGGTCCAATTTGGACATTTCCACTTAGGGGGTGTACTCACTTTTGTTGCCAATGGTTTTAACATTAATGGCTGTGTGTTGAGTTATTTTAAGGGGACAGCAAATTTACACTGTTATACAGGCCGTGCACTTACTACTTCACATTGTAGCAGAGGGTCATTTCTTCAGTGTTGTCACATGAAAATATATAATAAAATATTTACAAAAATGTGAGGGGTGTGCGTACTTTTGTGAGATACTGTAGATATTAAAGCTGCTAATGTTGTTAGTTTGTTAGTTTCACACAGACATGTGAAGTTTTTTCCCACACTACAGTGGTCCCTTAGTGAGCCTGGGGTATGATCACTGCCCAGAGACATTTTTTATAGTAAAATATAAAATACTGAATTATTGAAGTATTTTTAAAAACAAAATAAAGCTGTTGTCCCACTTTCTCTGCTACATATTAATGTTAGAAGGATATTTGGTGTTAGGGACATAATCCATACTGCTTGTGGTTATATCACACAAGGATGAGCTAATCAATAGGATAACATGACATGTTTCCATGACAGCAGTATATATGTATTCTAATGCATATGGAAATGAAAATAGACATGTCCCTACTTACCTCATAAAATATCCATAGGAGGCATTTTTACAGTTTTTGGGCACTTTGAAAACTTCAGAGTAAACTTCAGTAGTATTGGATATTATTATGGGATGCGTGTGATAGTGATTGGTGAGTACTCGGGGCGTACAAATCAGAAACAGTTCGAGCATTTCTCAGAGGTTATATTTATGTGTGTGATGTGATAGCTCAGTAATGATTTACAAGTGAACTACGCTCCGTGATTTCCCTATGGGAGCCAGTAATGGAGGCCTAAGTCATTAGAAATCATGAAATGGGGATATTTAACTCTACTTTTAAGCCAGGCTGATAAATATTCTCATTTGTGTTTTACTTAATTTAGCTTAACTCCACATATCCTCACTTTAATTCACTATTAGCCTATTTGATAAATATTATAGGTGCAATTTATTTATCTAGTAAGGAATACAATGTACCTGCCATGGTTTATAATTGTTCTTATTTTGGTCTGAATTATCAGAGAGCATTGCGTGTAAAGCATGAGCCACTGCATAGACCGCTGTATAAATGCTGTAAGTCATCCCAAGATTGTGAGGGTCATTAATTATGGACATTTCTAGAGATTCATTCCCATTACAGGGAGGTAATTTAGGTCGGTCATCCCCTGAAATCGAACAAGAAAATATGGCCTGCCAAAAATATCTAAATCGGTAATTATTTGGAAATGTTTGAGATTTTATACTGAAAATAAATTCTCTAAATCCAGGTACATTTTTACTTCTAGTGGAAATTAACAAAGCCCCATTCATTTTTTCTTCTTGTTTATGATCATCAATGGAAACAAAATGTGTGAATGTTATAATCCAAACAAATGCAGTATCTTTTATCATATGAACAATACTGTCAAAGTCTACAATGTAATCTAAAGACATGTATACTATAACGACATTGGCTGTAGAAGATTTCATGACTCTTAAAGTATCATAAATATCATCTTCTTTAAAAGTATTTGTGTGATGAAATATTCTTAAATATGCCACACAACCGCCCCAAGTGTTAATCTTCTCCTTGAGTTCTTCACTTTCCCTTTGACAATTGTCATCATCTGAGGCCAGAATTCCCACCCAGGTCCAACCAAAGTGTTGTAGAATTTTTACGATAGCCACTTGCTGGGAACGTTCATCTGGGACAGTGCGAAAGAAGAATGGAAACTGGAGCCTGTCATTGAACATTGGATCCATTGCTCCATAGCTGACCTGAGGAAGAACATACAATATTAAACAAGAACAATTAGACATTTTCCTACATCCTGGTAGTGAAGAATACACCAGTAAACCAGTATATCCATGGAAATGTTATCAAAGACAAGTGGATTTACCTTACAAGAAAAGGCTGATAAATTGCAGAGTGAACTAATTGTGTCCAGGTGAGAGGGGTGTGGCTTGACTGTTAAACTAGTATAAAAGGTTTATGATCTGATTTGGGGCTGTTTGCAAGTGGATTTTCCTTACAAGTAAAGGCTAATAAATTGCAGAGTGCACTAATTGTGCCCAGGTAAGAAGGCAGAAGTTAATATAAACAGGAGAAGTGGCGAACTTGTGAGCTTGCAAACATTTTCAGTATCAAGTGCAATTCTAGTAAAAGCGTAGGAGTTTAAATAAAAGGAGGGACTTCAAAGAAAAAGGAAAGGCAGATTTATAGTGCAAAGGAGGAAAACTTTTTACAAATATATTATTTTATATTCTTTATATTTCCCACTGAAATTTTGTAGAAAATAATAATAATTATGAGTCAGTCCAGTGGCAACCTCACTCAGTCATATGTATGCAATACTGGAACAGATGATCCAGGGTCCATACCTCTGTGAGAGGTGTGAGCATGTTGCCTCTCTGGAAGCTCAAATTGGAGATCTGGAGAGGAGAATTGCAGCACTTAATTATATTGCTCCACTGGAAAGGGAGTTGGTGCTCACTGAGCACAGTTTAGCTGGGCCTAGCATGGAGGGTGGAGCTGGGGCTTGTGAGGATCTCCAGGGAGGTAGATGGGTTACAGTTAGAAGGGGATTAGGGGGGACAGGAGGAGGCAGGCCAGTTCTGAGTTGGCCAACACCAACAAATTTGCCAGATTGAGTGAAACTGTTGGGGATGTCCATTCAGGAATGGCAATGCCAGATAGAGCTTTTCCCTCTAACAGCCAGGAGAACAGCTCTACTGGAGGAGAGGGAAGGCAGAATAGGCAGAGCAACAGACAGGTTTTGGTGGTAGTGTACTCTATTATTAGAAAAGTAGACAGGGTTATTTGTCACCCAGATCCCAGCAATCGAACAGTTTGCTGTCTCCCGGGTGCTCGGGTTCGTCATGTTGTTGATAGGGTAGACAAATTATTGGGAGGGGCTGGAAATGAACCGGCGGTCTTGGTACATATTGGTACCAATGACAAAGTTAGTGGAAGATGGAGTGTCCTAAAGAATGATTTTAGAGAACTAGGTAATAAGCTGAAGGCAAAGAACTCAAAGGTAGTATTTTCTGAGATACTACCAGTGCCACGTGCTAGCCCAGGGAGGCAGAAGGAGATTAGGGAGGTTAATGCATGGCTAACGATGTGGTGCACTAAGGAGGGGATTGGGTTTTTAGAGCACTGGGCTGACTTCTCACTTCGGTACAATCTCTACAGCAGGGATGGGTTGCACCTTAATGATGAGGGAGCTTTTGTGCTAGGGGATAGGATGGTAGAAAGGCTGGAAGAGTTTTTAAACTAGTAGGTGGGGGGGAGGGACTAGATATAAGTAATGGGGTAGAAAGTGTAGAGGGTATAAGGGATGAATTAACAACTCATAGGGGAAGAGATGGGGGAGGGGTAGTATAGTCAATAGGGAGGTAGTATTAAGTAACTCAAGTACAGTGGCAGGCACTTCAGAACTACAGACTCATAACATAAGGTGTATGCCCGCTAATGCCAGAAGCTTGCCAGAAAAAATGGGAGAGTTAGAATTATTAGCAATTAATGAAAAATGGGATTTAAAAGACATTACGGAAACGTAGTGGGATGAATCTCATGACTGGACTGTTAATCTGGATGGTTATAACCTATTTAGGAAAGATAAAGGCAATGGTAAACGAGGAGGAGGGTTTTGTCTGTATGTTAAGCCTGAATTTAAGCCTATAGTCAGAGAAGATATTTATGGTTGACCTAGTGATAAAGTTGAATGTTTGTGGGTAGAGTTAAATAGCAGAGCAGGAAATTCTAAAAGAATATTTGTAGGCGTATGCTATAAACCCCCAAATATAGCTGAAAGTTAGGAAATACAATTATTGTTACAGATTGGAAATGCAGCTAAGCACGGGCAAGTTCTAATAATGGGAGATTTTAATTACCCTGATATAAACTGGATAAATGAGACCAGCAGTTCATCTAAGGGGAGCAGGTTCTTGAGTACACTCAGAGATCATTATCTGGCCCAGGATATACAAGAACCTACTAGAAATGAAGCTATCTTAGATTTAGTCATCACAAATAATATTAATATAGTATCAAATGTTGGAATAGGGCAACCTTTGGGAAAGCGTGATCACAACACAGTCTCATTTGAGATTGAATTAAAAAAACTAAAGTTTAAGGGGCCAACAAAAAATCTAAATTTTTAAAGGGCAGATTTGAATGGTCTAAGGGCAGCAATACAAAGTATAGACTGGGACAGAGAACTGATAGGTAACATCACTGAACATAAATGGACAACATTTAAATCCTTACTAAATGTACATACACATCGGCATATACCGTGTGGGAATAAAAGTAAATGGAGTAAATCC
Source organism: Discoglossus pictus (assembly GCA_027410445.1). Classification (NCBI taxonomy): domain Eukaryota; kingdom Metazoa; phylum Chordata; class Amphibia; order Anura; family Alytidae; genus Discoglossus; species Discoglossus pictus. The sequence continues at coordinate 445,097,615 of CM050166.1, read as the reverse complement.
CATCCAATGCGGCTTAACAATGATTTAAAGATCAAGATAAGGAGTAAAAAGAAGGCATTTAAATTATACAAACAAGAGGGGACAGAGACTGCTTTACGGGAGTACAAGGAAATCAACAAGGCAGCAAAAGGTGGCTAAAATAGAAAATGAAAAATGAATGGCAAAAGAGAGTAAGACTAACCCTAAAATATTTTTTAAGTATATTAATGGGAAGAAGGTGAGGAAGGAAGCTATAGGATCATTACAATGTGAAACAGGCTGTCTGAAAATTAGTGACCAGGAAAAGGCAGATGAGCTAAATAAGTTATTTTCTTCGGTATACACAAGAGAGGTACCAGTGGTTGGGACACTGCAACATAATGGGGCTACACTACCTTTGCCAAATAATTGGTTAACACAGGAAGTAATCCAAAAGAGGTTGGAAAAAATAAATGTTAATACAGCCCCGGGTCCTGATGGAATACATCCAAGGGTACCAAGGGAACTGGGTTCTTTAATAGCCAAAAGATTATATTTAATTTTTAAAGATTCACTCAACACAGGGTCTCTACCAGATGACTGGAGAAAAGCAGATGTGATACCTATATTTAAAAAGGGAGCAAGAGCAAATCCAGGGAATTATAGACCAGTGAGCCTCACTTCTGTAGTGGGGAAGCTTTTAGAAGGGTTAATAAGGGATAATATACAAGAAAATACTGTATCTATTTGAACAGGATTATAAGTAGGAGTCAATTTGGATTTATGAGGTATAGGTCATGTCAAAATAATTAGTTTCTATGAGGAGGTTAGTAGGAACCTGGATCAAGGCTACTCAGTGGATGTAGTCTTTTTGGATTTTGCAAAGGCTTTTGATACAGTGCCACATGGGAGACTATTTTGCAAACTAAGAGATACAGGAATTGCAGTAAATATCTGCTCATGGATTGAGAGCTGGCTAAAAGACAGAAAGCAAAGGGTTGATGTAAATGGAACATACTCCGATTAGACTAATGTGGTAAGTGGGGTTCCTCAGGGTTCAGTATTAGGTCCTCTCCTTTTTAACATGTTTAATAATGACTTAGAGGTGGGATTGGAGTGTGGTGTCTCAATTTTTGCAGATGACACAAAGTTGTGCAAGGTAATTAAATCAGATAATGATGTGCTTTCCCTCCAAAGGGATTTACATAAAATTGAGGAATGGGCATCTAAATGGCAGATGAGATTTAATACGAATAAATGTAAAGTTATGCATCTGGGAAGGATACATAGCCATGCAATTTATAATCTTAATGGAGCAAATCTAGGTGTATCATATATTGAAAGGGATTTGGGAGTGCTTGTGGACAACCATCTAGGTAACAGTGCTCAAAGCCAAGCAGCAGCTGGAAAGGCAAATAAAATATTAGACTGTATTAAGAAGGGTATAGAAGCAAGGAAGCAAATATAATTCTGACACTATACAAATCTCTAGTACGCCCTCATTTGGAATATGGAGTACAATTTTGGGCACCACTTCATAAAAAGGACATTTTAGAGCTGGAAAAGGTACAGAGGAAGGCAACAAAACTAATAAGGGGATTGGAGTTATGAAGAAAGACTAACCAAATTAAACTTATTTTCTCTAGAAAAAAGGTGTCTAAGAGGAGATATGATTACCTTATTTAAATACATCCAGGGTCAGTATAAAGATTTGTCAAGGGAGCTTTTTGTGCCAAGAGGTTTTCAGCTGACAAATGGACATCCCTTTGAGGTTAGAAGTAAAAAGATTCCACCTTAAAGAAAGAAAAGGGTTCTTCACAGTAAGGGTGGTTAATCTGTGGAATTCTCTACCAGAGGAGGTGGTGACAGCAGATTTGATAGATAACTTTAAAAGGGGACTGGATTTATTTCTAATTAAAAAGGGAATTCAGGGTTATCATGGATAATTAGAGAGACAGTATTGATCCTGGGAGAAATCCCATCGCCAGTATCTGAGGTCAGGAGGAATTTTTTTTTTTCTCCCTTTGAGTCGACTGGCTAAGTCTTACTTGTTTTTTTTTTCTGTTTGCCTTCCTCTGGATTAATAATAATAAAAAAAAAAAAAAAAAATTGATTAATAATAAATTAACAACTAAGTAATTAATATTTAATCTGCATATTGCAGATCAGAGGAGCTCGTAAAAGGTTGAACTTGATGGACTTTTTTTAACCTTAATTACTATGTAACTATGTAGCTATGTAACAATCCTTATTAAGTAAAAACATTTTATATGTATTAAGACAAGGGACAGATTTGTATCTGAGATGTTCCCAGGTAAAGTCTTGTCACATGTTACTTGCTATATACACATATGTAATGTGATACTATTGTTTGTCTAAATTAGACAAGTAATGTACTGTTGACAACAATGCTGCAGCATTGTGAGTACTGGAACCTGTGGAGATACTTGGAAATATAATAAAGGGTTAAAACTGATAGCTTCACTTACATTTATAAGGCACTCCTCCTTCTGTGTACGATCTGGCCCAAGAAGAAGCCCCAGCAAAACATGCGTCGGCCAGTATCTTTCTGTCCAACAAAGATGATGTCATTCTGTGCAGACTCGTGGGCTTGTGTTTTTTTGTCTTCTATGTGCTTTAAGTTATGTTTACTCCTAATATTATGATATATATATTTCTTAGTAGCATGCTTATTAACCTACATGTTATATTAATCCCTACCATATGCTTTTTGTCCAATATTATTTTTAGTTTATTTATATTATATTTGATTTGCAGGATCTATGTGGTAGGAGATGAGAGCAATTTAGTTTCAGTTTTGTGTTAAATTTATGGGACAGGTGGCGGATCCCCAAAAGCCACTGCATTTTTGTATAGGGGTTATAGCTTAGTTTGGTTTGCACTTTAGGAGGTTGGTGTAGATAGGTGTGTATGTTTTTGAAGATAGGGATTAAATGGTGGACTCCCAAAGCCGTCACAACAGTATCTGTTGGAACTTATTAGTGATAGGTTAGCACCTTGCACCTTGCACGATCGTGTCCCCCACTGCATTTTAAGTCCCTGCCGCGGGTCCTTAAAGCGCCCGCGGCACACAAACAGTTAAGTACCCTCACTGGCACCTAAAAGTACCCCCCAATGCTGGAGGTCCCCACATTAACCCTCGCAGTGGGGGTCCCCAATCGCACAAGGGTGTATCCCATTGTGATTGGCTGACGGAAATAGCACCTTCTGATTAGCTGTTGTCACTACAGCCAATCAGAATGCACAGAGCATCGGAGAGGTCCACGAGTGTGGAGCTCCGTTAGTTTTTTTGTTTGTTTTTTAGAGCACGGATTCTTGAAGGGCCCAGCCATGGCAGAAAAGAAGGAGCGCAGGGACATCGTGCCAAGGTATGTTCAATGTATATTATGTTTATTATATTTTATTTTGGGTGTATATGTTGTACTAATCTACTATTTATTTTTAACCGGGGCCGTGCCGGAGAAGAGAATAACAAGGATGGGGACATTCTGGAAAAGTGAGTTGAATATTTTAAATATTTAGAATGTTTATTTTTAGTATGTATTGTGTTGTACTAATTTTTTTTTCCCTAGGATGGCGATCTGAAGAGACATCTGCAAAGGTAAGTGGTCTTAATTATTTTATTTTAGGTTAGATTTAGGGTTTGTGTATGTACTTGCGCTGCGGAATATGTTGGCGCGTTATAAATAAAGGATAATAATAATAGATAGGATTTAATGTATGTTAGATAGGGGGGATGTATTTATTTTCGATGGTGGAGTATGTTTGTATTTTAGCTGGAAGGGAATGTATGTATTTTAGATAGGGGGGTATGTATGTATTTTTTTATAGGGGGTATTGTATTTTAGATAAGGGGGTATGTATGTATTTTACATAGGGGGTATTGCATATTACATAGGGGGTATGTATGTATTTTAGATAGGGGCTATTGTATTTTATTTGTATTGTATTGTACTGTATTGTAATGTATATATTTTGTATATATTTCCTTCTCAGGTGTGTATTATTTTTTAAATTTTCTGTAGTGGGGGGTTGGAGGTTATAATGTACGTTTTTTATTTTTTGTAATGTAGATTTTTTTATTTTCTGTAATGTAGCGTTTTATTTTCTGTGACTTTTTATTATTTTTTGCGAGTTATGTTTTATTATTTTCTGTAATTAGTGGGGTGAGGGGGTTTATTAGCGGGTAGGTAGGTAGTGTAAGTGTTAATAGGTTAGTGTAGAGGGGGGTTAGTTTAGATTTAAGGGTTTATTAGGGGGTATAGTACAGTGTAGTGTTTGTACTTAGTGTCACGAGGGTCCTGGAAGACCCTCATAGCACTTATGGGGTTAATGGTAGGCTTCTAACTGTCCCATGATGGTCTTTATTTACACTTATGGGACTAATGGGGTTAAATAGAGGCTTATGAGTGTCTGTATAAACACCCATAAGAGACCGGGTTAAAATAGTGTAGTGCTTAAACTTTGTGTCATGAGGGTCCTGGATGACCCTCGTGGCAATTATAGTGTTATTACATGGGTTCATTAGTGTGCTATAGGGGTCTATATAGTTGAGGTACCCAGTACACTCACATTGTGTGACAAACAGCATTTCAACACTTTTTTTTTTGCACCGTCATTTTTGACGGGCAAGTCGCTAGTACCTTTACAATACTGATAATAATATATTTATCTCTGTATTACAGCATTTTTATATATTTTGATTGTTTATTGTTATCTTAATTTCTCAGTCAGAGATAGACGGATTACTGTTATTCTTGAAATATACATAACACTGTCGTTGTTTTTGAGTGGGACAGTTATGTTTTTATACATATAGTTTATTTTTTAGTTATTTACAATAAAAGTTAAGTTTTATTATTTTTATCTTTGTGTCCTGTTGATGATTCTCTCTAGGGGATAGTACCCAATAGTTCAAACAGTGTTCTTTTTCTCTGTGGTACTCATTGACATGTCTTTCTATCGGAATCTCAAGTCTATTTTTCACTGCCAGGTCATGTTCTAGAACTTCCCTAATGAACTAACACTTCATTTTACCACTATATCTTTCAACACAAATCCATTAGGTTAGATATATTATACCAAGTCTTATAGTTAATGAGATGTTTAATCACACATTTCTTACTATTTGTGCCAGCCTATTTATTTGTTTCACATGTAGGCAGCCTTACAGGCCCTACATCTGAAGCTTCCATTCAGGGGGTCAGGTAGCTACGTATCTTTCCTCATTCTCTCACAATGACTCCTAGTAAGAATATCAATAAAACAAGTGTTACTCTAGGGAGACTGGAAGAGTATAATTACCACACATCACTATATAACAATAATAATGAAAGCTTACTATAATTATATAAGCCCATACTTATATTTGGAATAGCACAAGAGTACATATAGAGAAGAGATAACTGTATGTCCTGGGTACTCTATTACATATAATAATATTATCCTTTGTAGGATAAGTTATTGTCCCTTTCTATTTTGAACATCTTTCGGTAGATATGTTTGATATAGTCACATAGTTACTTAGAGTCTCATTCTATATAGTTACATACTTACATAGCAATTAAGGTTGAAAAAAGACTTTTAGTCCACCAAATTCAATCTTTTTAGATTTCATCTGATCAGCAATATGCAGATTAATTGTTAATTGTTAATTGATCCAGAGTAAGGCCAAAAGAAAATAATCCCATTGAAACATTGCCAATTCTCTCAAAAGGGAAAAAAATGTCTTCCTGACCCCAGAAACTGGGGATGGGATTCCTCCCTGGATCAATACTCATTCTCTAGTTATCCAGGATAACCCTGAATGCCTTTTAGTCAAAAATATATCCGATCCCTTTTTAACAAATGTGTCTAATAAAGCAAATATAGAACATCTTTATTAAAGCTTAAAATCCAGCGCCGCTAGTTAAATAGCATACATGGATGTCCCCTTGATATCAGTGATGTAATGTCGCCAAGAATAGGTGCGTGCAAAATGTTGGAACACGGAAACGAATATTAATCTCTGCTAAAGATATGCTGTATCCTGGGATGAATCCCAAAGGGAAACATAATAATCTAATCAACACTGCTTTTATTCACCAAACAAGAAAGAAAGTCTGTCCTCATATAATAAAGAGGCCACAGGGATAATGATCCTCATAAATTGCCTTAAATCACTGGATCATATAAATAAATGGAAAAAATAAATAAAATAAAAAAATTAACAAAAAGAACGAGTCCCAAATAGAAATATCAATGGAAATATAACATTGGAAATATATAAACCATAATTTGGATAGACCTATCTTGTTCATAAATGAATACTGGCAGCAAAGGGCTGTAACAATCCCTATATTAACAATAATTATATCCAAACAAAATGGAATATCGGTGGGATTGCCGATTAGGGAACCTCATTGTTACCTCAAATCCATAAATATAGGTAGACAAGTGCAAGGGACAGCCCTATATGCCGCTTAATTGTGATGTCATGGTCTATCAGGAAATGAGTCATCAGGAAGTGAGTCATAAAAATAGAAATCATATACAATATGTGTCAATAAAGTTTTAAAAAAAATGAATGACTGTAGGTGCAGCGTTCATAGGCTTATAAAATCCTGTATGTGACTTAATTGTGATGTCATGTTCTATGAGGAAATGAGTCAACAGGAAATTAGTCAACAGGAAGTATTTAGAAACAACCTGGTATTCTTAGATTTACACTACACAATTGTGTATTCCGATTAGATAGAGGGTTGTTTGGTACTAGTGTTATTTCTAGTGATGTCCCGAACAGTTTGCCGGAGAACTATTCGCGGCGATTTTCGCATGTTCGCGTCCGCCTCGAACGGCGAACACATGCGCTTTTTGGTTGGCCCCCTATACTTTATCATTGAGGAAACTTTGAATATCATTTATTTTATTTTATAATTTTTTGTGTGTAATCTATGCCTGCCTGCCAGCGTGTGTGTGTGACAGGCTAACACCTAACAGCTTATATTGTGCTTATTTTCACTACTCATACCTGGTAGTGTAACATACATTGAAAACAACCATTTTTTCCCTGTAATCTAATTTCAGTTGCCTGCCTGTGTCAGGCTCACAGTTTATATTGTGCTCAGTGACATAAAACATCACTTTTTTGACTGTAATCGATTGAATATCAGTTGCCTGCCTACAGGCGTGTGTGTGAAGCCTATTGCATCTACTCTGCCAACTTTTGCCAGTGCACAGTGATACGTCATATCTGGTGGCACCTTAGATTGCAGGCGCAGTGCCCCAAATTTGAAGTAGGAGGTCCGACCAAGCATCTTTTTCCATCTCCCTGTTCCAAAAATCAATGGCATATACACGTCCCCTAATAGTGGACGTAACAGGGATTAAACCGATAGGAATAGTACTACTTATCTGTACACACCTTATAATAACGCAGACAGAGGCAACGCAGAGAGAGGAGTCTGAAGAAGAGGAGTCAGAGGAGGAAGGTGGCTTTGAGGAGGTGGAAGACCAAACACAGCAGGTGTCCCAGGGGGCTTGTTTTCACCTTTCGGGGACCCTTGGTGGCTGGGTGGAGGAAGAGACCTTCAATGACATCAGTGAGGACAAGGAACGGGACATGGCTAGCTTGGTATCCAACCTTGTGCAAATGGGGAGTTTGCAGTTGTGCAAAGGGACTGTTTGCAGTTGTTTGCGGTGCATTAAACGGGGAGATTGGTCTGTTACTGTGAATCAGGTGTAACCCTTACACTACCTGATCGATACAACATCATACCTGATGTTTTAAAGCATGTTATTCCAAACAATTTAGGAATGTTAGGTGATTTATGCCCTTTATGGCTTAAAACCAGACTCTGCATCAACTATGTAATTTTCTGTGGGAGTTTTGCCATGGATCCCCCTCCGGCATGCCACAGTCCAGTTGTTAGACCCCTTGAAACAACTTTCCCATCACTATTGTGGCCAGAAAGAGTCCCTGTGGGTTTTGAAATTCGCCTGCCCATTGAAGTCTATGGCGGTTCGCCGGTTCGCCCGTTCGCGAACATTTGATTGAAGTTCGAGTCCGATGTTCGCGAACCGAAAATGTGATGTTCGCGACATCACTAGTTATTTCCTATATTTAATTAACTAATCACACACTCCTAACGGTACTCTAAGGACATACATGTATTTTCTTGGCAAAACTTAGGCACAGTACGTAACTTTGGGTATTCCATACTTATTTTTGATTGGTTGTTGGACTTCTCCTATTGTCCTTTGATTGGCTATTAAATCTAACTCTCTTTTTCCCATTGACATTTTGATCGGCACCTAGCCTTCACATTTATATTTACCAATGGGTCAAATTACTTTCTATGGATATAATTTGTTCAGGTTATTTTATGAATGAAGTTTTATGCTGAGCCGTCCGATTATGCCCACTGATATTCCATTTTTACAACACACACTATTGTGTATAAAACCTTATCAATTAGGTCCTTCCATACAAGTTTTTTATGAATCACTTCCTCATTCTTGGACGCATATGCTTATGATGTAATTTGTTTATTTACTCTGATTGGATAAAACATTTAGCCCTCTACCAATCATATCAATCCACTTTGCTGGATTTTCCGTAATGTTTATACAACAAAATTCTTAATATGTCATATATTTACTCATAATCTTACCTCCACATTGGATACACCAGTTATAATGTTACCATCACACTACTATTAAGATAGCTACTATATAATTGAAATATGTAACGAGCTGTGTATTCACAATGTTATTCTGTCAAATGTTACAGCGCCAATATCTATACTCATGCGCCTTGGTCTATAACTAAAATTCCGTTATTTATTATACTTATTTAATCTAGCCACCACTGAGAGTATTAGAAGATGATCTAGAAAATTATATGTTTATAAGTGTTTTTTTTTCTTTCTTTATTGACACATTATTTAGGATTTCTATTATGATGACTCACTTCCTGATAGAACATGACATCACAATTAGTTGACATATAGGGCTTTATAAGCCCATGAACGCTACAACTACAGGCATTCAATTTTTTTTAACTTTATTGACACATATTGTTTACGATTTCTATTTATGGATTTCAGGTAACAATCTTGCAGACATTACATTTTTTGGGATATAATTACTGTGTATGTAGAAAGTGTTACAGCCTGTAGCTACCAGTATTCATTTATGTACAAGATAGGTCTATCCCAATTATGGGTTATATATTTCTACTAGCGACTTGCCCGTCAAAAATGACGGGGCAATAAAATTGTAAGGCAGGTTTTTTGGTGGTCTGAGATCCTTCGGAGCTCATTGCGAGGCTCTTGGTTGTTGTATTTTTTTTTAGACTTTACCTATTTGTAAGTAATATATGCAGGATGCATTGTGCTGAAGAGCTGGCAATCTGTTTTGCTGTTCCTGCTGCATACAATGTGTAGTAGTGTAAATAGGCTGCGTGCGCGAGGGGAAGCCGTTAGTGTAGCTGCGTATTTCCGCATTCTGTAAGTTAGTGTTGTAAAATGGCGGAAATTGTGTATGTGGTATGCGGGTGTGGATGATCTAGCGTCCTTGCTAAAAGTGTATCTTGTACCGCGTATGGCTTTTTTGAAAAGCCGGTTGTGCTTGGCGGTGTTTTGCGGCTTTAGGGTCCTGCAGCCTCGTTTTCATTTTTTTCGGCGCCCATTTTTTCTGTTGCTTAGGGAATTTTCGTGTGTCTTAACTCTGTAATTTGGACTTAAATTGAGGTGTAACTTTACTTGCAGAGGTCTTGCTGTGGGTAAGCTTTTCGTGTCCGTAAATTCTCGTATTTTTTTGTGTAAGTCTGTATTTAGTGATTGCGTGTTAGATGTATTTTGTCAAAATCCCGCTTGTGTGGGTGTTTGTAACCACTCGTGAGGCGGCGTAGAGCCTCCACCTCCGCAAATGCGGCCCTTCGCTTTGAGCTCGCAAAGCGTGACGACGATTCATAGTTTGACAACTATTATATGTGATGGTTATATTTCTAATACTATTGCTATTTGGGACTATCTCTTTTTGTTTATTGTTTCAATTGTTTTTAATTTTACATATACTTGGATGATCCAGTGATTAAAGGCAATATATGAGGATCATTATCCCTGTGGACAGACTTTCTGTCTTGTTTGGTAAATACAAGCGGTAAGGTTGGGGGGATAGAGACGCCATATTTTGTATAGCTCCACTATACACACCACATAATTTACCAAGATACTGGTGGTGAGTCTAAGTGCTTTGTTGCCTGTGCTACTTAAGAGAGCCCAGCTGCCTATATTCACTTGGCTTTACTTGCCTTTCCTATAGAGCTTAACCCACCTCCAATTGGAGATATTCCATGTGAGGCTAGCAAACCCCACTGGTACATTATAACATGGAGGGAGTGAGGTCCGGGGGTATATTTGGAATATTGGTACAGCCTTGTTTAGCCGCTGGGGTTAAGCTGTGAGGGATTATGGTCCTCTCCTTGTGATCAGATTAAGTTCACAAATCTTTTGGGCTGTTACCATCAATCTTTGGACACTATTTCAGCTGCTCTAGAACAAAGCTGATATCTAACAGGTGGATGGATTGTATTCTGGATATAAAGAAGATGGGACTATGGATGTGAACTGTATTTTATGTTGATATCTCTATATATACTGTATATAAATGTGAGTGCACTGGATTGTATCATTATTATCCAACTAAATGTTCTATATAAACTACACTATTTGGGCTTATGTGCCTCTCTCCCCCCAACCACAACACACACAGGCAGTGACACACACACACACACAGGCAGTGACATACATACACGCAGTGACACACACACACAGGCAGTGACACACACACACACACACAGGCAGAGACACACACACACAAGCAGTGACACACACACAGGCAATGACACACACACACACGCAGTGACACACACACACAGTGACACACACAAACACACACACAAGCAGTGACACATACACACAAGCAGAGACACAGACACACAAAGTCAGTGACACACACACAGGCAGTGACACACACACACACAGGCAGAGACATACACACACACACAAGCAGTGACACACACACAGGCAGTGACACACACACACACACAGGCAGTGCCACACACACACAGGCAGTGACATACACACAGGAAGTGAAACACACACACACAGGCAGTGACACACACAGGCAATGACACACACACACGCAGTGAAACACACAAACACACACACAAGCAGTGACACACACACACACAGGCAGTGACACACACACAGTCAGTGACACACAGACACACAGGCAGTGATACACACACACACAGCCAGTGACACACACACACACAGCCAGTGACACACACACACAGGCAGTGACACACACAAGCAGTGACACACAGGCAGTGACACAGACACACACACAGGCAGTGACACACACACAGGCAGAGACACAAATACACACACACACAGGCAGTGACACACACACACAGGTAGTGACACACACACACACACAGTGACACACACACATGGGCACATATACAGTGACACACACACACAGGCAGAGACACACACACACACAAGCAGTGACAAACACACACACACAGGCAGTGACACACACACAGTGACACACACACAGTGACACACAGGCAGTGACATACACACACACAGGCAGTGCCACACACACAGTGACACACACAGACACACAGGAAGTAACACACAGTGACACATACACACACAGACACACAATCACACACACAGGCAATGACACACACACACACACACACGCAGTGACACACACAAACACACACACACAAGCAGTGACACATACACACACACAAGCAGTGACACACACACACACAGGCAGTGACATACACACACACACACACACACACAGGCAGTGACATACACACACACACACACACATACACACACAGGCAGTGACACACACACAAGGACACACAGGCAGTGACACACACATGCACAAAAACAGACAGTGACACACACAAACACACAGGCAGTGACACATACACAGGCAGTGACACACACACACACAAGCAGAGAGACACACAGGCAGTGACACACACACAGGCAGTGACACACACATGCAGAGACACACACATACACAGGCAGTGACACACACACACACACAGGTAGTGACACACACACACAAGCAGTGACACACACACACACACACACAGGCAGTGACACACACAGTGACACACACACATGGGCACATATACAGTGACACACACAAACACACAGGCAGTGACACACACACAAGCAGTGACACACAGACACACAGGCAGTGACACACACACAGGAAGTGATACAGACACACACACAGGCAGTGACACACACAGGCAGAGACACACACACAGACACACACACACAAGCAGTGACACACACACAGACACACACACACACAGGCAGTGACACACAGACATACACACAGGCAGTGACACACACACACAAGCAGAGACACACACAGGCAGTGACACACACAAACACACACACAAGCAGGGACACATACACACACAGGCAGTGACACACACAGGCAGTGACACACAGACACACACACAGGCAGTGACACACACACACGGGCAGTGACACACACACACACACACACAGGCAGTGACACACACACAGAAACACAGGGAGTGACATACACACACAGGCAGTACCACATACACAGTGACACACACAGTGTGACAAACCACTTCTTTTACAGGTAGGATTGTCACCGATCTTGCAGTAACCACAGCCTTCTAGGGTATACAAAGTCCAGGACACCTTCAGCTCAGTTTTCCTTTTTTATTCAGTTTGAAAGCAGGTACTTTAAATAATAACAAAACAAACAAAATCCCTTGCTCTTACTTGAGCTCTTACTAGACAGTACTTGCTATCTGCAATTGGGTGGCTTTCCCACTTACCAATTTCCCAAACAACAGCAATGTCTTTGCAATAAGCGCAGCCTCTCCTAGCTGTCTTTTCCTCTGCCCCTTGGAGCAGGCTGCTCTCTTCTTTTAAAGGCCTGTCTGCTAATTGAGTAGCTACAGGTGAGTGCCAATTAGCTAACTCTTAAAAACCAGATCCAAGCTGTGGTCTGTTATACAGCAACTAGTGCTGTTGGAGCATTGGCCCCCCCTGCTCTCCAAATACTCCGCCCCAGGGACCCATACCATGTTTTGCAGAGCATCAGCTATGCATATTGCAAACTGTAACATCTCTCCCTGGGGCATTTAACTGAGAAATCCTCTGGTTGCTGTCTAGCAAATCAGGTCTGATGTATCTCCCATCAACCACTATTCCACCTTTATGCTCACATATCCTCCCCCCCAGCTCATACCCAAGGGTTTGAGCGACCATGGAAATCAGGGAGTGTACCCTCGAAAGCCCATCAGCATTACCTTGTTGCAGACCAGCCCTGTGTTCCACAGTGAAATTAAAAGATTGCAAACTCAAAAACCATCTGGTTACTCTGGAGTTACTTTCCCTGTTCTGATACATCCACGTCAGAGGAGCATGGTCCGTTATCAATCGAAACCTTCTGCCTAGTAGGTAGTATTTAAGAGAGTCTAGTGCCCACTTAATAGCAAGACACTCTTTTTCAACAATAGAGTAGTTCTTCTCATGTGGGTTTAACTTTCTGCTCAAAAAGAAAACAGGGTGTTCTTCACCCTGGTATTCCTGTGAAAGAACAGCCCCCAAGCCCACATCAGAAGCATCTGTCTGAACTATAAAATCCCTGGAAAAATCTGGGGTCACTAAGACAGGATGGCTACAGATAGCTTCCTTCAGACTCTTAAAAGCCGTTTCTGCCTCAGGGCACCATTTAACTATGACTGGGGATTTTGCTTTAATAAGGTCTGTCAGGGGTGCAGCAATGGTAGCAAAATCTGGAATGAACCGCCTATAATATCCAATTAAACCCAAAAATGCCTTTACTTGTTTCTTTGTAAGGGGCTGTGGCCATTTTTGTATGGCTTCTACTTTGGCTTCCTGTGGTTTAACCAAACCCCTCCCAATAGAATAACCTAAGTACTTAGCTTCCTCTAAACCAATCGTACACTTGGAAGGATTGGCAGTTAAGCCTGCTGAGCGGATAGCATCAAGTACCGCTTGAACTTTAGGGAGGTGGGATTCCCAGTCTGCACTGTGGATGACGACATCATCCAAGTATGCTGCAGCATAACGAACATGAGGTTTAAGAATTCTGTCCATCATTCGTTGGAATGTGGCAGGTGCCCCATGTAACCCAAATGGCAATACAGTGTACTGAAACAGGCCACTGGGTGTTGAAAAGGCTGTCTTTTCTTTGGCTCTTTCAGTGAGCGGGACCTGCCAGTAACCCTTTGTTAAATCCAAGGTTGTTAGATAACGAGCTTTGCCCAGTCTTTCTATTAACTCATCAACTCTTGGCATTGGGTAAGCATCAAATTTTGAGAGGGCGTTTAACTTGCGGTAGTCATTGCAGAACCTCCATGTGCCATCAGGTTTTGGCACCAATACAATAGGACTACTCCAGTTACTCTGGGATTCTTCAATGACTCCAAGTTTTAACATGCTCTCAACCTCTAAGTTTATAACCTCCCTCCGGGCCTCAGGAATTCTATAGGGTTTGAGGTTAACTCTTTTCCCTGGTTCGGTTATTATGTCATGTTTAATCACTTTAGTCTTTCCTGGAACTATCGAGAAAACATCCCTATTTCTTCTGATGAAATCTCTGACCTCTTGCTTTTGATGGACAGACAGAGTCTTAGATACGTTCACATCTGGCTCTACTATAGGAGGTTCTGAAGGTTTTAAAGCAACCAGGACCTCCCTGTCCTTCCATGGCTTTAACAGATTTATATGATACAACTGTTCAGGCTTTCTTCTTCCTGGTTGTCTGACTTTATAATTGACATCACTCACTTTCTCTATTATTTCATAGGGTCCATGCCAAGTCGCAAGGAACTTATTCTCCACAGTAGGGACCAGAACCAATACCCTGTCTCCAGGTTGGAACACTCTGACTCTAGCATTACGGTTATAGCTGTTTTTCTGAGCCTGCTGGACTTCCAGCATGTGTTCCCTGACAATAGGCATGATGGTGGCCATTCTATCCTGCATTTGAGCTATATGCTCAATTACACTCCTGTGAGGAGTAGTCTCCTGTTCCCAGGTCTCCTTAGCAATATCCAATATTCCCCTGGGATGTCTTCCATATAATAATTCAAAAGGAGAGAAGCCCGTGGAGGCCTGTGGAACTTCCCTAATGGAAAACAGTAGATATGGCAATAAAAAATCCCAATTTCTTCCATCTGCATCAATTACCTTGCGTAGCATACTCTTAAGGGTTTTGTTGAACCTCTCTACTAAACCATCAGTCTGTGGGTGATATACTGAGGTCTTAAGATGTTTAACCTGCAAGAGCCTGCACAACTCTTTTGTGACTCTGGACATGAACGGGGTCCCCTGGTCTGTCAGTATTTCTTTAGGGATACCCACCCTACTGAACATCAACATAAGTTCCTTAGCTATTAGCTTTGCAGAGGTATTACGCAAGGGAATGGCCTCAGGATAGCGAGTTGCATAGTCCAAGATGACTAATATATATTGGTGTCCCCTAGCGGACTTTACCAGTGGCCCCACTAAGTCCATAGCGATCCTTTCAAAAGGCACGTCAATTATGGGTAAGGGTACAAGTGGACTACGAAAAGTCTTGAAAGGAGCCCTGTACTGGCACTCAGGACATGAGGAGCAATAGTTTGTAATAGCAGCAAACACTCCAGGCCAGTAAAACCGTCTAAGGACTCTCTCTCTAGTTTTTCCGACTCCCAAGTGTCCCCCTAATATGTGGCTGTGAGCCAACTTTAGCACTATATTCTGGTAAGTCTGAGGAACCAACAGCTGCCTAATGATGTCTGAATCCTTTTTTTCTACACGGTAAATTAGGTCATTTTGTACTTCAAAATAGGGGAACGGCAGTGCTCCTCCTGGCTGATTAACAACCCCGTTTACAACTTTAATATCATTTCTAGCTGTCCCTAAAGTGGGATCTTCCCACTGAGCGCTTTTAAAGTTACCTGGACTAATTCCAATATCAATTAAGTCCTTATCCTTGTCTGCATTATTAGTAGGCTCCTCACTAGTTTGAGCTGGGTTATCTCCTATTAATACTGGTTTAGGGCAGTATTTTTTTTTTTTTTTCTTATTTTTCCGTCACAGTGGTCAAAACCCAAGTCAACATCGGAAAAAGGGAACACATTATCCTCGACAGACTGACTCATTTCTGATAAATTTTGGTCTGTCTTTTGTAAAGCTGCCCATAATTTTAGAAAATGAGGAAAGTCTCTACCGATCACTACCTCATGGGCTAATCTAGGTACTACACCCACTCGGTACTTTAAATTCCCATACTGGGTTCCAATATTTACTTCCGCAGTGGGGTATTCCTTTTTATCACCATGAACACAGATAATGCCTATTTTCTGTCCATGATCAGGTTTTACACAAGGTATTATAGACTCTGCTACCAACGTAACCATACTACCTGAATCAAGTAATGCTTTAGACATTTTTCCATTCACAGTTACACAGCATTTATGAGCGTTATTATCATAGTCATTGTTAACAATACCATAACAACTGAGCAAAAATGAACGTGTTCCCTCATTTTTGCCCATATTGCATTCCATAGGTTCATCCTTAAATGGACAGTCTTTGGCCATATGACCATCCTCTTTGCACTTGAAACATTTGACAGTACAGTCTGACCACCAATTAGTTCCTTTCCCAGGCCTATTAGACCTGGATGCCCCCCTTAAACCTTGAACAGTCTTACCCGGTCTTGCAGAATCTTGGGGCTTAGGATTGCGAGGGTTTTCCTGTGAAGTAGGACATAGCAGTTCTCCTGCAGCCGCATATCTTTCCACCAAGGCATTCAGTTGGTCAGCTGTATGGGGGTCACTTTGGCTGACCCAGCGACGCAGGGAAGCTGGTAAACCACGCAAAAACCGGTCCATTACTAAGGTTTCCACAATGTGGCTAGCTGAATGGATTTCAGGTTGTAACCATTTCCGTGCAAGGTGTATGAGGTCAAACATTTGGGAACGTGCGGCTTTGTCTGAAGAATATGACCATGAGTGGAACCTTTGGGCACGTACTGCAGAGGTTACACCCAGTCGTGCCAAGATTTCAGCTTTCAATTTGCTGTAGATACTTGCATCGGCTGGTTCTAGGTCATAATATGCCTTCTGCGGCTCTCCACTTAGGAACGGTGCCAGTATGCTTGCCCACTCACCAGCCGGCCATCCGTCCCTCTCAGCAGTGCGCTCAAATGCCAGAAGGTACGCCTCAACATCATCTGATGCGGTCATTTTCTGAAGATAGTGGCTCGCCCGAATCACCTTTGGCCCCTGGTATCTTCCATCAGGGTCTCCATTCAGTTTTCCAGAGATCGCTTGGATTACCTGTTGTAGTCCCTGGGTGACTTTTTGCTGCTCCTCACGGGCTACTTTAAACATCTCCGCTTGTGTCACAACAAGCTGTTTCACCAAGGACTCAGTGCCCTCCATTTGTGTTTTGGCCAGGACTTTAGCACACTCTGCCTGGGCCAGCACCAGTTGCTGCAGGGCTGCACTGTTTTCTGCAGCTCTCCTGTTAGTCTCCTGTTGCACAGAGGAGGATTGGATCAGAGCCTTGATAACATCCTCCATGTTGAGCTTTAAATGACTTCTACCCTCAGGCTTACGTGGATGCCCGCATTCTCCACCATATGTGACATACCACTTCTTTTACAGGTAGGATTGTCACCGATCTTGCAGTAACCACAGCCTTCTAGGGTATACAAAGTCCAGGACACCTTCAGCTCAGTTTTCCTTTTTTATTCAGTTTGAAAGCAGGTACTTTAAATAATAACAAAACAAACACAATCCCTTGCTCTTACTTGAGCTCTTCCTAGACAGTACTTGCTATCTGCAATTGGGTGGCTTTCCCACTTACCAATTTCCCAAACAAAAGCAATGTCTTTGCAATAAGCGCAGCCTCTCCTAGCTGTCTTTTCCTCTGCCCCTTGGAGCAGGCTGCTCTCTTCTTTTAAAGGCCTGTCTGCTAATTGAGTAGCTACAGGTGAGTGCCAATTAGCTAACTCTTAAAAACCAGATCCAAGCTGTGGTCTGTTATACAGCAACTAGTGCTGTTGGAGCATTGGCCCCCCCTGCTCTCCAAATACTCCGCCCCAGGGACCCATACCATGTTTTGCAGAGCATCAGCTATGCATATTGCAAACTGTAACATCTCTCCCTGGGGCATTTAACTGAGAAATCCTCTGGTTGCTGTCTAGCAAATCAGGTCTGATGTATCTCCCATCAACCACTATTCCACCTTTATGCTCACAACAGACACACAGGAAGTAACACACAGTGAAACATACACACACAGGCAGTGATACACACAGGCAATGACACACACAAACACACACACAAGCAGGGACACACACACACACACAAGCAGGGACACAGACACACACAGGCAGGCAGTGACACACACACACACAGTGACAAACACAGACAGAGACACACACACAGCCAGTGACACACACACACAGGCAGTGACACACACACGGACACACAGGCAGTGACACACACACACACAGGCAGTGACACACACATATGGGCACATATACAGTGACACACACATACACAGGTAGTGACATACACACAGGCAGTGACACACACACACAAAAGCAGAGACACACACAGGCAGTGAAACACACAAACACACACACAAGCAGGGACACATACACACACAGGCAGTGACACACACAGGCAGTGACACACACACACAGGCAGTGACACACACACAGGCAGTGACACACACAGACAGAGACACACACACAGGCAGTGACACACGCACACACAGGCAGTGACACACACACACACACACACACACAGGCAGTGACACACGCAGACACACAGGAAGTAACACACAGTGAAACATACAGACACACAAACAGGGAGTGTCTTACACACAAACACAGGCAGTGACACACACAGGCAGTGACACACACACACACACACAGTGACACACACAAACACACACACACACAGGCAGTGACACACACAAACACACAGACACACATGCAGTGACACAGACACACAGGCAGTGACACACACACACACACGGACACACATGCAGTGACACAGACACACAGGCAGTGACACACACAGGCAATGACACACACACATGCAGTGACACACACAAACACATACACACACAAGCAGGGACACACACACACACACACAGGCAGTTACACACACACACACACACACAGTGACACACACAAATGGGCACATATACAGTGACACACACAAACACACACAGGCAGTAACACACACACATAGGCAGGGACACACACAGGAAGTTACATACACACAAAGGCAGTGACACACACACATAGGCAGGGACACACACACAGGCAGTGACACACACACACAGGCAGAGACACACACACAGGCAGTGACACACACACACAGACACACAGACACACAGGCAGTGATACAGACACACACAGGCAGTGACACACACACACAGGCAGTGACACACACACACACAGGCAGTGACACACACACACAGGCAGTGACACACACACACACAGGCAGTGACACACACACACACACACAGGCAGTGACATACACACATAAACACACACACACACAGTGAAACATACACACACATACATACAAATAGGGAGTGTCTCACACACACACACACAGGCAGTGACACACACAGGCAATGACACACACACACATGCAGTGACACACACAAACACACACACAAGCAGGGACACACACACACACAGGCAGTGACACACACACGCAGGCAGTGAAACACACACACATAGGCAGTGAGACACACACACACACAAGCAGAGACACACACAAGCAGGGACACATACACACACAGGCAGTGACACACACAGGCAGTGACACACACACACACACAGGCAGTGACACACACACACACAGAAACACAGGGAGTGACATACACACACAGGCAGTGCCACACACACAGTGACACACACAGACACACAGGAAGTAACACACAGTGAAACATACACACACAGACACACAAACAGGGAGTGTCTCACACACACACACACAGGCAGTGACACACACAGGCAATGACACACACACACACATGCAGTGACACACACAAACACACACACAAGCAGGGACACACACAAACACACACACAGGCAGTGACACAGACACACACACGCAGGCAGTGACACACACAGACAGAGACATAGGCAGTGACACACACACACACACACAGGCAGTGACACAAAGACACACACAGGCAGTGACATACACACAGGCAGTGACACACAGACACATACACAGGCAGTGACACACACACACACAGGCAGTGACACACACACACAGGCAGTGACACACGCACACACAGACAGGCAGTGACACACACACACACAAGCAGTGACAAACACACACACACACAGGCAGTGACACACAGACACACACAGAGGCAGTGACACACACACAGGCAGTGACACACACACACACAGGCAGTGACACACGCACACACAGGCAGTGACACACACACACAGACAGGCAGTGACACACACACACAGAACCACAGGCAGTGACACACACACAGGCAGTGACACACACACACAAGCAGTGACACACACACAGAAACACAGGCAGTGACACAAACACACACACACACACACACAGGCAGTGACACACGCACACACAGGCAGTGACACACACACAGGCAGTGACACAGACACACACACACAGGCACTGACTCGCACACACACAGGCAGAGACACACACAAGGCAGTGACACACACACATGCAGGCAGTGACACACACGTGCAGGCAGTGACACACACACACACACATACAGTGAGTGACACAGACACACAGTCAGTGACACACACACATGGGCACATATGCAGTGACACACACACAGGCAGTGACACACACACACACAGGCAGTGACACACATACATGCAGGCAGTGACACACACATGCAGGCAGTGACACACACACACACACATACATTGAGTGACACAGACACACAGGCAGTGACACACACACATGGGCACATATGCAGTGACACACACACAGGCAGTGACACACACACAGGCAGTGACACACACACACACACAGGCAGTGAGACACACACAGGCAGTGACACACACACATGCAGTGACACACACACAGGCATTGACAGACGCACACACAGGCAGTGACACACACAGGCAGTGACACACACACAGGCAGTGACACACACACACACACACAGGCAGTGCCACACACACAGTGACACACACACAGAAACACAGGCAATGACACACACAGACACACAGGAAGTAACACATAGTGACACATACCCACACAGACACACAAACAGGGAGTGTCTCACACACAAACACAGGCTATGACACAAACACACACACAGTGACACACACAAACAGTGACACACACAAACACACACACAAACAGGGACACACACACACACACACAGGCAATGACACACACACATGGACACACAGGCAGTGACACACACACGCAGGCAGTGACAAACACACACAAACACACAGGCAGTGACACACACCCACAGTGACACACACACATGGGCACCTATACAGTAAAACACACAAACACACAGGCAATGACACAAAGACACACACACAGGCAGTGACACACACACACAGGCAGTGACACACACACACACAGGCAGTGACACACACACGGACACACAGGCAGTGACACACACACACAGACAGTGAGAGACACACACACAGGCAGTGACACACACAGGCAGTGACAAACACACAGGCAGTGACACACACACACATACAGTGAGTGACACAGACAC
>CM050166.1:444856571-445056991 GCA_027410445.1 Discoglossus pictus | reverse complement strand
GGTAGATACACACACACATAGGCAGTGACACACACACAGGCAGTGACATACACACACACAGGCAGTGACACACACGCAGGCAGAGACACACACACACAGGCAGTGCCACACACACAGTGACACACACACACACACAGGCAGTGACACACACACAGGCAGTGACATGCACACACACACACAGAGGCTGTGACACACACACAGGCAGTGACACACAGACACACACAGGCAGTGACAAACACACAGGCAGTGACACACACACACAGGCAGTGACACACAAACAGACACACAGGCAGTGACACAGACACACACGCAGGCAGTGACACACACACACAGTGACACACACACATGGGCACATATACAGTGACACACACACACAAAAAAAACAGGCAGTGACACACACACAGACACACACAGGCAGAGACACAGACATACACAAAGGTAGTGACACATACACACATAGGCAGTGACACACACACGGACACACAGGCAGTGACATAGACACACACACAGGCAGTGACACACACACGCAGGCAGTGACACACACACACAGTGACACACATACACAGGCAGTGACACACACACAGGCAGTGACACACAAACACACACACACACGCAAGCAGGGACACACACAGACAGGCAGTGACACACACACACACACACACATGCAGTGACACACACAGGCAGTGACACACACACACACAGGCAGTGACACAAACACAGGCAAACACAAATAGGGAGTGTCACACACACACAGGCAGTGACACACACACAGTGACACACACACAGTGACATACAAACACACACACAAGCAGGGACACACACACACATGCAGTGACATACACACACACACACAGGCAGTGACACACACATAGGCAGTGACACACACACAGGCAGTGACACACACACACAGGCAGTGACACACACACAGGCAGTGACATACACACACACACACACATAGGCAGTGACACACACACAGGCATTGACACACACACACAGGCAGTGACACACAAACAGACACACAGGCAGTGACACAGACACACACACAGGCAGTGAAACACACACGCAGGCAGTAACACACACACACACAAACAGTTTAGTTACACAGACACACTGGCAGTGACACACATACACACAGTGACACACATACATAGGCAGTGACACACACACAGGCAGTGACACACACACAGGCAGTGACACAGACACACAGTGACACACAAACACACACACACAAGCAGGGACACACACACACAGGCAGTGACACACACACATGCAGGCAGTGACACACACACACAGGCAGTGACACAAACACAGGCAATGACACACACAGACACACAAACAGGGAGTGTCACACACACACAGGCAGTGACACACACGCAGTGACACACACACACACAAGCAGGGACACACACACACAGGCAGTGACATACACACACAGGCAGTGAAACACACACAGGCAGTGACACACACACACACAGGCAGTGACACACACATAGGCAGTGACACACACACAGGCAGTGACATACACACACACAG
Source organism: Discoglossus pictus (assembly GCA_027410445.1). Taxonomy (NCBI): domain Eukaryota; kingdom Metazoa; phylum Chordata; class Amphibia; order Anura; family Alytidae; genus Discoglossus; species Discoglossus pictus. The sequence goes on along the minus strand of CM050166.1, from coordinate 445,055,458 downwards.
GCAGTGACACACACACACACAGGCAGATACACACACACACAGGCAGTGCCACACACACAGTGACACACACACACACAGGCAGTGACACACACACACACACACAGGCAGTGACACACACACAGGCAGTGACACTCAGACACACACAGGCAGTGACACACACACAGGCAGTGACACACACACACACAGGCAGTGACACACAAACAGACACACAGTTAGTGACACAGACACACACACAGGCAGTGACACACACACGGACACACAGGCAGTGACACAGACACACACGCAGGCAGTGACACACACGCAGTGACACACACACACACAGTGACACACAAACACACACACAAGCAGGGACACACACACACACAGGCAGTGACATACACACACACACAGGCAGTGACACACAAATAGGCAGTGACACACACACAGGCAGTGACATACACACACAGGCAGTGACACACACACAGGCAGTGACACACACACACAGGCAGTGACACACACACACAGGCAGTGCCACACACACAGTGACACACACACACACAGGCAGTGACACACACTCAGGCAGTGACATTACCACACACACAGAGGCAGTGACACACACACAGGCAGTGACACACACACACACAGGCAGTGACACACAAACAGACACACAGGCAGTGACACAGACACACACACAGGCAGTGAGAGACACACACACAGGCAGTGACACACACACGGACACACAGGCAGTGACACAGACACACACGCAGGCAGTGACACACACACACACACATGGGCACATATACAGTGACACACACACACACAAAAAACACAGGCAGTGACACACACAGACACACAGGCAGAGACACACAGAGGCAGTGACACACACACACAGTGACACACACACATGGGCACATATACAGTGACACACACACACACACACACACACAAAAAACACAGGCAGTGACACACACAGACACACAGGCAGTGACATAGACACACACACAGGCAATGACACACACACACAGGCAGTGACACACACGCAGGCAGTGACACACACACAGGCAGTGACACACACACAGGCAGTGACACACACACACAGGCAGTGACACACACACGGACACACAGGCAGTGACACACACACACAGTTTTTTTTTTTTGCGAGGTCGTAATGTGTGGTAACGTGTCTCGTATGTTTTTTGCGTTGCGAGGTAAAGTTTGCGAGGGTCGCAGTTGGTGTGTCGTGTTGTTTGCGTTGCGACGTAAAGTTTGCGAGGGTCGCAGTTGCTGGCAAGGAGCGCCTTCGGCGCTCCATGCCAGCAACTGAAGCCCTCGTCCGTGGCCCTCGCTATGCGAGCCCGCAAGCGTTAGCAACAACTCGTACGCTCACAACTATATACGTGATATATTTATTTAATGCGTGTACTGCTGATTAGACAATTCTTATCCGTAGATAACTAGATGCAGAAGATTAGGGCGCATAACAAAACCACATATTATAAACATTAGAAGTGAGTAAATCCCAACAAAACATCAAAAATGTGCTTGATAAATAACTATCCATATTGTTTTCTCCTACCTGAATGTATCCGAGAAGCCCGGTCAGTCTGGCCACTAAAAGCGAGGTTTGTGAACTATGAGTCCCAATGAAAGCTGCCACCACACCTCTCCTAGAACAGATATAATTAGGAGCTGGGTCTTCTGTTCCTGTTAATATTCTCAGGGTTTTTCCTCCGGCAAGTCCTTCATCCCCAAAATAATCGAACACACTATATCCCAGGGTAATATTGGGTAGGAGATTCTTATTTGCGTTTATATCTTTTATAGCATAAAAATAAGCCAAAAGTTGACATAAAAGATGAAGTTTCACTCTGTAAAATAATATAAAAGAGATTAATTTAAAGAATAGCAAAAATATTACTATTTATAAAAATGTGCTTAACTAGGAGACACTGCTATTAAATTACAAATATAAAAAATGCATCTATTGTAAAGACTACATTCATGTTGGTTAGAAAAGTAAATAAAATATAAAAGTCGTGTACATATCTGTCTGGGTCAAGCAGAACAGAACCACTGGACAAGTTCTACAAGACGTCCATTTAGCCATTAGTATAACAATAGGAAACATACAATGACTCAAGGCCACATACATATTTATCAAATATTGCAATAACGACCTTATCCTTATTGTATTTATATACACAAGTTACACAGGAATATGGAAGATCAAATTAATGATGAAATGTCTTATAAACCAACTTTTATGTCAACTCAAAGCAAAGGGAAACAAATCCAATTCAACCGGAAACATCCCTGTTATATTATTAGGAGAAATACATTTATTAAACTAAAACTAGCAACGAGAATATTTCCTAGATCTGTATTTGGCTTATTTTATATTATTTGTCCTTTATTCGCTTTGTCTAAAGATGTACCCAACCTATTTTTAGCTATTAAATCTTATTTATATGTGCATTTAGTAATATAAGGTCATCATATCACCATTTTATTAGAAGAAGAAATAAATATAATTTGATTATTTTCTTTTTAATGTCATCGCTCCATTCCCTTATTCATTTGTGTCCTTCTCTAAACCCCCCGAGCTGTACAATGTTCTTGTTTTAGAGGAGACACCAAAACCTGTCCTCCATATTCCAAGTGAGGACTAATCAGGGTTTGTGTAGTGTCAGGATTAGTTTATCTTTGTTTGTATCTATAACTCTATTAAAGGGATTAGAAGAAAAAATGTGAAAAATAGTATAATTATATTGTGGCGGACACAAAGTATGGATCAATGTCACGTTAAATGTAATCAATAATCATTCTCTACTCTCACCAGACCTGGCTTTATCACCATATTATGGGAGTTCTAGCTCCAGAGTGGAGGGATTGTAATAGGACAAATGTTCCCACTCGCTAATCTCTTCATGGGTGAGATAACACACGTACCCACATTAATGATGGACGCCTCACCAGACCTGGCTTTATCACAATGATGGACACCTCACCAGACATGGCTTTATCACCATATTATATGACTGATCGGGAGTTCTAGCTCCAGAGTGGAGGGATAGTAATAGGACAAATGTTCCCACTCGCTAATCTCTTCATGGGTGAGATAACACACATACCCACATTAATGATGGACGCCTCACCAGACCTGGCTTTATCACAATGATGAACGCCTCACCAGACCTGGCTTTATCACCATATTATATGACTGATCGGGAGTTCTAGCTCCAGAGTGGAGGGATTGTAATAGGACAAATGTTCCCACTCGCTAATCTCTTCATGGGTGAGATAACACACATACCCACGTTAATGATGGACGCCTCACCAGACCTTGCTTTATCACCATATTATATGACTGACTAGGAACTTGCCCATCAAAAATGACTGGAGTAAAATTGTAAGCCTGGCAATGCTGTTTGCCCCACAATGCGAGGATATGGCCCCTCTGAACCCCTTCGGTGCTCATTGCGAGCCTCTTCCCCCATGTAATTTGCAGGCCCCGCAATCAGCTCCTTCGTCACTCATTGTGATCCCCGCGGCGCTCATTGTGGGTCTCTCCCCCTGTGTAGTTTAGGGGCCTCGCGTTGACTGTTACTACCTTGGGTTAGGAGTTAGTGCCTTGGGTTAAGTGTTACTGCCTTGAATTAAGACTTACTGTCTTGTGTTAAGTGTTACGTCTTTGAGCTCGTTTTTACGTCCTTCATCATGGTTTTATGTCCTTCGCCCTCGTTGTTGCAGTGTTTAAGTTTTTTCAGCTGCCATTTTTTTTTCTCGCTTATCCAATTTTCATTTCTGAAAAAATGCTAAATATGGCTCAAATTAACTTGCAACTTCACTCACAGGCTCCCTATACCCCCCCCCCCCCCCACTACTGTGCTGTGTGTGAGTGTGTAAGTTAATTTGATTTATATTTGTTGTTTTTAGCAGGTCTTTCGAGTTCCTTGGTTCGGCCGTTAAAGTCGTAATTTTCCGAGGCCCACAGTCCATCTGAGGGGCCATAATTATGTGCACCGCGCTAAGTCCTACTGGCCTCTTGATGAGTCTTCAGCGCTCATTGCAGCCTAACTCCTGCGTGCCTCAACTACTCGGCGCGATTCGCAAAGCTTGCGGTCGACGGCTCGGAAAGTGTGACCAACACTGATAACTATATATGTTATTAGGAGTTCTAGCTCCAGAGTGGAGGGATAGTATTAGGACAAATGTTCCCACAACCATCACTAATCTCTTCATGGGTGAGATAACACACGTACCCACATTAATGATGGACGCCTCTTCAGATCTCATTGCTATTATTTTTCATATCTCCTATAACATTAAAGTGCAGTTTATTTTCATGTACAATCAGAAAGAATAAAAAATTTTGCCCTTTTTTAGATACATTGTACAGGTATGAGCAACATTAAGATGCTTTAAGATGCATTAAGAATAATTACAATATTTTTATACAGACCATCACTAGTAAATGTATGAATGCGGGTCTATAACAGGAAGCTTTAAGAACAAATACATCTTGTACCTAGATACTGAATTACACATCACAGATCCTATAAATCAGTTACTAGAGGAAAAGACCAGCAGACCCTTCCATGAGAGCCTCTGATTGTCTGATGACGGATCCAAGTGGGAAAGACGTTCTTTTATTATTTAGTAAAATACATTAAATAATAACTAGCCGACGGCTTCATTTACTACACGTCTGAGAACAAGATGATAAGACATTTCTCTGTCAGTATCAGCGCACAGTTTGGCTCTAATTCCCCGGATACAATAACAACAGGTTTCTTACATCTGTAAATAGAGCAAACAGCAGACGTCTCGTGTCACAGAATAGCGCAGATACTCACCAGATGGCGAGAAGCCATAGACTGAACATCTTGTAATTATATAGATATTGGATATTCATGGAAGGTGCTACCTGAGTCATTATTGTAATTATTATATTGTGTTAGATCAAAAAATAGAGCAGATGTATTAGGTATCCATTATGTTAGGTTAATATTTTACTCCCATTCCTTTGGGTTCGTAAGCCGAAAATAGCACTTAGTCTCATGAGGAATGCTAATGTTCACTTTTGCAACTGTCACTGTTACCATGGCAACCCGCAAAAGCCCATTAAGGCTGTCATTACAATCACACTCCCCATGTGATTCAAGACCCCAAATGGTTCATGAGCATTTGGAGATCCAAAGTGTCCAATTGCCTGGAGAGGCCATTAGCCTTCTGATATACTCCTTCATGCCTGTAACGGATAGTAAATCTCACCCAAAACGTTATGGTTGTAGCTCTTTAGGGTTCAGAAGACTGTCAGACTCTCCATCTTAATAACCACATAGCTTACCTTTCAGGGCAACAGTTTGCCGCTCAGGTATGCAATGGGTGCTTTTTGCCCTGGGCATCCACTTGATTCAAAACAGCTTCAATGTCATTGGTGAAGTCACCATCTGGACCACGAAAATCTGTGAGTAATTAGGGGCAATTGGAATGGTGTGGGTCGTTAGGTCAGCATTCAGGTCCTAGAAGGCTTTCTCACATTTAGGGTCCAGTGTACCAGGTAGGGCATATTCTTTTTTGGTGAGGTCTGGAAGTGGCTTTGCTAGGTACTAGTGCTAGGTACTAATAGAAAACAAACTGTGCAGTACCCAGAAATGCCATCACATGACTCTTACTCACTGGTGTAGACCTCTGCTCTATGGAGGTTACTTTGGCTCACTCTGTCCTTGCACTCCTATTCCCTACTCTGTACCCTAGGTTTTGCAACCTCCAATTTAGCAAACTTACTATTGTCAGGGTGAATAGTCAACCCTGCTTGCAGGATCAAACTCAGGATTATGGCTAGGTGAGTCACATATTCCTGTAAAGTATATCTGAACTAGGCACTTGCCCATCAAAAATGACAGTACAATATTGTATTGTATTAAATATTGTGTGTTCTGTCTCTTTGTGTGTCCTCTCTCTTTGTATCCTATCTCTTTCTCTGTGCACTATCTCTCTCTATGCCCTCTCTCTCTGCCCTCTCTCTATCATTCCCTCCTTATATCTCTCCCTCCCTTCTTCTCTCCTTCCTCTCTCCCTTCTCTCTCTCTCTCTCCCTCCATCCATCCCTCTCTCTCTCCCTCCCTCTGTTTCTCTCTACCTCTCCTTCTCACTCTCAACCCTACCTCCCTCTTCTTCAACTCTCTTTCCCCTTCTTCTAACTCTCCTTCTCTCCCTCTCTCTCCTTCTCTCTTTGCCGTGCAATGTGTGGCTCGCAATGAGGTAGTCGGTTCTGACTCCTTGAATTCCTATGAGAGGTGCAGACAACTGTAGAGGGGTATGTGGGTTACTTGCCCATTATGGATACCCCATTCCATAAGGTCACTATTGATATCTTAGGGCCCTTAGCGAGACCCAGCAAGACAGTGAATAAATATATCCTTTTGATGGTAGACTACGCTACCCGCTACCCTGAGGCCATTTCCCTGGCTAGAATTATGGATAACCTTAGAGGAAGCATTAATGGTTGAATTCTCCTGGGTAGGGTTCTCCAGGGAGATTTTGTTGGATAGAGTTACCCAGTTCATGGTTGAACTAACCCAGCAGCTATGTAGGCTATGCAGGATCAAGCACCTAAGCTCCTTACCCTATCATCCCAAACCAACGTTGTCCTCAATGGTACCTTGAAACAAATTCTCCGTGCCTTCATGGACCAAGTGGGAGATTGGGAGAAGCTTCTACCATATCTCATCTTTGTCTACCATGAGGTATGCAGGAGTCAACTGGTTTCTCCCCTTCACGCTCATGTATGAATGTGATCCGAAAGTCTTGGTAGGGGTAGTAAATGCAGGAACTGGTGCCTGCAGTCTCTTATATATGCATTTTCTGAGTGAGGTTAACTGCTCTAACACGGTTAGTCAGGGATTATGTGCAGGCCCCGAATGTAAGATCACTCGCATTAGTCACATTTACAGGCTGAAGAGGTATTAGCAGTGACCGCATAGTCTACTCACGGTCTGCCGGCCTACCTGCAGCAATCCCGAGATAAGGCTCCTGCCCAGCCTTCAGGAACAGTTACTCAGAATTTTTCAGTCAGTCTCCTAACCTAATGAGCCCCAGAATTCTCAACTATCTGATCTTTTGGCCCAATAACCTAAATTATTTTCTGCCCTGCTGGGGCACACTACATAACTTCCCACCAGGTGCCCACCACTCTCTTGATTCTGTGGTCTCATGGACTGGACTATTTTTGGTTGACAACTGGCTATGGATGAACACTAGCCATGTGGCTACCAAACTCAAAGTTTATTGCCATGGTCATAAGGGGATCCTTAAAGGACTATGACACAGTTATATGTTGTACAGTGTTTGGCCCCAGGCCCTGGTTATGTACCCTGGACCTCAAGGAGCCCATTTAATCAAATTATTTGAGCTTTCAAGGCTCAGGGTCATTTTTGTAATCTTTAAATGTTTATTCGATGTGCAGAATGTGTTTCTGGGTGTAAGTGTTACATTGGGCCAATAAAAATATACTGCCTGGGTGTTGGGTCGCTGACCCACCCTAAAAGCACAGACTGCTTGGCTCCAGCAGTGGATTATCTGCATAAACACCACCATTATCACATATTAGATGAGATTAACTTTATCTGGCAAACAATGGGACAAAAACAGATCATAATATCTGTTTTTGTCCCATTGTTTGCCATATAAAGTTAATCCCATCTAACATGTGATAGAGACTGCAGGATGTGTATTGGAGATGACCCTATTACTCTCAGTAAACTACTGTTAGACCCCATGTGGAGTTTATCTCCTGTGATTGTCTGCCACCCCCTCTTTTAGTTACATTGTGTACACCCCCTCTGTGTCTAACTGCTATAAATATTGCTGACATTTAAAAAATAAATCAGTTTACTCTGAGGCATTTAGGAATTGTATGTTCTCTGATTATGCTCCTGGTGACTGCGAAACTGAACCTATCTCCACCCTCGAAGTAACCTGTGCTGATCACTACCACAGGAAGGTTACTTGGACTCCTGGAAGCGCTGACTGTTACAGAAGCCAGATATTAGTGTGCTGTGGGTAGTTAAACTGTAGTCAATAGCAGGTGGCTCTGGGCTTGTATAGCCCCTACTCTTGGATCGTCACAACTGGTCGGCAGTGGTGGAATCTAAATGCAAGAACCAGCAGTAAGGATAGGCTATGGTGATCTTTGCAGTCTCGAAGTCCAGTACTTTTGGAGGCTTGGCCAGCAAGCAGAAACCCCTCTGCGATTTTGCCAAACCTTCAATTCCAGGCCCAAGTCCAAGGAAGTCCAGCCTTGGATAGAGGGGATCAGGGTCCACATAGAGGCCTGCAGAGAAGAGGTGATCAGGGAGAAAAAGAGCCTGATCACCAGTATGCGGGAGCTGCGAGGGTAACGGATTGCCACAGACGAGGATAAGTGGACAGCTATTCTAAATCAGTGGATGGTTTCCCTTGGGCTCCAGCCGGGTGAGAAGCTAGTAGAACGGCTTGAGGACCTGGTGTGGTTGGAGCTTGACTTGGAACATGAGTATGTGGACCTAATGCTTCCAACTCCTTCATCACAATGACCCTCCTTCTACACCCTTGGGCTGATGTAAGGGCTTCCTGATGTGCTGCAGGGTGATCCAAAGAGTGGCCTAGGAACTGAAGAGCGCTTGGAAATCCTATTGGTACAAAGCCAAAAGGACGTGGAAATAGACCCAGGGACAAAAGAAGAAAAATTACTTAAATGGTTGATCCATAAAGAAATGGAGTTGGAAAGGGAGTACGAGGAACTTCTTGAGGAGGTGGGCCTAGGTGGGACCAGGCTCAAGTACTTGGAGCTACCCATACTTCCCCATCTGAACTAGCAGAGAATACACTGCAAGAAGAAACTAACTGTTGGCTACACCCCTATAAGGTAAAGGAATGAAACCAGAAGGTACATGGACATCTGACCGCTACAGAACAGACAAAATCAGAAGGACTGCTGGTAACTCACCAGGATAGGGAGGCCAGGAGGATAGACACTGGTAGATGCAAGACAGGAGAGCAGTGTAAAGCAGCACCAGCCACTGGGAGATGGCCAACAGCCAGAGAAGTTCCAGCCGCTAACCAAGGGCGAGCAGCTGGAGACTGAATAGTTGACTAAGGAGGATACTCATCCTAACGAGCTACCAACCCCAGCAAAGTCTGCTACCCCAGATGAGCCTCAGTCAGGAAAGGGTCTCCATCCAGAGACCTTAATCCTGAGTCCTGCTCTGTTTTTCCTCAACCTTGCCTTGACCACTGACCCTAAGGAGATTGTGCCGGTGGGGAAGTGTTTGTTACCCCTGCCTGAGATGCTCCCTATTTGGGATACCCCAGAGCCGCCTTTGGCCAAGGGGGTAATAGGATGCCCCTGGATGGTATCCTAGTTTCTGAGACCCAGGATGTGCACACACCTGGAAGGACTGTGCAACTGGATTATGTTCCCAAGACCCTACAGACATTAAGATTAGAGACTGTGGACATTTTCCGGAAAGATGGGCAACCACCCATAAGAGCTGTTTCGCTTAACACTCCTATTGCCTGGAACCTATCTACAGCGTTACTGAGGTATAGCTGTATGTATTAACTCATTGATACCCGATATCGATTTAACCCTGAAATGAAAGATAAAAATAAATGTTATATACTACCGATTTGCGGGCTTGAGACTGTTGTCCAATTAATTCTAATGTCTGTCATCACTTTCCCCATTATTTACAGTGCAGTATTGTTTTTTTATTTGCATTTACAGTGCTATGAATAGGTGTTAACCCCCTTGCGAATCCTCTCTGAGTCCGCTCTAGTACTCACAGGATTTTCTCCTTTTGTTACTTATGGGTGTGAAAACATTTGCAGGCTGGGGAAAATTGAGCAATTGAATAGCGACTTGCAATTTTAGCCATCGTACCTCATGCGAAAGTGAAAGATCAAAGGCTTCGGGAGGCTGTAAGTTACGGGTTTAACCATCGCAAAGTTTTCAAGGCCATAACTCGTAACCCGTTCGGAGCCAGCAAAAAGACGACAATTGAATAGCAAATTAACTTGTGACCTCACTTACATGCTCCAGTAACTTGCAAAAGCTCAATTGAATTGGGCTCTCTGTCTCCAGCAGTTACACTTAGAGATGTCGCGAATAGTTCGCCGGCGGACTGTTCCCGGCGAACATAGCATGTTCGCGTTCGCGGCCAACAGCGAACATATGCGAGATTCGACCCGCCCCCAATACTTTATCATTGAGCAAACTTTGACCCTGCATGTCAAAGTCAGCAGACACATTCCAGCCAATCAGCAGCATACACTCCATTCCAGAGCCTTCTAACTCATGGACAGCAGCCATTTTGGAATCATAACTAACTTGCAGTCTTACTGAGAGGAGGCTGAGTGTAGGTGATACTGCATCAATAGGGAAAACCATAGCTAGGCTACTGTACACAGTGTGCAATACAGTCCTGAAGGACTCTTTTGATCTCTGCTGCAAGGACACCCTTGTGTCTCTTTCCCCCCTTATCATCACCCTCCCCTCACCTTAGCACCCAACCCTAACACCCCTCACCCTAACACCCCTCACCCTAACACCCCTCACCCTTATCCCTAAGACCTAACACACCTCACCCTTATCCCTAAGACCTAACACCCCTCACCATAACACCCCTCACCCTAACACCCCTCACCCTTATCCCTAAGACCTAACACCCCTCACCCTTATCCCTAAGACCTAACACCCCTCAACCAAACACCCCTCACCCTAACACCCCTCACCCTTATCCCTAAGACCTAACACCCCTCACCCTAACACCCCTCACCTTTATCCCTAAGACCTAACACCCCACACCCTTATCCCTAAGACCTAACACCCCTCACCCTAACACCCCTCACCCTAACACCCCTCACCCTAACACCCCTCACCCTTATCCCTAAGACCTAACACCCCTCACCCTTATCCCTAAGACCTAACACCCCTCACCCTAACACCCCTCACCCTTATCCCTAAGACCTAACACCCCTCACCCTAACACCCCTCACCCTAACACCCCTCACCCTTATCCCTAAGACCTAACACCCCTCACCCTTATCCCTAAGCCCTAACACCCCTCACCCTAACACCCCTCATCCTTATCCCTAAGACCTAACACCCCTCACCCTAACACACCTCACCCTAACACCCCTCACCCTTATCCCTAAGACCTAACACCCCTCACCCTAACACCCCTCACCCTAACACCCCTCACCCTAACACCCCTCACCCATATCCCTAAGACCTAACACCACTCACCCTAACACCCCTCACCCTAACACCCCTCACCCTAACACCCCTCACCTTATCCCTAAGACCTAACACCCCTCACCCTTATCCCTAAGACCTAACACCCCTCACCCCTATCCCTAATACCTAACACCCCTCACCCTAACACCCCTCACCCGAACACCCCTCACCCTCACACTTATCCCTAACACCCCTCATCCTAACCCTAACACCCCTCACACTTATCCCTAACACCCATCAACCTAACACCTAACCCTAACATTCTCACACTTATCCCTAAGACCTAACACCCCTCACACTTATTCCTAACATGCCTCACCCTAACACCCCTCACACTTAGCCCTAACACCCCTCACCCTAACACCTAACCCCCTCACCCTTATCCCTAACACCCCTTAACCTAATACCCCTCACACTTATCCATGTGTCTCTTCCCCCCCTTATCATCAAGGGAGGGGGGAGGATGATGAGGAAGGGGGGAAGAGACACAGGGGAGGATGACGAGGTAGGGGGGAAACAGACACAGGGGAGGATGATGAGGGAGGGGTAAAGAGATACAGGGGAGGATGATGTGGGAGGTGGGAGGATGATGAGGGAGGGGGGGTGAGACACAGGGGAGGGTGATGAGGAAGGGGGCAAAAAGACACAGGGGAGGGTGATGAGGAAGGGGGGAAGAGACAAAGGGGAAGATGATGAGGGAGGGGGAAAAGAGACACAGGGGAGGATGATGAGGGAGGGGGGAAGAGACAAAGGGGAAGATGATGAGGGAGGGGGAAAAGAGACACAGGGGAGGATGATGAGAGAGGGGGGAAAGAGACACAGGGGAGGATGATGAGGGAGGGGATAAAGAGATACAGGGGAGGATGATGAGAGAGGGGGGAAAGAGACACAGGGGAGGATGATGAGGGAGGGGATAAAGAGATACAGGGGAGGATGATGAGGGAGGTGGGAGGATGATGAGGGAGGGGGATGAGACACAGGGGAGGGTGATGAGGAAGGGGGGAAAGAGACACAGGGGAGGATGATGAGGGAGGGGGGAAAGAGACACAGGGGAGGATGATGATGGAGGGGGGAAAGAGACACAGGGGAGGATGATGAGGGAGGGGATAAAGAGATACAGGGGAGGATGATGAGGGAGGTGGGAGGATGATGAGGGAGGGGGATGAGACACAGGGGAGGGTGATGAGGAAGGGGGGAAAGAGACACAGGGGAGGATGATGAGGGAGGGGGGAAAGAGACACAGGGGAGGATGATGAGGGAGGGGGGGAAGAGACAAAGGGGAAGATGATGAGGGAGGGGAAAAAGAGACACAGGGGAGGATGATGAGGGAGGGGGGAAAGAGACACAGGGGAGGATGATGAGGTAGGGGGGAAAGAGACACAGGGGAGGATGATGATGGAGGGGGCAAGAGACACAGGGGAGGATGATGAGGGAGGGGATAAAGAGATACCGGGGAGGATGATGAGGGAGGTGGGAGGATGATGAGGGAGGGGGATGAGACACAGGGGAGGGTGATGAGGAAGGGGGGAAAGAGACAAAGGGGAGGATGATGAGGGAGGGGGAAAGAGACACAGGGGAGGATGATGATTGAGGGGGCAAGAGAAACAAGGGAGGATGATGAGGGAGGGGGTAAAGAGATACAGGGGAGGATGATGAGTGAGGTGGGAGGATGATGAGGGAGGGGGATGAGACACAGGGGAGGGTGATGAGGAAGTGGGGAAAGAGACACAGGGGAGGATGATGAGGGAGGGGGGAAGAGACACAGGGGAGGATGATGAGGGAGGGGGTAAAGAGATACAGGGGAGGATGATGAGGGAGGGGGTAAAGAGATACAGGGGATGATGATGAGGTTGATATAACTTCTGCAAGTGCACAGTGCCACTCATATCTGTTGTCACAGTAGCTTGCACGCATAGTACCAATCTGTCAAAACCTGTAATGATGAATGAGGTCTAGAGTAGCCTGGTTCCCTTATCCTCTACAGGTTGAGACCTAATGTTTGGGTGACTCCAGACCAACACATGAGTACAAGCAGCACACAAACTCAAAGCCGCCATCCTCCTCCTGGTCCAGCATCATCAGCCACATCAACCACTGCTGTCCTCCTTGCCCCCTCTCAACCATCCGCCACTCCGTCTCTCGCCTTGAGCAGTTCCTGCTCATCAGCCCATAGTCAGGTGCCTGTAAAGGACATGTTTGAGCATAAGAAGCTAATGTCACAAAGTGCCCCAAATTTGAAGTGATACGACCAACCAAGCATCTTTTTCCATCTCCCGGTCCCAAAAATCCAGGCCTTATACACGCCCCCTGATAGGTGCTGTAACAAGTATTAAACTGATAAGAGTAGTACTTACAAACACGCCACTCCTATCTGGTGGCACCTTTGATTGCACGTGCCGTGCCCCAAAATTGAAGTGATACGACCAACAAAGCATCTTTTTCCATCTCCCGGTTCTAAAAGTCCAGGCCTTATACACGCCCCCTGATAGGTGCTGTAACAGGTATTAAACTGATAAGAGTAGTACTTACAAACACGCCACTCCTATCTGGTGGCACCTTAGATTGCACGTGCCGTGCCCCAAAATTGAAGTGATACGACCAACCCAGTATCTTTTTCCATCTCCCGGTTCCAAAAATCCTGGCCTTATACACGCCCCCTGATAGGTGCTGTAACAGGTATTAAACTGATAAGAGTAGTACTTACAAACACGCCACTCCTATCTGGTGGCACCTTTGATTGCACGTGCCGTGCCCCAAAATTGAAGTGATACGACCAACCAAGTATCTTTTTCCATCTCCCCGTTCCAAAAATCCTGGCCTTATACACACCCCTGATAGGTGACGTAACAAGTATTAAACTGATAAGAGTAGTACTTACAAACACGCCACTCCTATCTGGTGGCACCTTTGATTGCACGTGCCGTGCCCCAAAATTGAAGTGATACGACCAACCAAGCATCTTTTTCCATCTCCCAGTTCCAAAAATCCAGGCCTTATACACGCCCCCTGATAGGTGCTGTAACAGGTATTAAACTGATAAGAGTAGTACTACTTAACACACCTTATAATAATGCAGAGAGAGGCAATGCAGTGAGAGGAGTCTGAAAAAGAGGAGTCAGAGGAGGAAGGTGGCTTTGAGGAGGTGGAAGACCAAACACAGCAGGCGCCTCAGGGGGCTTGTTGTCACCTTTCGGGGACCCTTGGTGGCTGGGTGGCGGAAGAGACCTTCAATGACATCAGTGAGGACAAGGAACGGGATATGGCTAGCTTGGTATCCAACCTTGTGCAAATGGGGAGTTTGCGGTTGTGCAAATGGACTGTGTGCATTAAACGGGGAGATTGGTCTGTTACTGTGAAGCGGGCCTAACCCTTACACTACCTGATCGATACAACATCATACCTGATGTTTTAAAGCATGTTTTTCCAAACAATTTAGGAATGTTAGGTGATTTATGCCCTTTATGGCTTAAAACCAGACTCTGCATCAACTATGTAATTTTCCGTGGGAGTTTTGCCATGTATCCCCCTCCGGCATGCCACAGTCCAGGTGTTAGTCCCCTTAAAACAACTTTCCCATCACTATTGTGGCCAGAAAGAGTCCCTGTGGGTTTTAAAATCCGCCTGCCCATTGAAGTCTATGGCGGTTTGCCGAGTTTGCCGGTTCGCGACGGTTCGCGTTCGCGTTTCGCGAACCGAAAATTTTATGTTCGCGACATCACTAGTTACACTACCTAACTAAACTCTGTTGTGCACAGATCCTGTTGGAGGTAACTGATACCCAGGTCCCTAGACTCCTTCGGCACTTAGGGGGAGGAGAGAAGATGGCCCCAAGTCCAAGGAGCCATACCTGACCCATGTGGTGTGAAATGTATGTTTGCCCAAGGAAGGGGCTAACTGTGATTAATGAATTAACTGTACAAATAAAATAAAGTGCATGCTCTGCTTGGACATAAATGCATGTATGCTTCATTTAGAGGTCATTTGTTTATTATTTGTTTTAATTGTTTTAAATTCTGCCCCTTTTTCTTGTAGCCAGGGCCATTGACCCCCTGGGCATGACAGAGATCCATTGTATTAATACAATACAACATTCTACATTCCTAATTGAGTTCAGCAATGAGAGGGCTTTTGTCTGGGCATGGCTGATGAATGTGAGGTCCAAATGGTCTCCCCTTGTCCACAAGAGTCTGGTCATAACATACACAAAGGTGGCTAGGTTCTTTTAATCACTTCAAACAAGATAGTTTAACCAGAGGCTAAGACAAGTAGCAGATACTTCCATCCAAGCTACAAAGTTACAGGACAAGTTACCTGTCGTGGCTTTTCCCATCTTATTAAGTGCAGTATTGATTTTTTATTTGCATTTACAGTGCTACGAACAGGTGCTTAACCCCCTTGTGGGTCCTCTCTAGCACTCATAGGATTTCCGTCTACATTTGCCATTTATATGTGTGAAAACATTTGCAGGCTTGAGGAATCATAGCAATTGAATAGCGATTTGCGATTTTAGCGATTGCAACTCTTGCAGGCTGAAAAGATCAAAGGCTCAGATGGGGTAAGTTACGGTTGTACCAATCGCAGGGATTATCAGCCTGTAACCCGTAGATCATTTGCTTCTGGTATTTTTCATTTATATGTGTGTTGACATTAACTGTTAAGACAATAACTGTTAAGCTATGTATGAATATATCAAATTAATGCAAAAAGTAAACTTCACTGGTTTTATTCCCCTTCATTCCCTCGATCCCCTCCCACCCGCACCTGCTAACTACTCCTGATAATTCCTCTAATAGAGATGTTCTGAATAGTTCGCCGGCGAACTTTTTCCGGCGAACATAGCATGTTCGCGTTCGCGGCGAACTGCGAACATATGCGAGATTCGACCCGCCCCCAATACTTTATCATTGAGCAAACTTTGACCCTGCATGTCACAGTCAGCAGACACATTCCAGCCAATCAGCAGCATACACTCCCTTCCACACCCTTCTACCTCATGGACAGCAGCCATTTTGGAATCATAAGTAACTTGCAGTCTTACTGAGAGGAGGGACAGTGTAGGTGATACTGCATCAATAGGGAAAACCATAGCTAGGCAAGTTTATTCAGTGTCCAGTGCAGTGCTGAAGGACTCTTGTGCATTATTATTATTACTAGCGTATTGCAATGAGATGTGTATGTTTGGAAAGTTGTATAGTTATTAATATACATATGGAGCAGTTTGCTCCATAAAAAAGTGGTCCGTATTAACGGCTCGCCTCGCTATGCGAGGCTCGCCTGCAATGAGCGCCTGCGGCGCTCATTGCCAAAGTGGTCCGTATTAACGGCTCGCCTCGCTACGCGAGGCTCGCCTGCAATGAGCGCCTTCTCCCCTGTGTCTCTACCCCCTCTCCCCTGTGTCTCTACCCCCTCTCCCCTGTGTCTCTACCCCCTCTCCCTTCCCCTGTGTTTCTTCCCCCCTCCTCTGTGTCTTTACCCCCTTTTCTCTCCCCGGTGTCTCCTCACCACTCCCTCCCATTGGTCTCTTCCCCCCTCTCCCCTGTGTCTCTACCCCCCACTCTCTCCTGTGTCTCTCCCCCCTTTCATGTGTCTCTTCCCCTCACCTCTCCCTTACCCTGTTTCTCTTCCCCCCTCTGCCCTGTGTCTTCCTCCCCCTCTCCACTGTGTCTTCCTCCCCCTCTCCCCTCTCCTGTGTCTTCCTCTCCCTCTCCCCTGTGTTTCCTCCCCCTCTCTCCTCCCCTGTTAGCTTCTGTACGCATACATACATACGAAATCTGGGGGGGTGTTACCCCTTACCCCCCCCCCCCCCCAGTTCC
Source organism: Discoglossus pictus (assembly GCA_027410445.1). Lineage (NCBI taxonomy): Eukaryota > Metazoa > Chordata > Amphibia > Anura > Alytidae > Discoglossus > Discoglossus pictus. The sequence goes on along the minus strand of CM050166.1, from coordinate 445,038,382 downwards.
AACACCCATGTGTACTGTATAATATTGTATTGCATTATGTTATATTATATCACTAGCGACTTGCCTGGCACAAATGATGGGGCAATAAAGTTTGAAGCCATGACAATGCTGTTTGCCACACAATGTGATGCTTTTTGTACTCTGAGGACCTTCGGCGCTCATTGTGAGTCTCTTCCCTCGTGTCCTTCATGTTTCGTGCTTTGCAACGATCAATCTTTGGCGCTCATCGCAAAGACAGATAAGTACAGTGTTAAATATATAAAAAAATTTGTGCAGTGTAAATTAAAAAATTTATTCAGGTCTCAGAGCATAATAAAGTGATTTAGATTTGTAACTGCTTTGAGAGTGCTATCGCTGGCAGCCAATGAGCAGTAATCCAGATATATAACTGCAGAGTAAAAAGTAAAACATTTTAGTGTAGTGTAAAGTCTACATTTTTATTTTCCATTACTAATTAATACTTATTAAATGAATGCACGATAATAACTATTGTGAATGAACAAATGTATTAGGAAGTGCGAAGCGTTAATGTATGTAAAGTAACCGCAGTGTAAAATATGCTATTAAGCGTATTTTTTTTATATATATATTTTTTAATAATAATGAATTTATTAATTACTAAAATACTTTACCTATTTGTAATTAATATATCCAGTGATCAATAACCTGAAGAGCTAACAATCAATTTTCCTGCAGCTTACAGTGTACATTTGGACTGTTGGTGACCCGAGGTGTAAGTGTCAGCAATGTGCGCAGTGCACGAGGGGAAACCGCTTCTATAGTCGTGTAACGCGCCATTTTAGATTTGTAATGTTATTAGTTGCAAGTTAGTGTTGTAAAATGGCGGCGATTGTGTATGTGTTACGCGGCTCGCCAGCAGTTTCCATTATTTATAATAGTGTATTTTGTACCTCGTCTGTTCCTAGGTAAGAGTCGTACATGGCTGGCGATGTTTTGCGCGGTTTGGGGTCTTGTAGCCTCGTTTTCATTTTTTCCGGACGCCATTTTTTTTGTCGCTTAGCCGATTTACAAGTGCCAACTGGGGAAGACGTTACAGATGTCACATATATAGTTGTGAGCAGGCGGGTTGTTGCTAACGCTGCGGGCTTGCGAAGCGAGGGCCAGAGTTGCTGGCAAGGAGCGCCGAAGGCTCCCACGTCGGCTGCTATGAGCCGCAGGCGGGACTTACACCATCAAATTTAGGGACTTACCATCCAAAAATACGGGACTTAGAAAAAAAAGCATTACGAGCTCCCAAAAATACGACCTTAACGCCCGAACCGTGCGCACTTAAAAACATTAAAAACACAATAGATACACACAACAAACACATAAAAAGCTTACCCACAGCAAGGCGGGCACCGAGGACCTCTGCAAGTGAAGTTACACCTCCATTTAGGTCCAAATTCATGAGTTTAGAAACCCGAAAATCACCTAAGTGAGAGAAAAAATGGCCCTTGAAAAAAAGTAAACGAGGCTTAAGGACCCTAAACACGCAAAACACATACGGATTTTGCTAAAAAGCCGTACGAGGTAAAGATACACTATAAACAAGGACGCTAAATCATCCACACCCGCATACCACATACACATTCCCCGCCATTTTACAAAACTAACTTACACAATGCGGAAGTACCCAGCTACCCTAACGGCTTCCCCTCGCGCACGCAGCCTATTTACACTACACACTGCACACATTGCTGACACTTACACAGCAGCTCCACAGCACTGAAAACCTACATTGTATGCTGCAGGAACATGAAAACAGATTGTCAGCTCTTCAGCACAATGCTTCCTGCATATATTACTTACAAATAGGTAAAGTATATTCATTTAGTAATTATTTCATTAGCATACAAAAATACATATACACAAAAAAAACATTATCACATTAAACATAAAAGCCATTCACTGCGCGCCTCACAACGAGTGCCAACGCTGCTCATAGCATACAAAGCCTTGCAATAAGCGCAAAAAACACATCACCGCCGACCAAAGAATAACAGCAAAAGCGCCTATCAGAAAAAAAATACAACCAACAGCCTTGCAATGAGCGCCGAAGGATCTCCGACCGCCAACAAAATGAATGTCTCGTCCAAACCATTACCTGCCTTACAATCTTATTGCCACCATTTTTTGATGGGCAAGTCGCTAGTAAATATATAAAGATCAAGATAATAAAAGTATCAGGAAATGTAACACAAAGATGCACGCGCGTCTGAATAATACGACAAATACAGATTTTTGTCATAAGTGATATGATCGCAGTATTGGGTCATAAACCCTAAACACTGGAATCTGTTACATAAGATTTACTGATGATGTCATTAATGGGCTTCAAGGGGGGGGGATCTCTTTTCATACTTTTTGAGCGGTGCAAATCCAACATACGCAGAGCAGAAACGCCACATCTGTGGGACACACACAAAGGGGTTCACTTTGGGAGAAAAAAACAAACAAATATGAAATATTTAATAATCATATTTTGATGTTACCAACAGATAAGGAAACGAAACTGAGGTTATTATATCTAATAGTAGCAAGCCTGGGAGTACTGGGAGTAATAATACTGCAGCAGGAGGTCAGAACTAATGTCACTCTATAGACACCCAGTCAGATAAAGGTCAGTACTAATGTCCCTCTATAGACACCCAGTCAGATAAAGGTCATTACTAATGTCCCTCTATAGACACCCAGTCAGATAAAGGTCAGTACTAATGTCCCTCTATAGACACCCAGTCAGATAAAGGTCATTACTAATGTCCCTCTATAGACACCCAGTTAGATAAAGGTCAGTACTAATGTCCCTCTATAGACCCCCAGTCATATAAAGGTCATTACTAATGTCCCTCTATAGACACCCAGTCAGATAAAGGTCATTACTAATGTCACCTATAGACCCCCAGTCAGATAAAGGTCATTACTAATGTCCCTCTATAGACACCCAGTCAGATAAAGGTCAGTACTAATGTCACCTATAGACCCCCAGTCATATAAAGGTCAGTACTTATGTCCCTCTATAGACCCCCAGTCATGTAAGGTGTAACCCTTACACTACCTGATCGATACAACATCATACCTGATGTTTTAAAGCACGTTATTCCAAACAATTTAGGAATGTTAGGTAATTTATGCCCTTTATGGCTTAAAACCAGACTCTGTATCAACTATGTAATTTTCCGTGGGAGTTTTGCCATGGATCCCCCGCCGGCATGCCACAGTCCAGTTGTTAGACCCCTTGAAACAACTTTCCCATCACTATTGTGGCCAGAAAGAGTCCCTGTGGGTTTTAAAATTCGCCTGCCCATTGAAGTCTATGGCGGTTTGCCGATGTTCGCCGGTTCGCGAACTTTTGCGGAGGTTCGCGAACACGGTTCGCGAACCGAAAATTTTAGGTTCGCGACATCACTATTGAGCTACATTGAAACACCCACCATGGACGATTATGTGAACGAACACAAGTTTATAGTGGTAATCTTTTATAGCTTCTTCTAAATAATGATGGTCTTATAGGGACAAAGCTTTGGATTGACATGAGAATGATTTTGTGATACATATCTATGTATGTTTATCCAAACCAATGGGATATTGCCCTTCATTTTGAATAGTAATAATAACTAAACAGATAAATCATGATTGATATATTACATGAATTAAATAAATAAACCAAGATTTTGATTATTACCAGCATATTCCACCCATAATTTGCTTTGCTTCTGAACAGATCCATAATGCTCTTCATTTATATACATTTACAAACTGCAGCTCAAGATAAAGACCGTTTTATCAATGACGCCTCAATATAGATTGATGTGTTGATGTAAAGTAACAAATTCATTTGTACATTTGATATTCTGAATTATTTATCCTGTGTTTTTAAGACATAAACTCTGTATTTTTATTTCATATTAAACTCGTGATACCTTTAAGGTAACTATTATTTTTTTGTTCAGAAATGTCAGATATGAAGTCTCCAGTTGTCCCAAAGATTGAGGAAGAAGAGCTGAATCTAAGGGATCACCAGATGGTCAGTGAGGAGGAAATTCCTGTAAATATCAGCAAAGGTGAGAAATAAATAAAAAAAAATGTTCATTTTTTTGACAGATATATTTTTATTCATTGAATTCAGATTATTTACTGTTTCAGATAATATACACATTTTATATTACATTTTAAAGTTAAATTTATTTTTATTCCTCTTCAATTCAGAACGTATTGACCAGACATCCTCAGTTTACATAGACTGTTCTATTATAAAAAACCTGAGAGTGAATGAAAGTCTTCAGATTTATCTGGTGATTCCTCCTGAGGTTTGATGGCCCATCTCTTCCCAAGACAGAGACTCCTTACAGACCGCAGTCCCTGTAATAAGGTCTGTGATAGTACATGAGGAGGAGAAAGAAGATAAAAATAACACTGACTAGTGACCTAGAGAAATTTAATATATCATATTCTCTATTGTACATTGTAGGGGAATTTTACTGATTACACTAGGTGACTGCCGGGGTGTCCCGCAACTCCTACAAGACGTCTTGGGGAACCTGTCTGGAAATATGCACGCACATACACACAGAGCCTTTCCAAACAGATTCTCTTTATTTTTCCTTTTGACTGAGCTTATATAGTGAAAAGACAATAAATCACAACATGTCTTCTTATACTGGATACACCAAAAGATCATGTATGAAATTTTTTGGAAACAAGAGTTAAAAAAAGTTTACAGGATATATGAAACAAAACATATGTTGAAGATAACAGTTTCAATGATATATACTTGGAAAAAACAAGCAGTTTTAGTCAGCCCTGATAGCAGTAATTACTTAGGCAATGATTACCGAAGGCGCTCATGGCTCTGATGGTGATGAGCTGAACAGAACAAAATGTAACCCTTCATTCCCCTCTTAGATCACAACGATGATCTCACCCTGGTAGCTATGTAAGAAAAGTGTAATAAATTCTATCAAAAAGCTGTTAGCAGGAGTATATGTGTAGCCTTATGGTTAAACTAATTAGTGAAAAGATATTATTCTTTATTATGCTTGGTCAGGTCACAACCTATAATGTATGTTATATGGTTACATTGTTCTTTATAGTAGAGTTTATTGTATAATTATTTTAATTAAGGCATTACAAAATTATATAAAAACACATAAGAGGATAAGGGCCCCGGTTATCATGAGGGATATTATCAATATCTTTTTACCTAATTTCCCTATCTAGGAAAACATGTCTTCCCACACACCACCTTAAAGTTGTGCGAGACGCTCTGCTACTTCCCTTGTTTGTGTTACATCCGCAGAATTATAATCAATGTAGGAACAATATTCTTTGCCTATGAGAACACAAACATAATCTAGGGCCATTCTGTTTTGCAAGGCCACCATCCAAATATGCACTTGTTCTTGGTTTAATTTTTCAATAGCTGGGATAGTACTATTTAGGGCACTTTGTACAAGTGTAGAGAGTGAGGACAGTGCTTGTAATGATATAGAAATCACAAAGTTGTGGAGACCAGTAGCCAAGGTCAGCAATAATCCAGTTCCGCAAACTTGTAGGTGAAACAGGAACAAGGTTTTTTGAAGGGATCAGGAACCAACAATAATCTGGCAAGGATCAATAGACAGGAAGTCCTTTTTATAGGCCAAGGACCAGACACCTGACCAGACACAGCTGAAGAGACTTAGGTACTGATACAATTGCTAGCAGAGTCAAGCTTATAAGGTCTCAATGGAATTCACAACAGGCAGGCTGGCGCAGTGGTAGGGAAGAGGTATAGCAGCCTGGGGACCAGGGTTCAAAACCCAGCAGAGTCAATTCCTCACAGTGCTATTTGTTGATTGACTACACCGAGACCAGGATACAGCACCCCGGTGATATCCATAAATTTCAACCAATCCAACCTCTCCTCTGTGTCTCTTATGGTTCGTTGGTGACCTCTAGGTAGGGTAGGGGTATAGTACACATGAGGAATAACTTCCCCATTTGTGGCAATATGTTCACAAACCCAGCAGTGAGAAAGGTTAAAGGATTGAGCAAAACCCTCTAGTACTGAAATATACGTATTATGTTCCCAGTGGTGTCTGTCCTTATCTTTGTCTCGGTTTGCCCTTGTGTTGGGAACTGATCTCTTACTTCTATTATACAAACTAATGTTGGTGACATTGTGTTCCCTACAAATGGGTCTTAATGGTTCCATTTCTTCTGGGTTGTAATAGCAGTTAACAACTGTCCATAAGGGAAAATAGATCAGGAGCATAATGCCAATCAACAGAAGAAAGTTCTTCCATGCATTTAGTGGATGCAGAAGTAGAATTGACATCTTTATTATCACTGTCTTCAATCACTTTTAAAGGGACTTTGTCACCAACTTCACCCCTCTTTGGACACAACTTCAGTCGTGACGCGTGATATCCTGTGAACTGGTGATGACGGCTGTCCTGGTCACTGCTACCACAGTTGTTGGTGGTCTTAATGGGAAGCCTCTCTTCTTTGCTTTGTTCAGCTGTCGGACACAGACTAGATCACCTGGTTGGAACGGGTGCCATTCAATTTATCAATTAAGTGTCTCACATACTATTTTCTTATGAGATCAAGATCTCCTGGCATAATTACAAATGGGCCTTTTGCCCAAGGTGTTGGAAATGGTCTTCCCATAAGAATCTCAAAAGGGAAAAATGTGCTAGATTTATTAGATGTCATCCTTATTTCTGCCAGTTCACCCATGTACCTGCAGTGGCCTTTGTAAGTTTCTCTTTCATAGTGCGGTTCATTCTTTCCACTATCCCTGAACTCTTAGGATGGTAAGGGATATGGAATTTCCAGGTTATCTGTAGCCATTGTACCAATTCTTTAATTACTGCACTAATAAAGGCTGGTCCCCCTATCAGAATTAATTTGTAATGGACATCCTTATCTTGGTATAATTTCAGTAGTCAATATTTTAGCTTCTGTCTTAGCATCCTCTCTTTGTGTTACAAAGGCCTCAGGCCACCGTGAGAACTGGTCCACTATCACCAAAAGGTATAATTGTTTTGATCCTGTCTTTGGGATATGAGTAAAATCAATTTGTAGATGAGTAAATGGAGCTGTGGGTGGAGGCAAATGATCATGTAATGCTTTGTTGGGTACTGTAGAGTTATCTGTAGACATTGTATACATCTTTGTATGTATGTCTGATGGTGTAGTTTTACATTTCTGATGCAAAATGATAGTTGTAGCTGCTGCATGGTTGCCTTAATTCCTTTATGTCCTACCCCATGTGCCTGTTCTATGAATATTAGGGCACTACTTTCAGGTATGCCTATCTTCCCCTATTTTGAGAAAAGGCCATTTATGTCCTTTTCTAAACCTTGTGAGTGCCAGTATGATTAATAATCAGGTATGGCAAAACTTTGTTATTCATGGAAAATAAGGTTAAAAGGATGGGGGGGGGGGGGGGGGGGGGGTTGGAGCATAGGGTAAGTAAGGGTAGGGGGAAGTGGCATAACATAGCTTCTTTAGCTACTCGGTCAGCAAAGGCATTACCTCTAGAAACAAAATCATTAGTGTGGGCATGGCAGTGGATGATGGCAATATCTTTTGGTAACTGAATAGCTTCCAATAAGGAGTTAATAATAGTCATATGAGAAATTGATTTGCCATCTGCAACAACGAAGCCTCGCTATTGCCAGATTTTTCCAAAGTCATGAACCACACCAAAGGCATAATGAGTCAGTATAGATATTAACGAGTAAGTAAAGATATTAACAGATTTTCCTGAAAAAAGGTGGCATGCTCTAGTAAGGGCGACAAGTTCAACAGCTTGGGCAAAAGAGAAAGGAATAGAATCAGCCTTAAGGACAATATCTTGGAGTTGGACTACAGCAAAACCTGTCTTAAAAACTCCATCTGCCGGTCTGGAACATGACCCATCAACAAACACATTGTCAGCATGTTCTATAGGTCTGTCAAGGAAGTTAGCTCGGGGGGTTGTAGAGTCATGTATAGTAGTGAGACAGTCGTGGTCAGGAAGGGACTCTTCCTCTGTACTAGGAAGTACTGTGAGTATAGCATTTAAAATTGCTATGGGCCCAGAGTTGGGGGCACTGTATTGTATCTGTAAGTTAGTATGATTGAGGAGGATACACTCATATCCACTAAGGCGCTGAGCTGTCATATGTTGTGTGGTTAAATCCTTAACTAGCTGCAACACCTGATGGCTAGTGTGAAGGATGATGGAGTGACCTAAGGTCATGGTATTAGCTGTCTCCACAGCCATAGCACAAGCTGCCAATGCTCAGAGACACGCCGGCATCCCCAGATCTGGTACTTTGGAAAATAATGCAACAGAACATAGTTTACCTCCATGGTATTGAGCACAGATCGCGGCCACAGTTTTACAGTTGTCCCTCGCATACACATGAAACGGTTTACAATAATCAGGTAGTCCTCATGCAGGGGCCTGCATAATACTAACTTTTAAGGTCACTTATGCTTTGTACATGTCTGGAGTCCCCTGAACATGCTCTGGGCTGTCCCCCTTAGCAGCCGCACGTAAAATAGATAGAATAGAGTAATAATGTGAGCACTCAGGGATCCACTGTCGGCAGAAATTGATCATGCAGAGGAAGGAAAGCATTTCCTTCCTAGTTCTTGGATTGGGTATTATACAAGAATAAGAAAATAGAAAAGCAAGAGAAAGAAAAAAGGATTGAAAGCATAATTAAACCAAAAAAACGGAAGAAAAAGGAGGACACAACCACCTTTTAAAAAACTAATAGACAGAAGCGTTCATGAAACATATAGTTTAAGAAACAGCATAAAATCAAGAGTGTATACATTTAAAAAAAAATTGCACAGCACCAGCACTGTAATTAATAAGGTAAAGTAGTGACTGTGACAAACTAACAGTCACGAGGTAAAAGGTTAATTCAACAATATAAGAATAAATTAGCACTAAGTCACAATAGCACAAGCACTTTAAGATAACAGTTTTGAATAGCATAATTTGAATTAAAATTCACTTTAAGTAATAGAATCACGAAATTAACATAAATAAAGAGGGTAAAAGATTAACACAAAAGAAACATAAAGGCACCTAAAGCATATACTCAAGTGAAGTGTTGTATGAATAAACAAAACTTTAAACAGATAAAAGGATTATAAAAGAAAAATCCTATCTTATGTAAATTAAAAATCAGGGTACCTGATAAGGTTTTTGTCAAGGAAAAATAACCAAAAATACACAAATACAGTTAAACTGAAAAACAAAATATTTTATTGACTGGAGCTTAATAAAGTACCGTATATACTCGAGTATAAGCCGACCCGAGTATAAGCCGAGGCACCCATTTTACCACAAAATACTGGGTAAAATGAGTGACTCGAGCATAAGCCGAGGGTGGGAAATGTGCTGCCCCCTGTGTCCCTCTTGTGCCCTCTGTGTCTCCCTCTCTCTCCGTGTCTCCTCTCCCCTCTCCCTTCCCTGTGTCTCTTCTCCCCTCTCCCTTTCCTGTGTCTCTTCCAACCTCTCCCTTCCCTGTGTCTCTTCCCCCCTCCCTTATCACCCTCCTCAACCCCACTCCTCAACCTCCCTCTTCATCCTTAACCTCCCTCCTCATCCTCAACCTCCCTCCTCATCCTCAACCTCCCTCCTCAACCCCCCCATCCTAAACCCCTTCCTCAGCCTCCCTCCTCAACCCCCCCCCCATTCTCAACCCCCTCCTCAAGCCCCCCATCCTCATCCTCCATCCTCAACCCCCCATCCTCATCCTCAACCCCCTCCTCAACCCCCATCCTCATCCTCTCTCCTCAACCCCCCCTCAACCCCTCCTCCTCATCCTCAACCCCCCTCCTCATCCTCAACCTCCCTCCTCATCCTCAACCTCCCTCCTCATCCTCCCTCCTCATCCTCAACCTCCCTCCTCAAACCCTCTCCTCAACCCCCCTCAACCCCCTCCTCAACCCCCCCATCCTCATCCTCAACCCCCCATCCTCAATCTCCCTCCTCAACCTCAACCCCCCTCCTCAACCTCAACCCCCCTCAACCCCAACCCACCTCCTCAACCTCAATCCGCCTCAACTTCCCTCCTCAACCCCCCTCCTCCACCTAAACCCCCCTAAATACCTCCCCCCTCTCCCCTCACTTACCTGCTTGTGCTCCGGCCTCCGCTCCTTGACCCGGCGCGCATGTGATGTCACATGCGCGCCGCGTCATTAGCATATATATATGCTAATGATGCAGCGCGCATGTGACGTCACATGCGCGCCGGCGCCGGGTCAAGGAGAGGAGGCCGGAGCACAAGCAGGTAAGTTAGGGGAGAGGGGGGAGGTATTTAGGGGGGTTTAGGTGGAGGAGGGGGGTTGAGGGGGGTTTAGGTTGAGGAGGGGGGAGGGAAAGAGACATGGGGGGGTAGAGAGACACACTGGGGGTTAGAGACACACAGGGGGGTTAGAGACACACGGGGGGATTAGAGACACACGGGGGGTTAGAGACACACGGGGGGTTAGAGACACACAGGGGATTAGAGACACACGGGGGGTTAGAGACACACGGGGGGGTTTAGAGACCCACGGGGGGATTAGAGACACACGGGGGGATTAGAGAGACACGGGGGGGGGGGGAGAGTGACTCGAGTATAAGTCGAGGGGGCTCTTTTTTGCCTTAAAAAAGGGCTGAAGAACTCGGCTTATACTCGAGTATATACGGTAATTAAATAAAAAAGCTGTGATCAAAGCAAAGAATATAATAACAACAAAAATAAAACCTAAATTAACCTTTAATAATTTGCTGGACGTCAAAAAAAAACAAAGGATTAAAAACTTTGCGTTTAACATGAATTTTCTAATCGTTGCATTTTTAACAATATTTTAAATGTACAAATAAAAATGTAATTCTTTTAAATTAGTATGTGGCAATAATAATTAAAATAAAGGCTGCATAAAAGGTGTTTCTGTACAACCTTGCTTGGTTGTTCAAGGATTACTAAATAGGATCCATAGGACAATTTTTTTGTACGCATCTAAGTAAAAACACCTAGGCCTAACAAACAAACTAAGATCATTATTTGTCTTACTAGTATAAAGATCTATGCAAAAATCCTCACAGAAAAAAATAACCCTTTATTACAGTCTAATTAGTTTGGATCAAACAGGCTTTATAAGATCTAGGCAAAGGCCTGTTAGTCTACGTAAGCTAATTGATTTGTTTGCATTGCAAAGTTGAATAAAATATCTATAGTTGCATTGACGCCGGAAAGGAGTTTGACCATGTTAAATGGGACATCATAGAAGTGGCACTCAATTAGTATGGATTCGGCAAGTTTGCTCCCTTGCCATTAGGGCACTTTACTCAAATGTTCCGGCTAATGTTGTGGGAGATGGCTTCAGATCAGATCATTTTCAGATTAGCAATGGAACAAGACAGGGATGTCCCCTGTCCCCCATGGATTTTTCCTTAGCTATTGAACCCCTGGCTGAAATAATAAGAAAGGATACAGAGATTAGTAAAATTATGCTTTTTGCAGACAATGTGGTTATTACACTGGTTGACCCCTTGAATTCTATCAAACATTTACAAAAGGTTATTGATCTATATAGCAGAGTCTCATATTATAAATTGAACTCTTTAAAAACAGAAGTCCTATGGATTATCATAGATAACAATGTAAAACTTAGACTAAGAGAGGAATTTCACTTCAACTGGGACCAGAATGGCATTACACACTTGGGGATAACATTCTCTCCCAATCTGAAAGAATTGGCACAAGATAATATAGATAAATTACTGATTCATATAAAACAACTTACTATTCAATTGGAAAAAACTGAACTTGTCATGGTCAGGAAAAATTGCTGTTATTAAAATATTTATTTTACCTAAAATTACATACATTTTAAGGTGCATGTAGGTGCAGGTCCCCTTACAAATATCTTAGAAACTATTGGCTAGATTCCAAACTATAATAGATCTCTTCATTAACAAGGGGCAGAAAACGTGTAAATTGTTCTGTAGTCAAAAGAAAATGTGTTTATGGAGGTTTAGCATCTACAAGACTAGTTAGGACATGTAATATTCCACATATGTAAAGAGGTAAATAGTGATGTTCCTTTAAATGTTATGACGTTGTCTTTATACTAAACCAAGTTGGAAAGGTATATATAAAAAAGTGTGAAAAAGGAAGTTGTTATCACTATGGCTTCCTTTCTGGATCACTATCTTGCTGTGGTGAAGGCTCTTGTGTATCTTGGTGAAGGTGAGCTATACCATGTAGGGCCATGCAAGATGTGGTCCACTGGTGAAGGAACTGGCGACCCACTCCGGTATCTTTGCAAAGCAATTGTGATGGCCATGGAGAGACGGATATAACTTAAAAACTGAACAACAACATCATTCAGGGTGTGGAGCGATAATGGCACTGTCTGGAGACAGGATTAAAATAGCAATTAATTGTTTAAAATAAACAGTAAATGATAAATAAAGTGTTTTTCTCATTAAGCCTTCATTATTCTTTAGAGGGGTTCACTGGAGGCGCAGTGTTTAGGATGCAGTGCTTTCACCATAGCATACTGGGAGACCACCTGTGAATACCAGGAGCTGTATGCTGCGGCCCACTGGAGAAGGAACTGGCAACCCACTCCAGTATCTCTGCCATGAAAACCAAGTGGATCAGCATGGTGTGTTGTCCATAAGGTCACAAAGAGTCGGACACAACTGAGCAACGACATTTACATTACATTCTTTAGAGGAGCATCATGGCCCTTTATGTTACAAAAATATGTGGAATGAGATTTGGTCAAACACATCCAAAAATGTATTAAATTATAGTTTCTTAGAAATGTCTATTAAAATTGTACACACGATTTACAGTGCCTTGCAAAAGTATTCACCCCCTTGGCATTTTTCGTGTTTTGTTGCTCACAACCTGGAAATAACGTGGATTGTTTGAGGTTTTGCATCATTTCATTTACAGAACATGCCACAACTTTGAAGATTATTTTTTTTCTTTATTGTGAAGCAAACAACAAATGGGTCAAAATAACAGAAAAAGTCACCTTTTGCGACAAAAAAAACTCCAGGTCGCTTTGGATAAGTCTCTATGAGCTTGCCACATCTTACTACTGGGATTTTTGCCCATTCATCCTTGCAAAACTGCTCCAGCTCCTTCAAGTTGAATGGTTTGCACTTGTGAACAGCAATCTTTAAGTCTGACCACAGATTTTCTATTGGATTGAGGTCTGGGCTGTGACTCGGCCATTCCAACACATTTACATATTTCCCCTTAAACCACTCAAGTGTTGCTTTAGCAGTGTGTTTGGGGTCATTGTCCTGCTGGAAGGTGAACCTCCATCCTAGCCTCAACACACAGAGTGGTACAGGTTTTGCTCAAGAATATCCCTGTATTTCGCACCATCCATCTTTCCCTCAACTCTGACCAGTTTCCCAGTCCCGGCTGCTGAAAAACATCCCCACAGCATGATGCTGCCACCACCATGTTTCACTGTGGGGATGGTGTTCTTTGGGTGATGAGATGTGTTGGGTTTGCGCCAGACATAGTGTTTTCTTTGATGGCCGAAAAGTTAAATTTTAGTCTCATCAGGCCAGAGCACCTTCCTCCATACATTTTGGGAGTCTCCCACATGCCTTTTCGCAAACTCAAAACGTGCCATTTTGTTTTTTGCTGAAAGTAATGGCTTGCTTCTGGCCACTCTGCCATAAAGACCAACTATGGAGTGTACGGATTATTGTCATCTTATGTACAGATACTCCAGTCTCTGCTGTGGAACTCTGCAGCACCTCCAGGGTTACCTTAGGTCTCTGTGCTGCCTCTATGATTAATGCCCTCCTTGCCCAGTCCGTGGGTTTTGGTGGGCGGCCGTCTCTTGGCAGGTCTGCTGTTGTGCCATGTTCTTTCCATTTGGTTATGATAGATTTGATGGTGCTCCTGTACTTCTCAACAACATTGTCCCTTGCTTGTTTGGAGAGTCCCTTGTTCTTCATGGCAGTGTTTGGTTAGTGGTGCCTCTTGCTTAGGTGTTGCAGCCTCTGGGGCCTTTCAAAAAAGGTGTGTATATGTAATGACAGATCATGTGACACTTAGATTGCACACAGGTGGACATCATTTCACTAATTATGTGACTTCTGAAGGTCATTGGTTGCACCAGAGCTTTTTATGGGCTTCATAACAAAGGGGTGAATACATGCTGTAACAGAATCATACAAGGGGTGGATGTAAGTAGCAGACTTACCAGAGCCCTTTTCCCCCTGGGAAGTGAAAGAATTAAGCCTCCTACAACAGACTAATTAAGTCCACCTGCATTCTGCCTTAAAAGGACTACTGGGCACTCAGCAGGTTGGGTTCAGTCTGGACTGAGAGCCAGGAGAGACAGCTCTGCACTCTGAATCAAACCCAAAGACACATTGCTATTTCTGTTTAGTCAGTGCTTCAAGGAAGCTAGGCTTTGTTTTGTATTATTTTTGTTTGTACCTGCTGACAAAGTTTTCAGTAAAGCTCCTTAAAGCTATAACACCTCCTGAGCTACTTCATTACAGAGACGGTCAACAGGGCATTGACCCCGGAAGTGGCAGCCAGTCTGTCACAATACGCACATGCCAAGTTTCTGTTTTCTATTTCTAAAAAATAGTTTTATGTATATATTTTTCTAATTTCACTTCACCAACTTAGACTATTGTGTTCTGATCCATCACATAAAATTCAGATTAACAAAACATTGAACTTAAGGCTGTAATGTAACAAAATAGGTAAAAAGTCAAGGGGGGTGAATACTTTTGCAAGGCACTGTATAGTACTCTGACTCTTGCACTGGTGGAATAGGGATATTTAGAGAATTGCCCTAGTGGGTTTGGCATAAGAGGTTCATTTGACCTTGTGGAGTGGACATGTGAGCAGGTGTAAAAGTGCTGGTAGTATGTGGTTTAATTAGCGAACAACCTTCAGTTAAATAGGAAGGAGTGTTTACTGAACATAGGGGCAAAACATATTGTACAGAGAAAATCAAATAGTTCAATATATAATTCTAGCTACAAAAATCTTTTCCACATTCTCTTTCACACCATATAAGCTATTTATTAAAATAAGCTTGGTATATTAAATTGTTTTATAGGCTGCAAAGAGATAATAATGAAAGTGGTTTGTGGTTGACATGCTCATTAGGTGCTCCCAATATTGCTTATTGTTTATAAGACATGCCCCAAGTGCTCTACTCTATGTCCATCATTTCCAGATATCTATAACTGCATGAAGATCCACCCTTTTAGAAAAGTCCATCATAAACTTGCTTAATCTGTTGGATGCCAAAAATTGTAGGAAGTACAGGTGATCCAGCAGATCCAACCTCGTATCTCTTATGTGTTTGGCTTATAGGAGTGATCACTTGTGCCTGCAGAGCACAGGAGGTGACAGGGGGTGATCAGGGGAGTTTGTTTGATACTGGGGGAATGGGAGATCACCCTCATCTCCCCGCTATGTGAAAAGACAAGAACTGTAATAATTAATATATAATATTCCCCTTCCTGACACAGCCATGCAAATGGTGACTGAAGTAGTAATGCTATTATACAATATATTATATTGCTATTAATACAGACAGCACAGCACGGGTTACTGTCAGACAAAAGCTGTGAGGCCCCTATTCTAAGAACTATAGACCAAATGCTAGATAAGCAGACAGAAAATGTAGCGACTAGAAAAAAAGTAGCTGCTAACCTTAGGAATACGATTGACTAAAAGTACTAAGTCATGGGGCACCCCCGAAAAGTACCCGATAACCTTAGAAATATGCAAACTGTAGAAAATGTATTGTACAAGATAAAATGGTGTTTACGTAATAAGACTATATAAGGTATGTGCTGGACCACTATGTCAGATCCACATTTGTGCTACTATACTATGTGCACCTCTCAGGCCTAATAATTAATTGAAACCCTTTCCGTGTAGAGCAGAAAGACCCATACCCTATCCATGTAGAACAGACAACCCCCTACCCTTTTTTGTGTAGAGCAGGCACACTCCTACCCTTTCCTTGTAGAACAGACACACCCCTACCCTTTCCACGTAGAACAGGCACACCCCTACCCTTTCCATGTAGAACAGACACACTCCTACCCTTTTCATGTAGAACAGACACACCCCTACCCTTTCCGTGTAGAACAGACACACTCCTACCCCTTTTGTGTAGAGCAGACACACTCCTACCCTTGCCGTGTAGAACAGACACACCCCTACCCTTTCTGTGTAGAACAGACACACCCCTACCCTTTCCATGTAGAACAGCCATACCCCTACCCTTTCCGTGTAGAAAAGACACACCCCTACCCTTTCCATGTAGAACAGACACACCCCTACCCTTTCCGTGTAGAACAGGCACACCCCTACCCTTTCCGTGTAGAACAGGCACATCCCTACCCTTTCCGTGTAGAACTGGCACACCGCTACCCTTTCCGAGTAGAACAGGCACGCCCCTACCCTTTCCATGAAGAACAGGCACACCCCTACCCTTTCTGTGTAGAACAGACACACCCCTACCCTTTCCATGTAGAACAGGCACACCCCTACCCTTTCCGTGTAGAACAAGCACACCCCTACCATTTCCGTGTAGAACAGACATACCCTTACCCTTTCCGTGTAGAACAGGCACACCCCTACCCTTTCCATGTAGAACAGGCACACCCTTACCCTTTCCGTGTAGAACAGGCACACCTCTACCCTTTCCATGTAGAACAGGCACACCCCTACCCTTTCCATGTAGAACAGGCACACCCCTACCCTTTCCAGGTAGAACAGGCACACCCCTACCCTTTCCATGTAGAACAGACACACCCCTACCCTTTCCGTGTAGAACAGGCACACCCCTACCTTTTCCGTGTAGAACAAGCACACCCCTACCATTTCTGTGTAGAACAGACATACCCTTACCCTTTCCGTGTAGAACAGGCACACCCCTACCATTTCTGTGTAGAACAGACATACCCTTACCCTTTCCGTGTAGAACAGGCACACCCCTACCCTTTCCATGTAGAACAGGCACACCCTTACCCTTTCCATGTAGAACAGACATACCCTTACCCTTTCCGTGTAGAACAGGCACATTTCTACCCTTTCCATGTAGAACAGGCACACCCCTACCCTTTCCATGTAGAACAGGCACACCCCTACCCTTTCCAGGTAGAACAGGCACACCCCTACCCTTTCTGTGTAGAACAGGCACACCCTTACCCTTTCCGTGTAGAACAGGCACACCCCTACCCTTTCCGTGTAGGACAAGCACACCCCTACCCTTTCCATGTAGAACAGACACACCCCTACCCTTTCCATGTAGAACAGGCACACCCCTACCCTTTCCGTGTAGAACAGGCACATCCCTACCCTTTCCGTGTAGAACTGGCACACCGCTACCCTTTCCGAGTAGAACAGGCACGCCCCTACCCTTTCCATGAAGAACAGGCACACCCTTACCCTTTCTGTGTAGAACAGGCACATCCCTACCCTTTCCGTGTAGAACTGGCACACCCCTACCCTTTCCGTGTAGAACAAGCACACCCCTACCCTTTCTGTGTAGAACAGACACACCCCTACCCTTTCCATGTAGAACAGGCACACCCCTACCCTTTCCGTGTAGAACAAGCACACCCCTACCATTTCCGTGTAGAACAGACATACCCTTACCCTTTCCGTGTAGAACAGGCACACCCCTACCCTTTCCATGTAGAACAGGCACACCCTTACCCTTTCCGTGTAGAACAGGCACACCTCTACCCATTCCATGTAGAACAGGCACACCCCTACCCTTTCCATGTAGAACAGGCACACCCCTACCCTTTCCAGGTAGAACAGGCACACCCCTACCCTTTCCATATAGAACAGGCACACCGTTACCCTTTCCGTGTAGAACAGGCATACCCCTACCCTTTCCGTGTAGAACAGGCACACCCCTACCCTTTCCATGTAGAACAGGCATACCCCTACCCTTTCCATGTAGAACAGGCACACTCCTACCCTTTCCAGGTAGAACAGGCACACCCCTACCCTTTCCATGTAGAACAGACACACTCCTACCCTTTCCGTGTAGAACAGACACACTCCTACCCTTTCCATGTAGAACAGGCACACCCCTACCCTTTCCATGTAGAACAGACATACCCTTACCCTTTCCATGTAGAACAGGCACACTTCCGTCCTCCCTCTATAAATACTTACATTTCAAACGAGACACACTCCAAGAAAGTGCTTATGTCTGTGTCCATTCAATCACTCATCTGAGCTTCACTTTTAAAACTCTAACCCCCCTCCCACACACACACACAGAATTATTTGGTTTCCTACTCCCTTGATAGAAAAGTTGTTATTTTGCATAATTATTAAAAAAACATAAACACGCTTTACACATGTTAGGCATGGATGGAGATGTCCTGCTTTGTGTGAACACGGTGAGTCTATAGATGGTCCTGCTATGTGCAGACATGGGGGGTCTATATATGTCCTGCTATGTGCAGACATGGGGGGGTCTATAGATGTCCTGATATGTGCAGACATGGGGGGTCTATAGATGTCCTGCTATGTGCAGACATGGGGGGTCTATAGATGGTCCTGCTATGTACAGACATGGGGGGTCTATAGATGGTCCTGCTATGTGCAGACATGGGGAGTCTATAGATGGTCCTGCTATGTGCAGACATGGGGGGTCTATAGATGGTCCTGCTATGTGCAGACATGGGGGGTCTATAGATGCCCTGCTATGTGCAGACATGGGGGGTCTATAGATGTTCCTGCTTTGTGCAGACATGGGGGGGTCTATAGATGTCCTGCTATGTGCAGACAGGGGGGTCTATAGATGCCCTGCTATGTGCAGACATGGGGGGTCTATAGATGGTCCTGCTATGTGCAGACATGGGGGGTCTATAGATGGTCCTGCTATGTGCAGACATGGGGGGTCTATAGATGGTCCTGCTATGTGCAGACATGGGGGGTCTATAGATGTTCCTGCTGTGTGCAGACATGGGGGGTCTATAGATGTCCTGATATGTGCAGACATGGGGGGTCTATAGATGTCCTGCTATGTGCAGACACGGGGGGTCTATAGATGGTCCTGCTATGTACAGACATGGGGGGTCTATAGATGGTCCTGCTATGTGCAGACATGGGGAGTCTATAGATGGTCCTGCTATGTGCAGACATGGGGGGTCTATAGATGGTCCTGCTATGTGCAGACATGGGGGGTCTATAGATGCCCTGCTATGTGCAGACATGGGGGGTCTATAGATGTTCCTGCTGTGTGCAGATATGGGGGGGTCTATAGATGTCCTGTTATGTGCAGACAGGGGGGGTCTATAGATGCCCTGCTATGTGCAGACATGGGGGGTCTATAGATGGTCCTGCTATGTGCAGACATGGGGGGTCTATAGATGGTCCTGCTATGTGCAGACATGGGGGGTCTATAGATGGTCCTGCTATGTGCAGACATGGGGGGTCTATAGATGTCCCTGCTGTGTGCAGACATGGGGGGGTCTATAGATGTCCTGCTATGTGCAGACAGGGGGGGTCTATAGATGGTCCTGCTATGTGCAGACATGGGGGTCTATAGATGGTCCTGCTATGTGCAGACATGGGGAGCCTATAGATGGTCCTGCTATGTGCAGACATGGGGGGTCTATAGATGTTCTGCTATGTGCAGACATGGGGGGTCTATAGATGGTCCTGCTATGTGCAGACATGGGGGGTCTATAGATGTCCTGATATGTGCAGACATGGGGAGCCTATAGATGGTCCTGCTATGTGCAGACATGGGGGGTCTATAGATGGTCCTGCTATGTGCAGACATGGGGGGTCTATAGATGGTCCTGCTATGTGCAGACATGGGGGGTCTATAGATGGTCCTGCTATGTGCAGACATGGGGGGTCTATAGATGGTCCTGCTATGTGCAGACATGGGGGGTCTATAGATGTCCTGCTATGTGCAGACATTGGGGTCTATAGATGGTCCTGCTATGTGCAGACATGGGGAGTCTATAGATGGTTCTGCTATGTGCAGACATGGGGGGTCTATAGATGGTCCTGCTATGTGCAGACATGGGGGGTCTATAGATGGTCCTGCTATGTGCAGACATGGGGGGACTATAGATGGTCCTGTTATGTGCAGACATGAAGAGTCTATAGATGAATTCAAAAGAATTGCGTGTGTTTCCAGGTGTTTAGCACCAATATAACATATTCTGTATTGACCACCATGAGTTATAGGGTTAATTAAAGCCTTATGGGGTCTGTATTGACCACCATGAGTGACGGGTTAATTAAGGCCTTATGGGGGTCTGTATTGACCACCATGAGTGACAGGGTTAATTAAGGCCTTATGGGGGTCTGTATTGACCACCATGAGTTATAGGGTTAATTAAAGCCTTATGGGGGTCTGTATTGACCACCATGAGTTATAGGGTTAATTAAGGCCTTATGGGGGTCTGTATTGACCACCATGAGTTATAGGGTTAATTAAAGCCTTATGGGGGTCTGTATTGACCACCATGAGTGACGGGGTTAATTAAGGCCTTATGGGGGTCTGTATTGACCACCATGAGTGAGGGGGTTAATTAAGGCCTTATGGGGGTCTGTATTGACCACCATGAGTGACGGGGTTAATTAAAGCCTTATGGGGGTCTGTATTGACCACCATGAGTGACGGGGTTAATTAAGGCCTTATGGGGGTCTGTATTGACCACCATGAGTTATAGGGGTAATTAAAGCCTTATGGGGGTCTGTATTGACCACCATGAGTTATAGGGTTAATTAAAGCCTTATGGGGGTCTGTATTGACCACTATGAGTTATAGGGTTAATTAAGGCTTATGGGGGTCTGTATTGACCACCATTAGTGACGGGGTTAATTAAGGCTTTATGGGGGTCTGTATTGACCACCATGAGTGACGGGGTTAATTAAGGCCTTATGGGGGTCTGTATTGACCACCATGAGTTATAGGGTTAATTAAAGCCTTATGGGGGTCTGTATTACCACCATGAGTGACGGGGTTAATTAAGGCCTTATGGGGGTCTGTATTGACCACCATGAGTGACGGGGTTAATTAAGGCCTTATGGGGGTCTGTATTGACCACCATGAGTTATCGGGTTAATTAAAGCCTTATGGGGGTCTGTATTACCACCATGAGTGACGGGGTTAATTAAGGCCTTATGGGGGTCTGTATTACCACCATGAGTGGCGGGGTTAATTAAGGCCTTATGGGGGTCTGTATTGACCAGCATGAGTGACGGGGTTAATTAAGGCCTTATGGGGGTCTGTATTGACCACCAAGAGTGACAGGGTTAATTATGGCCTTATGGGGGTCTGTATTGACCACCATGAGTTATAGGGGTAATTAAAGCCTTATGGGGGTCTGTATTGACCACCATGAGTGACTGGGTTAATTAAGGCCTTATGGGGGTCTGTATTGACCACCATGAGTTATAGGGTTAATTAAAGCCTTATGGGGGTCTGTATTACCACCATGAGTGACGGGGTTAATTAAGGCCTTATGGGGGTCTGTATTACCACCATGAGTGACGGGGTTAATTAAGGCCTTATGGGGGTCTGTATTGACCAGCATGAGTGACGGGGTTAATTAAGGCCTTATGGGGGTCTGTATTGACCACCAAGAGTGACAGGGTTAATTATGGCCTTATGGGGGTCTGTATTGACCACCATGAGTTATAGGGGTAATTAAAGCCTTATGGGGGTCTGTATTGACCACCATGAGTGACGGGGTTAATTAAGGCCTTATGGGGGTCTGTATTGACCACCATGAGTTATAGGGTTAATTAAAGCCTTATGGGGGTCTGTATTACCACCATGAGTGACGGGGTTAATTAAGGCCTTATGGGGGTCTGTATTACCACCATGAGTGACGGGGTTAATTAAGGCCTTATGGGGGTCTGTATTGACCAGCATGAGTGACGGGGTTAATTAAGGCCTTATGGGGGTCTGTATTGACCACCAAGAGTGACAGGGTTAATTATGGCCTTATGGGGGTCTGTATTGACCACCATGAGTTATAGGGGTAATTAAAGCCTTATGGGGGTCTGTAGCTCATACGTTGCTCGCAGCAGGGCGATTGTAATAGCATTGTAAGTTAGAGAAACTATGCAGTACATAGGGCTTAAGTAGAAGCCTCTTATTTACAAGGCTGGAATTTAATAGGGCCCACAATGACTAACTACAGACTTACACAAAAAAATTAGAACCACAGGGAAAAATCCATTATGGACTGGCAAAAATACGACCTTAACGGACAACCCACGCACATCGACAAATATTAAAAAACACAAAAAAATAAAATAAAAACCTTACCCACAGCAAGGGAGGACACTCAGGACCTCTGCAACACAAGTTAACCCTCGATTTCAGTCAAATTTACATTTACACTCGAAAATCCCCTAAGCGACAGAAAAAATGGCTGCCAAAAAAAACGAAAACGAGGCTACACGATCCCTAAAGCCGCAAAATACTGCAAAGCAAATGCGGCTTTTACAAAAATCTGTTCGATCTACAACATACACCTTTAGCAAGGACGCTAAATCATACAAACCCGCGTACCACATACACATTCACCACCATTTTACAACACTAACTTACACAATGCGGAAGTACCCAGCTACCCTAACGGCTTCCCCTCGCGCACGCAGCCTATTTACACTACTCATTGCACACATTACTGACACTTACACCTCAGCTCCACAACACTGCAAACCTACATTGCATGCTGCAGGAACATGAAAACAGATTGTCAGCTCTTCAGCACATTCCTTGCTGCATATATTAATTACAAAGAGGTAAAGTATATTAATTTATGATTTAATTAATTCATTAATTAGCATCAAAAATATAAAATAGACACAAAACAAAAAAAAAGTGAACACCACACTAGTGCAAACAACCACAAACACCTTCACCGCGCCACCCGCAACGAGCGCCAATGGTGCTCAGAGGACACAAACTACACCAGGGGAGAGCGACAAAATCAGGTCACTGCGGACCGTACAATAAGCGCAAAAGGGGCTATCATAACAAAAAAATCCACCAACCCAGAGGCTCGCAATGAGCGCTGAAGGATCTCAGACCACCAAAACACTTACTCTCTGTGGCAAACAGCATTACCTGCCTTACAATTTTATTGCTGTCATTTTTTGACGGACAAGTCGCTAGTAAGTAAATATAATCAGAGTATCCCAACTCACTAAGGTAGCCATATAGTCATACCTATTAATACCACTCAGAGGGAAAGTTGCTCTATTTGTCTAACAAAAGCAGGCTTGGTCAGTAACGGCTTGGTCAATAAGAGCAAAACAGCCGGCCACATACTATAAATGGAGTCAGCGTAAGACTGCACACAACAAATAGTAACTAGACCATTTCTAGGACTCCAATTATAGTATATGGCCTGCTGTTTCGCGCTTACTGACCAAGCCATTTTCCAATTTTATTATACTACTATGAGTCTTTAGATAGCCATGCAATATGTAGACACCGTGAGTCTGCAGATGTCCCTGTCGTGTACTGATATGGTTAGCGTGTAGATGATCCTAGATGCAGACAAGGTGAGTCTATAGATGGTCATGCTATGTGCAAACACAGTGATTATATACTTGGTTCTGCTATGTACAAACATGGTGAGTCTATAGATGTTCTGCTATGTACAAACACAGTGATTATATACTTGGTTCAGCTATGTAGAAACATGGTGGGTCTATAGATGTTCTGCTATGTAGAAACATGGTGGGTCTATAGATGTTCTGCTATGTAGAAACATGGTGGGTCTATAGATGTTCTGCTATGTACAAACATGGTGGGTCTATAGATGTTCTGCTATGTACAAACATGGTGGGTCTATAGATGTTCTGCTATGTACAAACATGGTGGGTCTATAGATGTTCTGCTATGTACAAACATGGTGGGTCTATAGATGTTCTGCTATGTACAAACATGGTGAGTCTATAGATGTTCTGCTATGTACAAACATGGTGGGTCTATAGATGTTCTGCTATGTACAAACCTGGTGAGTCTATAGATGTTCTGCTATGTACAAACATGGTGGGTCTATAGAAACATGGTGGGTCTATAGATGTTCTGCTATGTACAAACATGGTGGGTCTATAGATGTTTTGCTATGTACAAACATGGTGGGTCTATAGATGTTCTGCTATGTACAAACATGGTGGGTCTATAGATTTTCTGCTATGTACAAACATGGTGGGTCTATAGAAACATGGTGGGTCTATAGATGTTCTGCTATGTACAAACATGGTGGGTCTATAGATGTTTTGCTATGTACAAACATGGTGGGTCTATAGATGTTCTGCTATGTGTGGATATGATGGGTCTATAGATGTTCTGCTATGTATGGACATGATGGGTCTATAGATGGTTATGATTTGTGCAAACATGGTGGGTCTATAGATGTTCTGCTATGTATGGACATGGTGGGTCTCTATATCGTTCTTCTGTTTCACCACATTGTGAGTCTTTAGGTTTTCCCGCTATGTGTTTTTGTTCTTCTGGCTGTGTATGTGTCTATACATGGCCTCGCTATATATGTGATGCGTGTATGGAGATTTCTACTGTGTGCAGACATGGAGGTTTAATGAAAAAATAAAATCACTGTTTTTATAGAAACACCAGAAAAAAGATGCTACTATTTACCTGGAGATCCCAGCAGCTCATGGTACAGATATCACAGCACTTCTGTTTGCCGGGCAATGGTCACCATGTTGGTAAGTTGGGTCTGGGGGAGGCTCTGTACACTTGGGTAATAAAGGGCGGCACATCGCTTGTTTCTGTTTAATAAGGATATGAAAAAAATAAATGATAAGATGCATGATAAGATTGTTTTTTAAATATGAATATTATATGAAAAAGACTTTCATACAATAACAATATAATATGAACATATTTGTGAGTTTCATTATGGCATTGGCTGGATGCTGGGAGAGTATGAGACAAAGCAAATAAGATAAAAAGGTGTATTTATGAAACAGGGTTTATAGTTTGGGTAAAAATATGGTGGTAAATGTCCTAATTTCATATATTTCTGATGCAGACGATTTATATTACAGGATAACATTGAAACTTGTAGATAAAGAGGCTCCATAGAGAACACTGGGGGGTGTTTTATTTTCTATTCACTTTTATTAATTCCTACCACATTTTTTAATATATATAACTAGCGACTTGCCCGTCAAAAAAAGAAAGCAATAAAATTGTAAGGCAGGTAATGGTGTTTGGTTGAGACATTTATTTTGTTGGTTTTCCGATATCCTTCGGCGCTCATTGCAAGGCTGTTGGTTGTTTGTGTGCTATGAGCAGCGTTGGCGGTCTCTCGCTTAGGGGATTTTAAACTGTCTAAACTCTTGAATTTAGACTTTAATTGAGGTGTAACTTCACTTGCAGAGGTCCTAGGTGCCCCCCCCTTGCTGTGGGTAAGCTTTTTATGTGTTTATTGTGTGTATTTATTGTGTTTTTAATGTTTTCATGTGCGCAGGGTTCGGGCGCTAAGGTCGTAAAGTCCTGCGGCTCGTATTTGTGGATGCTAACTCCGTAAATTTTGCGGTCGACGTGGAAGCCTCCACCTCCGCAAATGGGGCCCCTCGCTTTGCGAGGGTCCGCATTTGCGGGCCTAAAGTTTGCCGTTGCTGGAAAAGAGCGCCTTTGGCGCTCCTTGCCAGTAACTCCGGCCCTTGCTTTGCTAGGACAGCAATGGCTGCGGGCTCGCTATGCGAGCCAGCAGCGTTAGCAACGACCCGCTTGCTCACAACTATTTATGTGATAAGTAAAAAAGTGAGATGATAAGAGAAAGTGACAGAGGGGATCTTGGCTCATTCCCAGAAGATCATCTACCTGCTGACTGGAGGGGCGAGAGCTGCTGGATGATGTCATAATGACATCACTATTATCTCACTCACTGCCAAACATCTGGGTGTTAATTGTAAAGAATGACATGGGGTTGGAATTTAGCAGAGGGGGAATCCCTAGGTTTCCTGTATGTTTGTACTTTAAAGAGGTTAATCCAGGGAACCCCTTGGCTCATATGGGTAGCGGTACTAGGGAGAGGATCCATGAGATCCCACAAATATAGTGTGTTGGGAGTTTTATTAACCCCTTAATTGTGACAGATATAAGAAATAAAGGCTAAAGTCTGAGGAGTTATAGTGATTATACCATACAAAGAAAGAAAAGAAGCCACTCTTATTACTGCCAACAACTCTTATGTATGATAGTTACCATAAACAAGGACAAAAACCAGAGGACAAAATAACACACAATGGTTAAAATATAACTTTAAACTTAAAAAAATCATTATTATCAAATAACGACATATAAAACCATTAATATAAATATTCCTGAAGGCATAAATATGGCTAGGCCATGTGATAAGTAATGCACTATAGGTAAGGAAATGGCTCCAAGAGTAATATACATATTAGGGATAATAATTTGTAAAGGTCCCAATTGATATAGGCCAATAACACATAATAAATAATGGTGATGAGCAGAGAGAATATGTTCTCAGGGACAGAGAGTTTGTAAGTACTGTTTATACTGTGCATTTATCTGCCAAGAGTACAGAGTTACACATAGGTCCCTTATGTATAAAGTATAATGGATAATATAGATGGCAATGGTCCCACCCAGGATGACCCGGGATCTAGTAATAACTAGTACTAATGAGCAATAAGGGATTATTTTCAAGAATATAGAGTATGTCGGTGAGTGCCCCTAAAACAAAATATTGGGATCCAATGTCCTATCCAACAGCTTATAAATGTCCCTATTGTAACATATAGATATGTACAGAGATCCCGTAGTGTGATCCCAAGGCAGATAGTGACCTAAGCTATGGAAAAGGAAAGAAAGCCCTATCCACCTCCTGCATTATCATTCAGTGCTAGATATAGTGTTATATGGACCACCAAGTGGCGTTGTATGCCCTGGAGAACGTGTCCCAGGCGAGTGATGTCACAGAGGGGAAAGTTCACATCTGCATACAATAATAAAATAAAAAAATATTAAAAAAGTGTGTGATTTAATTTCTATGATGTATATGTTAAGAGATAATAAATCCAACAACCACAAAATGTTGGAATTAACCCCATAAACCAACATATAAAGTAAATACATACATACATCTATAACTATTAATAGGGAGTAAATCCAAGTGCCACTACACTACTTAAGGTTTTAGCACAAGGGGTTAACACACAATAAGTACAAAAAAGTGTGGACAAAGCATAATTACAATTAATAACAAAGTTATATGGGATACAAAACAATAAGTAAATAACTGCATCAATGTGTAGTGGGGAGTGAGAAAAAGGTGAGCAGCAATATCATAATGTGCGCTGGAGGTGATAAGACCAAATACATAAAGCGTCAAGGAGAGAAACAATCTGCTAACGAGTCCAAGGAGCAAAAGATCAATTAGTTCCATATTACAAAATATAATTTCAAGTACAATACAGTGAATCCAGGTGACAGGAAAATAATAACCAATTATATTTGGTTTACTATACAGAACCCACCGACCCCACTAGACAGCATGGAATAAAAAATACCCTAAATCCCTAAGTACATTTCTGATGGGAACATGTCCCACAATGGGGTAAGTTGATCAAGCAGAGCATCCAATTATATTGTTATATTATATCACTGATGGACTGAAATAATCAGTAACAAATAATATATAATAATACCAATATAATAACAATATGACTAAAAGAAGTGGAGAGGGAATAACCATTATATATATAATACACATAACATACACGTATGTGGATATATAATACTGGTGTGTGAGTTTGCCCCTTCCTCCTTGTGATTGGAAGTGACTACGACTCCCACAATCCCCTGCACGAATCAACCAATAGGGAAGCAGAGGGCGGGGCTTCTACAGTTGGACGTCTTTATACAGCACTTACCTTAATTAAAGTTGTAGTTCATTGTACTCAGTGATTATTTGAATGCCGTTGGAGAAAGTTCACAATCTACTTATCGCTCATTAATGGCACTAAAGGTTTCCCGAATCTTGCCTATAAAAACATGGCGGATCCTTCCTTATATTCTGAGTGACGCAACTTGTTTGCGCGCTGTTGGCTTGTGACGTCACATAGCCAGCGACCGAGGGACTACTGAGTAGGAAGCGGCGGAGAGATCTGAGCTGTGAGTTTGTACTGATCTAGTTATGTACAGATAGTGGGGGAGGTGCATGTAATCTATATATATGTGTATTTATGTGTCTGCAGTGTGGGGGCTATATATGTATTATGGGGTATTTATAGTAACAGGTGTTTATACTTATCTATTGTGTGTGACATGAGGGGGATTTATGTACCTGGGGTGTGAGGGGGAGGTGTGTATATGTATCTGTATGTGTATATCACTAATATAATTCTGGTAGGTGTGCACGGAGAAGAAGCAGGGGGGAGCAAGACGCAGGGGAGGAGGGGGGAGCAAGGCGCAGGGGAGTAGCGGAGGGGGGAGCAAGGCGCAGGGGAGTAGCGGAGGGGGGAGCTAGGCGCAGTGGAGTAGCGGAGGGGGGTGCAAGGCGCAGGGGAGTAGCGGAGGGGGGAGCAAGACGCAGGGGAGGAGGGGGGAGCAAGACGCAGGGGAGGAGCGGAGGGGGGAGCAAGGCGCAGGGGAGTAGCGGAGGGGGGAGCAAGACGCAGGGGAGGAGGGGGGAGCAAGACGCAGGGGAGGAGCGGAGGGGGGAGCAAGACGCAGGGGAGGAGCGGAGGGGGGAGCAAGGCGCAGGGGAGTAGCGGAGGGGGGAGCAAGACGCAGGGGAGGAGGGGGGAGCAAGACGCAGGGGAGGAGCGGAGGGGGGAGCAAGACGAAAGGGGAGGAGCGGAGGGGGGAGCCAGACGCAGGGGAGGAGGGTGGAGCAAGACGCAAGGGAGGAGCGGAGGGGGGAGCAAGACGCAGGGGAGGAGGGGGGAGCAAGACGCAGGGGAGGAGGGGGGAGCAAGAAGCAGGGGGGGAGGGGGGAGCAAGAAGCAGGGGGGGAGGTGGGAGCAAGACGCAGGGGAGGAGCGGAGGGGGGAGCAAGAAGCAAGGGAGGAAGTGGGAGCAAGAAGCAAGGGAGGAGGGGGGAGCAAGACGCAGGGGAGGAGCGGAGGGGGGAGCAAGACGCAGGGGAGGAGCGGAGGGGGGAGCAAGACGCAGGGGGGGGAGGGGGGAGCAAGACGCAGGGGGGGAGGGGGGAGCAAGAAGCAGGGGAGGAGAGGAGGCGGGAGCAAGGCGCAGGGGAGGAGGCGGGAGCAAGGCGCAGGGGAGGAGGCGGGAGCAAGGCGCAGGGGAGGAGGCGGGAGCAAGGCGCAGGGGAGGAGGGGGGAGCAAGGCGCAGGGGAGCTGTCCTGAGGTTTGTGTGATAGGTCAGACCGAGGGGGAAAAAAACTCACTCATATGCAGATATATTTGTGTCACTTTATGATCTTAAAGTCATACATTTGTTTAGTGAATATTTAATACTAGCGAATTGACCGTCAAAAAATTACGGGCATGAAATTGTAAGCCAGGGAATGCGGTTTGAGACATAATGTAAACAGTTTTTTACCGTGAGGACCTTCGGTGCTCATCGCATGCCTCCCATGAGCGCCTGTTGGATGTTGTTTTTTTGTTATTACTGGGGCTTTTCCCGTCATTGTAAGGTCGGGGCTGCTGTGCTTTTTGCGCTTATTGCAAGGCTGCCCCCTGGTGCATTTTGTGTGGTATGAGCAGCGTTGGAATTGGTTGTGAGGCGCGCAGTGAATGTCTTTTGTGTTTATTGCGATACGTTTTTTTTTTGTGTATATGTATTTTTGTATGCCAATGAAATAATAAATAAATGAAATAAAGTCTGTAAGTTTTGCGTTGTAAGAGCCGCGGTTCGTATTTTGGCGCTTGTGACGTTGGAGCCTCCACCTTCCGCAAAGGCGGCCCCTCGCTTTGCAAGGGACGCAGTTCTTGCGAGCTCGCAATGCGTGACGACAATCCGTAGTTTGACAACTATGTGACTAGCGACTTGACAGAGCAATAAAATTGTAAGGCAGATAATGCTGTTTGTCACAGACATTAATTTTTTGAGTGGTCTGAGATTCTTCGGCGCTCATTGCGAGGCTGTTCGTTGTTGTATTTTTTTTTATTAGAGGCGCTTTTGCGGTCATTGTAAGGTCGGCGCTGATCTTCTTTTTGCGCTTATTGCAAGGCTGTTCCCTAGTGTAGTTTGTGTGCTATGAGCAGCGTTGGCGCTCGTTGTGAGGCGCGCAGTGAATGTTTTTTGTGTTTATTGCGATAGTGTTTTTTTTTGTGTATATGTACTTTTGTATGCTAATTAAATAACTAATAAATTAATATACTTTACCGATTTGTAAGTAATACATGCAGGAAGCATTGTGCTGAAGAGCTGGCAATCTTTTTTCATGTTCCTGCAGCATACAATGTAGGTTTGCAGTGTTGTTGAGCTGAGGTGTAAGTGTCAGCAATGTGTGCAGTGTGTAGTGTAAATGGGCTGCGTGCGCGAGGGGAAGCCGTTCGTGTAGCTGTGTACTTCCTCATTGTGTAAGTTAGTGTTGTAAAATGGTGGCGATTGTGTATGTGGTACGCGGGTGCGGATGATTTAGCGTCCTTGCTAAAAGTGTATCTTGTACGGCTTTTTGGAAAATTCGTATGTGCCTGCCGGTGTTTTGCGGCTTTAGGGTCCAGTAGCCTCGTTTTGGTTTTTTTCAGCGGCCATTTTTTCTCTCGCTTAGGGGATTTTCGTGTGTCTAAACTCGGTAATTTGGACTTAAATTGAGGTGTAAATTCAGTTGCAAGGGTCCTGGGTGCCCCCCCCCCCTTGCTGTGGGTAAGCTTTTTATGTGTATTTATTGTTTTTTTTTTATTGAGTTTGTAATAGTTTTTTTTTCTAGGTGCTGTGGCTCGTATTTTTTGTGTAAGTCTGTATGCATTGATTGCGTGTTAGATGTTTTTTTTCTTCAAAGTCCCGCTTCTTTGGGTGTTTGTAACCGCTTGTGAGGTGCCGTAGAGCCTCCACCTCCGCAAATGCGGTCCCTCACTTCGCGAGGGGCCGCATTCGCGGCCCAAACTGCGTCCCTCGCTAGTTTTTGCGAGCTCGCAAAGCTTGACAACAATTATATGTGATGTTGCGGTTGGGTCACTTTCTTATGTAGTGCTGACTCCTCTGTTGGAAGCTGCCAGGGATAGAAGATGAGGTTAATTTGCTAACATCTCTAACATTAATATAACTATGTTCCTGAAAGGATAACACTTAGTCTAGTTTTAGAGTCTTTACTTCTCTCTTTTTTGTATCTTTTACACATTAGACCATAAAAAACAGAATGGCTGTGTGTTTAGAATCCGGGAGTGATTTAGCCAGACACCTCCCAACATTACTTATTCACAGAAAACAGACAGTGCTGCAGGAATGTTACATGACCACTCAATGATGGGGAAATTATACATGTCTGAATTGTGAGTCTGTCTAAGACCAGACCAAGACATGGAAATGTTATAAAGCTAGTTCTGAATTATGAAATTGTAATTATTCATGTTCAAACTGAGCCCTGGTGGCATCCATGCAACTTTCATGAAGGCTGCATGTGTGAGAAGGGTATTTACATTTCTTCATGAGTAGGGTTAGGATTTTTGGTTGCAAAACTGCTCACTTCATAGCATGAGCAAAGGAAATAGATGTCAAATTCCAAGAAGTCCAACAACTTAATAATTCTCGTTCCCCTTTTTCTTTTCCCCCACAACTCTCCACATCAGGATGGATGTGGGTTCCGGATAGAGGTTGTATTGGCACCTGGTCACGTAAACAGGAACAGCAAGGAAGCTATGGGGAGATGAGCTCTTAGGGGGATAATAAGAAGGTCCAATGACTGTGAGGGAAAGAGAGCTGCTTTAGGAAGGGCTGGTGTAGGGGGTCTTGAGGGAAGGGATCTGCTTTTGGAAGGGATCTTTTATGATTAGCACCAGGGTGGAGAGAGACTGGTGTACCGGGACCTTCCATTCACTATCTCCACCACTGTCTCAAGCATATGATGGTTTTCCCAACATACATTGGCTCCTCGAAGCCAGACAGTGGCATGCTTATAACTTATTTAAGAAGAATAATCAAATATCGTCATGGTTCAGAGATAAATGGACTGCAGGACTAAAATAAACTACATAATATAACCTTTATTAAACCTTTATACTAACATCTTAACTGAACATCGGACAAATAAAATAGTGAACTGTAATGTGTTTTGTTCCCTCCACTCTCATTGGTTGATTTATTTACTTATGCCTTAATGAGAGATAAGAGATCGATACTTACCTTTGTCTGTTTAATATGAATATGTATTCCTTATTATTTTCAGTACTTTTTCTTTTTGGTGGTGTGTGGCAGCAGCTTTGATCAGGGAGCACCTTAAAGTGAAGTGCTGTGGGGTTGTGTTGCCATGGCAACAGTGAAAGATGAAAAGTGAACATTAGTTTTCTACATGAGACTAAGTGCTGTTTGGCTTAAGATGTTTGGCTCAAGAGCTCAGGGGAATGGCAGCAGAACAATACCCTGACATTATGGATACCTAATACTTCTGTACTTATTGCTTTGTGCTTGAGATATATTGAGAAAACTTGATGCAGTAAAACCATTTCCTACCGAGAGCTCTCGGTGTCTCTCAGACTACAATGGTAGAATGGAAGTTTGACCTGAAAGTTTATATAAAGAAGAGCCAGGCTCTGAAGATCATCTGACCACCATAAAGCGTGAGGCAGATCCATGTTGTATGGATGGTAAGTACTTTACATTCTTGTTTATCTGATTTTCAATATTAGTGACAATATTATCAGTATTAGTGACTTTATGCCTCCCAATCTTTACCAGATCTTTTTTAGAATCTTCAATAAAAATAGCAACTTCTATGTCACGTACATAAAATATATTAAAGGGACATTGTGTAAAGACGTTTTGATGAGTTCAATCAGGTTGATGGGCCACAGCATGGGTAAGATGGTTATTGTGGCCCTTCAGACAAGTGACTGGAGCTGTGTTGTCCGGCCCTAGGAGAGACGAGCAGTGGCAAAGCCCAGCAATCCGTGCCCTCCATGTGTCTCTCATCCGCTACAAGCGGAGAAGATAGATTAGACATCCCCATCAATATAAACATTTATAGTCATCAAAAGAGCGTGTAGAGATGTTTAACAACATAAAGCCTGAATCCTGTGCTAAGCTCAGCTAGCTAGCTGATATAAAGAGATAAACAGAGTAACCTGATATGTATACATAAAAGCCACATAGTAATGGGACTTAGGCCAATTAATACTATTGAGTCCCATATGATTGATTGTGCAGGTCTATGTTAGAGATTATCAACATGAAGTGACTTACATGATGGGATTTCCATTGCAGATGTGAAGTCTGAGAGGGAAGAGCAGGACACTGAGTGTCATCTGACCACAATAAAGACTGAGATTGTTACATCTAATGTTGGAGGTGAGTATCCTGTAATTAGTCCTGAGTCATGAGCCACATGTGACTAAGGAGAGATGAATAGAAAGATGGTGATCACCTTCATCATGTAATACTTGTAGCTATTGTTTCTATTTACTTCAGTATCGAGTCCTCGTCACAATACTGTGTGAGATATTATACTCTTGTACCAGTTACATTCTGTACTTCCGCAAGTTGTTTGTTTGTATATAAACAAATGAGTAACAAGTAGTATATTTTTACTTAATGTAAAGGTAAGTGTGGAGAAAAGGTTTATAGAACAATTCTCTCTTTCTATAAGTAAGACAACGTTATCTTTCTTGAGTCCAGGAGAAAAATGTATATTATCTAGGAATTATGTCATGTCTGAGTTCATTCTGGTCAGACTGGCTTTCGAACTTACATTTATTTCATATTTTTAAGTAATTATTTTTATATCAGCTCAGACTGAGACACTGTAAAGGAATTGTCTTGGGTACCCATAGTAGAAATTGGATACTCATCTCCATCAGAACTTGGGCCAATGCATATCAGTGCTAGGAATTCCCCTGGAAAGAGGCTTGCTGCCGACCTGGAAAAAAAGGCAACTGGTGACTCTGTCCAGCTGAATGTTATGGACCTACTGCCATTGGCCTGCACAAGTTAATTAAATTAAGCCCAATTCTGGTAATCCATCTTTTCAGGCAGTACCATTGACTTCCATAGTTATTCCTATAAGGATTTACTTTGGAATTGACCCCAACTGTCTTTCCATTGTGGCAGAAGATGTGGGACATGATGTGCTGATTTCGTTCATCACCCATTGAATTTATTATTTCTATTGTACCCACTTTGTAAGCGTTTTTTTTTTTTAATACTCATGTCTGCTTTCATTTATATTGTTCATGCTTGAATGTTCCTTGCAGCTAAACTCATCCTGTGCTCCCCTATATCTTGTAATTTATTCCTCACTAATCACCTTACCTTATACTATATTTTGCTCAGTAACTGGTGTAGAACCAGCAAATCTCTATCTACCTCTCACTAAGATGGTGATTTACATGATGGGTTTTCTATTCCAGCTTTTCCAGTGGTTGTCCTTGAGAGTCTAGAGGTGAAGTCCGAGAGAGAAGAGCTGGACACTGAGGGTCACCTGACCACAATAAAGAGTGAGATTGTTACATCTAATGTTGGAGGTGAGTATCCTGCAATTATGTTGTGTACCCAAAACCTCTGCCTATGAGTTATTCCAGAGTCATGAATGCAGTATTAGGGTTGAAGTATTATAAGAGCTAATATTATTATTATTATTATTATTATTTATTTATTTATATAGTACCTAATTTAATCCACAAGTATGTACAAGGGACAATCACTACTGGCCAAAACAATACCGCAACAACCATCATAGAAAGGGGTTTCATTTGTTTATTCGATAACTGTTTAGCAATAAAATCAGCATTTTGAAGAAAAAGAAGATTTTTGGAAATGTACATGTGAAGTTTAGTATTGTGTGTTCAGTTAGATCATATGTCCAGTAGGTGGGAAGCTCTCCTTATAGGATTTGTTTTCTACCTTATGGCCTTGATGGGACCAGTAATAGACAGGTAAATAATAGATCACTTTCAAATCATTATTTGCTGCCTATGAAAGTGAGTGAAATATAATTTGTTTCATTAAATAGATTTTATTGAGTGGAAGTGGAAAGAGGATTCTACAAGGTTTTTGCTATAGATATATGTTTACTCACTATTTTAATAAACTCTTTTCTGCTTCTAGTGATTTGCTTTAATGCTTTACATCCAGACTGGATTCCAGACAGACCATCTCCCCAAAACCTGATGATAGTAAAGACTGAAGACTGTAACCGCGTTGAAGATGATTTTGAATTTCCAGACCTTGAGCATTTTAAAGCTAGAAAAGCAGCAAGGATTAAAGAAAACCTCTCCAGTATAAATGTACTTTACCCTGGAGAGAAACCATTCACCTGCACAGAATGTGGAAAAAGCTATAAACTAAAACGGAATTTTCAAGTTCATCACAAGATTCACACCAGGGAAAAAACTCACAAATGTGCAAAGGGTGATCTTCTTAACCACCACAAGACTCCTACAGATGAGAAACCTTACACATGTACAGAGTGTGGGAAAAGCTTTGGAAACAAGGACAGATTACGCAAACACCACAGAGTTCACACAGGAGAGAAACCTTACACATGTACAGAGTGCGGGAAACGATTTGGAGATAAGGGCAACTTAGGGAAGCACCAAAGGATTCACACAGGAGAGAAACCTTACACATGTACAGAGTGTGGGAAAAGCTTTAGACAAAGCGCAGAACTTCATCGTCACTTTGTGACACACAGAACTGAGAAACATTGAAAATGATCAGAGTGGGAAACGGTTTAAGAAAAGAGAACACTTCTAAAAGATCAAAAGTGTCATATTTGTGATATTCATTACATGATTCACACTAGGAGATCACACAGGTGCAACAGAATATTGTACATGAGAAAGTACATAGTTTTATAGGTGCTAATGAAGCAATATAAGATAAGTATGAATCTGGAAATGGAAATTACATTCATTTTAACAAAATTATTAAATATAAACATTGAACAGTAATACAAATGACTATGGGATAAATAAACATGTAAATAAATATGTAATATCGTGGTGTTGGCTTATGTCTATAAATGAGGGACTGCCGCTAAACCTCACTGATGAGGCCAAACGTACATCTGGGATTTGCTGTTTCTCTCGTTCAGGGTAGAATTGCCTGGTATTTCATGGTTGGATCACTTTATTGAGTGAGACCTGACTGATATACTACAAGATATTAATTTCTGTGAAGAACACACGTAAGATAAAAGAGGCTGCTCTCTGAGTAGGTGACCAGGTCTGTACAGCAAACACCCTGAGGTATTATTTGTTCTCACATTGAGCGCCTCTAACTCTTTTTGTTTATTATAATTTTTCACATTCACTTTATTCCTTTCTTAACTGTGCATTGGGCTCTCTCCAAACAAAGAGCACAGCACATGGGATCCATATTAACTAGATTTTAAAAATCTACAGATGCAAATTTCAAAAAATCTTAGTTCAGCCAATCACTTGTATATTATTCCCTTGAGCTCTATTTTCAAAAATGATCTACTTTTTTATTTTGTTGCATCAAGTTCCAGATCAGAAACACATTGCTCTTTCTCTCCTAGCATTTGTCGTGGTCAAATCTTCTTCTTTGCAGAGCCATCATCACTTGATTTAAAATATCAGCGTTATTGCTGGACTATTGATCGGACAAGTCTCTGATCTCTGTTTACCTCTTTCATTGACAATGACTTGTCCATATTTATCTCTGTTTGTACTATAACTCTTTTTAGGTTCCCAACATGATGCATGCATTTGCTGTTGCTATCATCTGCCGTATCTAGAAACAAAAGTCGAAAATCTAGAGAGGTGCAGTGTTGTTGAAGGCTTTGTAAGTTAGGGTAAGGATTTTTAAAATTATTCTTGAGGAAATTGTTGAGCCAACATAGGGACTGGCAGAGGGCAGCATATGAGCTTTGTGTGAAGTGGATGAGTCTGATGGAAGCTTTAAGCATAGCTTGTAGTGGGAACAGGTAGTTAGTGGAAGGCCAATTAGGACATAATGCAATCGGTAATGGTATTTTAAGGGCTTAAAGGCGTTTATTGTTTTAGAACTCTTAGTGAGGAAGAAACACATTTTAGAGATGTTCTGGAGGGGGTAAGTGAAGGATTTGAATAGTGATTGAATGTTGGGGATGAAGGAGAAATCTGAGCCAAGTGTGACACAAAGACTTCTGACTTGAGATGTGGGGGGATTTTTAAAATATTTCAGGTATAGTGGTGGTGGAGGAAGGAGGAGTTAGTAACAGCTCAGTGTTGAAAAGGTTTTTTTTTTGTTTGTTTTTTAGATGTTGGCAGGCTGTCCAAGAGAATATGTGTGAAAGACATGTTTATCAGGTATTACCGCTGTTCCTCCACCCTATTCAAACATTTTTGTTATGCCAAGGAATTTCTTTATATTTTTCAGTGTTAGAAAAGCCCGCCTTTTGAACATGTAAGACTTTTTGTTTTTGTATGGTTAAACATAGCTTTTACTTGTTACTAAACCATACTGACTGGTGATCACTAACTAAGCTATCACATACTGATATATCAAAGATTACATTACTTCAAATAAAGCTTCCTTGTGAGTAGGCTTCTTAACTAATTATGTATGTGATGACACTTGCAATGGATGTAAAATATAATCACTCTTTCACAGTTAGAAATACCTGCACATGTGAGGAATAGCGATCTCATAGACTGTAAGGGTTGTTGTAAATGGAACATACTCCGATTGGACTAATGTGGTAAGTGGGGTTCCTCAGGGTTCAGTATTAGGTCCTCTCCTTTTTAACATATTTATTAATGATATAGAAGTAGGACTCGAAAGTAATGTCTCCATTTTCGCTGATGACACAAAGTTGTGCAAGGTAATTAAATCAGATAATGATGTGCTTTCCCTCCAAGGGGATTTACATAAAATTGAGGAATGGGCATCTAAATGGCAGATGAGATTTAATACGAATAAATGTAAGGTTATGCATCTGGGAAGGAAAAATAGCCATGCAATTTATAATCTTAATGGAGCAAATCTAGGTGTATCAGATATTGAAAGGGATTTGGGAGTGCTTGTTGACAATCACCTAGGTAACAGTGCTCAAAGCCAAGCAGCAGCTGCAAAGGCAAATAAAATATTAGCATGTATTAAGAAGGGTATAGAAGCCAGGGAAGCAAATATAATTCTGCCACTATACAAATCTCTAGTACGCCCTCATTTGGAATATGGAGTACAATTTTGGGCACCACTTCATAAAAAGGACATTTTAGAGCTGGAAAAGGTACAGAGAAGGGCAACAAAACTAATAAGGGGAATGGAGGGGCTAAGTTATGAAGAAAGGCTAACCAAATTAAACTTATTTTCTCTAGAAAAAAGGCGTCTAAGAGGAGATATGATTACCTTATATAAATACATCCAGGGTCAGTATAAAGATTTGTCGGGGGAGCTCTTTGTGCCAAGAGGTTTTCAACTGACAAGAGGACATCCCTTGAGGTTAGAAGTAAAAAGATTCCACCTCAAAGAAAAAAAAGGGTTCTTCACAGTAAGGGTGGTTAATCTGTGGAATTCTCTACCAGAGGAGGTGGTGACAGCGGATTCGATAGATAACTTTAAAAGGGGTCTAGATTTATTTCTAATTAAAAAGGGTATTCAGGGTTATCATGGATAATTAGAGAGACAATAATGATCCAAATTTTTTTTTTTTTTTACATTTCCTCTTGAGACAATTGGCTAACTCTCGCTTGTTTTTTTTTTTTTTTAAACATTAAATAATTGATTAATAATAAATTAACAACTAATGAATTAATAGTTAATCCGCATATTGCAGATCAGAGGAGATCTTAAAAGGTTGAACTTGATGGACTGAAAGTCTTTTTTCAACCTTAAATACTATGTAACTATTGTCGGGGTTAATACGACATATTATTTTCTATATAATATAGAATACTGAATATTGAGTTCAGAATCAATTTATAGACACATATTCCTTTTTATAAAATAACATTTATTGAAAATATCAAAATCAACTAGTCTAATGAAAAATGTAATATATCAAATCAAAATGTAAATATAACACGATAATATATCAAAATCAAAAATGCAAATATAACACAGTAATATATCAAGATCCAAAGCAGATAAAACACAGTATAGCCAGTCAGATAAATAAAGGAAAATCAATACATCATATAGTAATACTTATTATTTATGATATTTTCTATGCAGTCCTAAAATTTCAATATAAAAGTGTACTTCATTCACATGAACAATAAAACCTGGGATAGCAACCCATAGAACAAAGATCAGATAAATCAATTGATAAAATTCATTCTTAACGTTTTAGCAAATACTAACAATGTCTAATGATATTAAAATATATGCAGCTATACAGGAGTATATTGAATATCATACAATAAGTAAAGTATTTTATAATATAATTGATAAGTTAGCTAAGTAGGTCAATTTGTCTGTATTGGTCAAAAAGAAAAATGAGATATCTAATTTTGTATCAAAATTTATATCCGGAGTATAAATTTCAATGACAAAAGGAAATCTAAATAACTTTTTGATAAGAAATAAACCAAACAGAGAAATTATGGTAATAATTCTCAATTATATCATAAAATAAAATATCTCAATTTATACATTACCAATTATGACACAATTCCACTAGTTAATTCCAAAGTTGTTTTGGCTTTTCCACAAGATAGAAGTTTTCTTATCTCTTCCTTTCTTTTCTCTCTCTCCTGTTGTTTCTCTTTTTCTCTCTTTGTTTTTTTTCTCTCTCCCTAGATCCTGTCTCTATCCATAATTATACCTCTTGCTTATTTGCCTATCAGAATCCCAAATCAGTTAAAGTATCTATTAACCAATAGAAATCTTTTCATGATGTCATCATTTATTTAAATATAACAAAGAATATATTTTCCTATAGAGACATTTATTCCTATAACCATAAGATGGCGCTCTCAGACCTTTGAATTTTTATCCCTTTTAATTAGCTAATGACCCTTTGACCCTTTACCTATAAACAAGATGAAGTCATAAGAATGTTATCAATTTGACAGATTTACTATAATGTTTACCAGACTTAATGTCTACGAAGCGAATATTTTCACATGTGAATATTTAAGGAGTGATTTTATTACCTAGACTTATGAGTTCAGTCAGATATTTATCTCTTATAGAACAATGGATTATTCAAATCATGGATAGTTCACTGGTGAGCAGCTGTGAAAATATATCTTTCACATAGATGTTTTCAAGTAATAGAATTGCATGCATAGGTATATATATAAATATAACAGCATATAAAATATTAATACAATGGATATAAAAATAGTGGTTAATAATTGGAATATCATATTATTCTATAATATTTATATAAGATAGAACTTTATTCATACAGAAGTTCTGACATATCCCCCTCTCTGAAATAATATCGCTCTATTATAAAGTAGGTGATATTATTACAGTTGTAAATATGAGAAGTAAGTGATTCCCGGAAAAACAGATACTCAATCCTGGATATGCTGTACTTCCAATGTAAGTCAATTGAATGGGAAGTAACCTTGGAATGCAAATTGTAGTAACAATAGTCTCATTCACTACAGTTATTAAGTCATTTAGCTTGGAGTTCCGATTCTCTTTGCACCATCTTCAAGGAATCCCGAAGCTCCCTAGATTCCTTAATTAATGGTTCATATAATATAGAGTTTATTATTGACATAGTGGTACCTATAATAGCTCCAAGTATAATCATTATTGCAACCCCAATAAGGAAACTGATAAATCGTTGAGAGTGTCGGCTGTTGGAACTGTAAGACTCAGGAATAAAAGTTTTCCTTAATTGTTCCAACATCTCCTTTACAGTAGGTTGTGATCGACCAATGTGTTCACGATACCACACTTTGGTTTCCTCCATCTGTATATTAGATATGTTAAATTGCCTTTCAATCATCATCTGTGGATCCACGCTCACGAAAATCTTTTGCGATGTCAATCTCCTTCCGGTGAGAGTAAACCCTGGAGCCTCTTGGATAAGGATTCCTGAAGAAGGGCCTGGTTCCACAATAGGTTCCATTCGGACCTCTTGGTAGAGGATCAGCATCACCCATATCAGAGTTGTTTTCCTTTCTTTCATTTTCAATTACTAGGAAATAAAAACGAAAAGTTTTAATAGTGTATTCTATACAATGTAAAAATAGGATAACCTTATTAGACAGGGTATTCAAAGTCACATTATTCATCAGGAGTACCATCAATGATCCTTAATTGAGATCTTGGGTGACAACTTTTTATTTGATTAATATGAACCCATCTTTCAAACATTTCACCATTTTTTGGAATCTGTATTTTATACACAACAGGTGAAATTTTGTCAATAATAGTATAAGGTCCTTCCCATGAACGCAAAAACTTTTTCTCTTTCACTTGGTTTCGTTGAAAGTTGTACAAATATATCTGATCTGTGATCTCGTACTCCTTTTTGGATGTTTAAGATCATAATAAGTTTTAGTACTTACAGCAGATTTCTCTAAATTTCTTTGTGCAAAAGCAAATGCCTGCTGTAAGTGTTTCCTCAGATCCTCTATATATTGATGGGCTGTAGCAGCATTTACTAAATTATGGTCTTGGGTTCTGTAAATAAGGTGTTGTGGGAGTACCATACGTCTCCCCGTCATTAATTCAAATGGCGACATCTTTGTTGCCGTACTAGGTGTAGATCTTATAGCCATTAATACTAAAGGTAATTTTATATCCCAATCTTTACCTGATTCTTTCACGAATTTCTTTAAGATACTAACAATGGATTGGTTGTACCGTTCCACATTACCACTAGAAGCAGCACGATAAGAGATATGTAATTTTCTCTTAACCCCTAGGATTTTCCACATACGGTTCATTACTTCACTGGTAAAGTGAGATCCTCGATCGGACTCAATTCGTTGTGGTAAACCAAAACGGGAAAAGACATGGTTAATTAGTAATATTGCAGCAGTTTCAGTTTTACAATTTGTGGCTGGAAGGCATTCTACCCATTTGGTAAATATACATGTAACCGTTAGCATATATTTATTACCCCTAGATGATGTTGTTACTGGGCCAATAAAATCTATTTGGATATCTGACCAGGGCATAGACATCCCTCTTTTCTGAAGAGGAGCTCTATGGGTAGGTGTATTAGGTTGGTATTGGGGACATACCAAACATCCCTGACAATATGTCTGGACATCTTTCAACATGTGCGGCCAATATGCGAAATCTCGCAGTATTTCATAGGTGATTTTATCCCCTCTGTGACCTGATGTTGGGGCATCATGGGCATGTTGTAACATTAGACCTCTATATGAGGTAGGAACCACCCATTGCTGTATTCCATTCTTAGATGTACGAATAAGCAATCCATCTAAGATGCTAAATTGGGCTTTTGACTTCATTAAAATTCTCAGGTCTTCTTTACCTACAACATCTATCTCATTCAGGGGGTATTCAGCTGGATCTTGTATATGGTTATAAAATATACCTATGATTGGATCCTCTTTCTGACTACTGATTAAATCAGAATTTGGAGTATCTTGGGACCATTGAGCTGTAGATAATTCTGTACTCTTTTGGATTTGTTGTCTTGTTATAGCCTGAATTTGAAATGGACCCAAAAGATGATCCACATCAACAAGCTCCCCCTCTAGGGCACCTTGTTTTGCCAACTTATCAGCCAAATCATTTCCTTCTTTATCCTGTCCCATTATCTTTGAGTGGCCCTTTGTCTTCTTCCAATATATAGTCATTCCATTAGAGATTACCATCTCATCAATAGTATGTATTAACCTACCATGCTTCACTGGTTTCTTCCGGGCATTTGTCATTTCATTATGTTTCCATACCTGTAGGTATTCTACGA
The DNA here is from genome assembly GCA_027410445.1 of Discoglossus pictus. Taxonomy (NCBI): domain Eukaryota; kingdom Metazoa; phylum Chordata; class Amphibia; order Anura; family Alytidae; genus Discoglossus; species Discoglossus pictus. Next base: position 444,995,387 of record CM050166.1, on the reverse strand, counting down.
AACTATTACGGACATATTCCGAATCAGTGATGATCACTAATTCCTTAAGATCATGCTCTATTGCAGTTTGGATAGCGCGATATACGGCTACCAATTCTGATATTTGACTAGTCTTAGATCCTATTTTATATCTTTCAGGTGGAATCGGGATATTGTCTTTCCATACATTACCGATTCCTGCCACCAATTTGTTATCTGTTCCCTCCTTAATATGATATGCACATCCATCCACGTAGACTGTGGGTAAAGTATTACATAATACCTCTTCATATACCTTATGGGGAGATAATTTGTATTCCTTCATAAGGTCCACTTCGGACCAATTTTCTCTAAGAGGATCCTCGGCGGTACAATCATGTAAATCAGCTAATCCTTGGGCCACTGGATTCCTCTTATTCTGTGCATATCTAATTTCCAAAGGCCATCCTTGTAAGGATAAAGTCCATGCGGTTATACGGCTATTTGACAAATTACCGGCTCTAATTCTATCACTCTGAATGTATTGTAATGGTTGATGAGCGGTTTCTACTATAATTTTCTCACCTTGGATAAAATTTCGGAAATTCTGTAAGGCCCATACTGTGGCAAACAGAGCTTTCTCACAGTCATTAAATTTTACTTCTACAGGTGATAATGTCTTACTTGCATACGCAATAATTTTATTATGTTGGTCATATTTCTGATATAAAACAGCGCTCAAGCAAAAATCAGTATATCCAGTTTCTAAAAAGAATGGTTTACCCATTGTAGGATAAACTAGGCAAGGAGCTTGGCTGAGTTTTTGTTTTAATTCGTTTACGGCTTGATCTTGAATTTCCCCCCATTGCCATGGCTCTCCTTTCTTTAATAATCGAATGAGAGGCCTAGTTACCTCTGCATAGTTATCAATAAACTTACGAGAATAATTAGTGACACCTAGAAATGATCTTAATTCTTTTAAATTTGTAGGGGTTTTGGTTTTAAAAAGAGCTTCCACTTTCTTTTTCTGTGGGTTTATACCTTCGGGAGTTATTTCATGGCCTAAAAAATTAACTTTAGTGCGGCACCATTGTGCCTTTTGAAGAGATAGTTTAACTCCTGCATTTTTCAATTGATCTAGAACATATCTAATTTCAAAAATATGTTTATCAAAATCGTTATTTTTAATCAAGATATCATCTACATATGTTAATGTCCCTCGCTCTTGAGCGTCAGGCATTGCCTTATGTAAAAATATAGCAAACTCATGCCCTGAATTTATAAAGCCAAATGGGGTTCTAGTCCATGTATATTGCTGTTTCCCAAAGGTGAAAGCCAGTTTATATTGGTCCTCTTCATTTACTTTAATGGTCCAATAACCTTGGGCACAATCAAGCGTAGTAAATAATTTAGATCCTTGTATTTGTGCTAAACATTGATCGATATATGGAACGGGCCATGCAGACATGTACACCCGTTTATTTAATTGTCTCAAATCAGCGCATAAACGCCAAGTTCCATTTGGTTTCAAGACACCTAAAATAGGGTTATTAAAAGAACTGTGCACCGGTCTAATAATTCCCCTAGACTCTAGGTTCTTGATAATATCTGCCAATGATTCATAAGAGGCAAGAGGGAGTCGATATTGTTTCACAAATACAGGTGGCATATTTGGGTCAGTTTTAATTTTAGTGACATGTAAATTTGTCAAACCACAATCATATGAATCCTTAGAGAACATATCTTGGTAATCAATTAATACTTGTCTTAGTTTTTGGCGTTCAATGTCATTAGAACATCCGCTAGCTAAGGCTATCTGTTCCTCAACTCTTTCTCTAAACCCAGGGAATACCTCAGGCTGACTAATCTCATAAGTCTCCTCCAATTGTGTAGACAAATCAGTAGTGATCATACTTACCTGCGTCTCAGTGTTCTGATACTTCTCATATTCTTGTTCATCAATTGTTTGGTTAAAAACAAGTTCGTTATCCATAATATCACAGTTACTTTCAGTGAAACTAAAGGGATAAATAGACTGGACAGTAAATAATCCCTCAGGTTGTGTGTCAAAACACTGATCCATAATCTGGTCATCATTTACATAATTCTCTGGTATCAAACCAATAACAATATTCATAAACTCAGAAGTAAAATACTCAGAATCTATAGCCATACCTATTAGGGATCCCTTCTCCAAACGTATTGGATGGGATGCTGTGTTATTCACCAGAATAATGAATGATACCTGTGTTATAGTAATTAGAGGTGTATGAGTGAGGGTGAGGCCTTTTTGTTGCATCTGATGACTAAGATTTACAAAGGCATCAATACCTTTAATCTTTTGACCCCTTTTTACCTGTAAAGGGAGAGGAAATTGTGCCACCCCCTCTGGTACTGTAATACTTTGGTCCATTTGCACGGTTACTGCATAAGGCATTTGTTGTGCAGATTTCAATGCTTCTGAGTCATTTAGGAATTCTAAGGGCTTATCCTGTAGTCTGGACCAAATAACATTATTGATTAAATCAATTTGGGATGCAAAGCGATGTAATAGATCATTTCCAATATAAATTGGATATTGGGAATCCTGAATAACTAAGAATAAGTGCATAATCCTTTTACCCCCAATGAAAAGAGGTAATAAACATTTTGCCATAATAGCATGAGTTGAAGTTTCATGATCTATTTTACATACCCATTGATCATCGGGTTGTGTATTTCGGATTAAATTAATATTCTTTATTTGTTTTAATAAGCTCTCATTAACATAGCTATGCTCATGTTTTAGAGCTAGTTTTGCTTGTTGAGAATTTCTCATACCTGGAATATCAACAGGAATAAATAAACCTTCATCATTGGTTTCTATTTCCACTAGAAATCTAGAGTGTTTACTTATGTTTAAAGGCTTAGAGTCGTTCTTATTTAAAGAGATAGTTAATACATTTCCCTCTATTTGAATATTTTTAATATGCGCCTGATCAATTTGGATCACATTTTCATTATTTATTTGTTCTCCATTAATGTCTTTACATTTAAGTACTGTCATTTCAGGCATTCGATTGTTTTGGAAGTGAATCTCTACTGATTCCTCCTTTTTCTCAATAACATGACAGTTCCTTTGCATATGAGGTTGTTTAACCTGATCATAATTGATGGGAAATTTAACTTGTGACCATATCACACCATCAATAAAATCAATTACTGGACTAAATCTTCTAAGTAAATCAGTCCCAATTATAATTTTGTAACTAGGAATATCCACTATAATAAATGGATGTTTCATTTGTTTATTTCCTATTCTGATATCTAACCACACGTGGCCTACAGTATTAACTTTAATACCATCAAAATTTCTAACAGTTCCCACGAATGGTTTCAGAATAGTTTTCTTTTTGGTTTTATTCTCAATTTCCTCATAAGTCTCTTTGGAAATTACAGTGACTTGGGAACCTGTATCAATTAATGCTTTATGATTTAAGGTTTCAACATTCTGTATACCAATAGAAACATAATATCGATTCTGTATTTCTTCCATTTCACATAAGAAATGTGTATGTCTTAAAATATCTAACTTCTTCCATTGTTTATTTTTATTTGAGAAGTCAGATTGTGGAGTATGATCTATCCAATTTATAACTATTTCTGTAGGATTATCAGCAATTTCCTGATTAACATTTGTTTCACTTTCAATAAACTGAACAGGTAATAAATCATCTGTCATGACATTGCAATGCTCTTCTATTTCAACTATTAATCCTTTACCGGTAGACACTAGTTCAGTCTGTGTTACCTCATGTGAGCTTAAAGGTTCAACACTCCTTCCTTGCTGAATAGGAATTTCTGAAGGAAAAGGGAATATATTATCAACATTCTTTTTAGGACATATTTTTATATTTTTATTTGAATCAGGGGATTCACTAGTATCACTTCTGTTTGTGTTATTGATCATTAATCTATTTTCACAATTAGTATTTAGTCATTGGCTTTGGCTTTGAGAATTTTGACCATTTTGGGTTGGATCATTTCTCACTGACTGAGTAGTAAATCCTGCCATAAATGCAGCCATCTGTTGTGTCAAAAGTTTAACCTGCTCTTCTAAATTAGATGATGGTTTAGAATCTTGGTTTTGGCTATATCTTTTAACCTTTTGATTCTCTGAATAATTTGAAGTGTTAGGCATTGGAGGGGTTAATCTCCCTTCTACACTAGGAGATTTTGTTCTCCAGACATAATTTTTAATAGGATTGTTTCCTCTGTAATTTGGACTAACATAAAAAGAATCATTATTTGTATTTTGAGATTTTTCACTTGCAATTCTTACTGGCCTAAATGATAACTGTGCTTGACTTGATTTGTTCGAATTTTTAACCACATCTGCGTAAGACTTTGTACCTGTCTCATACTGTAAATTAGGTTTAACAGAAATTTCTGCCACAGTTTGATTATTAAATTTTTCCCTTCGCTTATAATTATTCCCATCATCAAGCTGAATCTCATATATTTTAGTACATTCATTTACCAACCAACTTAAAGGCTTGGTGTCATCAAAATCACGCGCCATATTTCTCTGAATGTACAAAGGTAGTGCATGGAAGTAAATTCTCTTAAATTCAGGAGATTCTGGGTCTGTCTTTTTCGCAGTCTGTCTATAAGCGTGTTTTAAGGTGATTAAAAATTCTTTTGGACTTTCGTCAGGCTTACATTTTAGATTATGAACTGCTTTCATAGCAGCCTGTGGGTTTCTATACTCAGAAAAGTATTTTCTCACCTCAGATTTATATATCTCCCAATCATTTATATCGCTGTCATGGAGAGAGGTGAAAAATGAGGTATAAGAGCTATCAAATGACCAAGGGAGGTATGATATTTTATCATTAGCCCCCCTTATCCCTAGTTCAACCATCACCCTTTCTAGTGAATCAAGGTGGTCTTCTATGGACAATTTAGAATTTTTGGTGTAAGGTTTAATTAATTTTCTTATAGCCTGGGCTTTCTCATGGAAAGAGAGTCTTTTATTTGATCGTATATCTTCATCACTGTCAGTCTCATTTTTAGAGCTATGTAAGATTTTTATAGGTGATCGTTTATGTCTATTCCTTGAAGGTACTATTTCTAATTCTTCCTCAGAATCACTAAAATCCTTCATCACAATCTTGCTTGAGGCGTAATCTTGAGCCCTATTTAAATCCATTTTTAGATTTTCAACATCTTGTTGGTATTGTTTAATCTCATTCTTAGCTATAGTCAGTAATTTTTGGATCTTTTTATTCTCTACAAGTATCTCAGCCTCATGAATTTTCTTGTCAGTTAATTCTTGAGTTAAAATTTCAATCTTTTGTTGCAATTTCTTCTGTTCTATTTTTAAATCCTGACAAGCCTGAACATACTTTTGTGCTAGTTTATCAGCATATTCAGCTTTCTCATTTAAGTATTCACATTTCTCAGACAATTCCTCAAATTGAACTAATTTTTGACTTTCCTCACTGGTATCTCTTGCACGCTCAGCTACCAATTTATTTATTTCTGCCTGTAATTCATTGCACTTCTCTGAATATTTACCATTTAAATTTTGGGCTGCGTTAAATGTCTCTGTCGTTTCAACAACTGTTTTCCTTAATTCTTGAATTTTGACTGCTGCTCTGCTAGCTGCGTTTTTTCTCCATGTAAATCTCTCAGAGTTTGACAAGTAATAGCAATGTCTTGGATCTGATTATTTAAATCTTTTATGGTAATTTCTTTTTGGGAATTTTGATATTTCCAGCTTCTGGCTAATTCCATCCAAACAGTAGATAACCTAGCTAAATGCTTCTTTCTTTCTGATTTAATTTGAATTGCATTTATAGTGCTCATCATGGTTGTTAACAAAATTTTATCTTTGAACCAATCATCAATTGTATCACCATCAATTTCAGGATGTATTTTAGCCAAATATTCTGACAACTGTTCCCTGTATTCACAAACAGGATATACATTTGAAACTAAAGTTTTAACTAACAACTCCATTCCCTGTTTACCATGACCAATTATGTCATCTAAAGATAATGCTCCTACTGTTTCAGAACCAAAAACACCTTCAGCCATTTTATTTTCTTCTTAACAAATGTTATTCAATAAAAAGTTTTAAATCAATTAAATAATTGACCACGTGTCTATAAAGATATATATCTCGCTGGGGCCTCCAAATATGTCGGGGTTAATACGACATATTATTTTCTATATAATATAGAATACTGAATATTGAGTTCAGAATCAATTTATAGACACATATTCCTTTTTATAAAATAACATTTATTGAAAATATCAAAATCAACTAGTCTAATGAAAAATGTAATATATCAAATCAAAATGTAAATATAACACGATAATATATCAAAATCAAAAATGCAAATATAACACAGTAATATATCAAGATCCAAAGCAGATAAAACACAGTATAGCCAGTCAGATAAATAAAGGAAAATCAATACATCATATAGTAATACTTATTATTTATGATATTTTCTATGCAGTCCTAAAATTTCAATATAAAAGTGTACTTCATTCACATGAACAATAAAACCTGGGATAGCAACCCATAGAACAAAGATCAGATAAATCAATTGATAAAATTCATTCTTAATAACGTTTTAGCAAATACTAACAATGTCTAATGATATTAAAATATATGCAGCTATACAGGAGTATATTGAATATCATACAATAAGTAAAGTATTTTATAATATAATTGATAAGTTAGCTAAGTAGGTCAATTTGTCTGTATTGGTCAAAAAGAAAAATGAGATATCTAATTTTGTATCAAAATTTATATCCGGAGTATAAATTTCAATGACAAAAGGAAATCTAAATAACTTTTTGATAAGAAATAAACCAAACAGAGAAATTATGGTAATAATTCTCAATTATATCATAAAATAAAATATCTCAATTTATACATTACCAATTATGACACAATTCCACTAGTTAATTCCAAAGTTGTTTTGGCTTTTCCACAAGATAGAAGTTTTCTTATCTCTTCCTTTCTTTTCTCTCTCTCCTGTTGTTTCTCTTTTTCTCTCTTTGTTTTTTTTCTCTCTCCCTAGATCCTGTCTCTATCCATAATTATACCTCTTGCTTATTTGCCTATCAGAATCCCAAATCAGTTAAAGTATCTATTAACCAATAGAAATCTTTTCATGATGTCATCATTTATTTAAATATAACAAAGAATATATTTTCCTATAGAGACATTTATTCCTATAACCATAAGATGGCGCTCTCAGACCTTTGAATTTTTATCCCTTTTAATTAGCTAATGACCCTTTGACCCTTTACCTATAAACAAGATGAAGTCATAAGAATGTTATCAATTTGACAGATTTACTATAATGTTTACCAGACTTAATGTCTACGAAGCGAATATTTTCACATGTGAATATTTAAGGAGTGATTTTATTACCTAGACTTATGAGTTCAGTCAGATATTTATCTCTTATAGAACAATGGATTATTCAAATCATGGATAGTTCACTGGTGAGCAGCTGTGAAAATATATCTTTCACATAGATGTTTTCAAGTAATAGAATTGCATGCATAGGTATATATATAAATATAACAGCATATAAAATATTAATACAATGGATATAAAAATAGTGGTTAATAATTGGAATATCATATTATTCTATAATATTTATATAAGATAGAACTTTATTCATACAGAAGTTCTGACACTATGTAACTATGTAACCCTCCCCTGTATCACTTTACTACCTCCCTCATCATCCTCCCCTGTGTCTGTTTCCCCCCCTCCCTCATCATCCTCCCCTGTATCGCTTCCCCCCTCCCTCATCATCCTCCCCCCTCCCTTGATGATAAGGGGGGGAAGAGACACAGGGATAAGTGTGAGGGGTGTTAGGGAAAGGGGTGTTAGGGATAAGGGTGAGGGGGTTAGGTGTTAGGGTGAGGTGTGTTAGGGCTAAGTGTGAGGGGTGTTAGGGTGAGGGGTGTTAGGGATAAGTGTAAGGGGTGTTAGGGTGAGGCATGTTAGGAATAAGTGTGAGGGGTGTTTGGTCTTAAGGATAAGTGTGAGAATGTTAGGTTTAGGTGTTAGGTTGATAGGTGTTATGGATAAGTGTGAGGGGTGTTAGGGTAAGGGCTGTTAGGGATAAGTGTAAGGGGGTATTAGGGTTAGGTGTTAGGGTGAGGGGTGTTAGGGATAAGTGTGGGGGGTGTTAGGGTGAGGGATGTTAGGGTTAGGTGAGGGGAGGATGATGAGGGAGGGGGAAAGAGACATAGGGGAGGATGATGAGGGAGGAGGGAAAGAGACACAGGGCAGGATGATAAGGGAGGAGGGAAAGAGACACAGGGGAGGATGATGAGGGAGGGGGGAGGATGATGAGGGAGGGGGAAAGAGACACGGGAGGATGATGAGGGACGGGGGAGGATGATGATAAGGGGGAAGAGACATAGGGATAAGTGTGAGGGGTGTTTGGGTTAGGTGTTAGGGATAAGGGTGAGGGGGGTTAGGGTTAGGTGTTAGGGTGAGGGGTGTTAGGGATAAGTGTGGGGGGTGTTAGGGTGAGGGATGTTAGGGTTAGGTGTTAGGGATAAGTGTGAAGGGTGTTAGGGTTAGGGTAAGGGGTGTTAGGGATAAGTGTGAGGGGTGTTAGGGTTAGGTGTTAGGGTGAGGGGTGTTAGGGATAAGTGTGATGGGTGTTAAGGTAAGGGATGTTAGGGTTAGGTGTTAGGGTAAGGGCTGTTAGGGATAAGTGTGAGGGGGTATTAGGGTTAGGTGTTAGGGTAAGGGGTGTTAGGGATAAGTGTTAGGGGTGTTAGTGTAAGGGGTGTTAGGGATAAGTGTGAGGGGTGTTAGGGTTAGGTGTTAGGGTGAGGGGTGTTAGGGATAAGTGCGATGGGTGTTAGGGTAAGGGATGTTAGGGTTAGGTGTTAGGGTAAGGGCTGTTAGTGATAAGTGTGAGGGGGTATTAGGGTTAGGTGTTAGGGTAAGGGGTGTTAGGGATAAGTGTTAGGGGTGTTAGTGTAAGGGGTGTTAGGGATAAGTGTGAGGGGTGTTAGGGTTAGGTGTTAGGGTGAGGGGTGTTAGGGATAAGTGCGATGGGTGTTAGGGTAAGGGATGTTAGGGTTAGGTGTTAGGGTAAGGGCTGTTAGTGATAAGTGTGAGGGGGTATTAGGGTTAGGTGTTAGGGTGAGGGGTGTTAGGGATAAGTGTGGGGGGTGTTAGGTTGAGGGATGTTAGGGTTAGGTGTTAGGGATAATTGTGAGGGGTGTTAGGGTTAGGGTAAGGGGTGTTAGGGATAAGTGTGAGGGGGTATTAGGGTTAGGTCTGTTAAGGATAAGTGTAAGGGGTGTTAGGGTGAGGTATGTTAGGAATAAGTGTCAGGGGTGTTAGGTCTTAGGGATAAGTGTGATGGGTGTTAGGGTTGGGTGCTAAGGTGAGGGGAGGATGATGATAAGGGGGGGAAGAGACACAGGGGTGTCCTTGCAGCAGAGATCAAAAGAGTCCTTCAGGACTGTATTGCACACTGTGTACAGTACAGTAGCCTAGCTATAGTTTTCCCTATTGATGCAGTATCACCTACACTCAGCCTCCTCTCAGTAAGACTGCAAGTTAGTTATGATTCCAAAATGGCTGCTGTTCATGAGGTTAAAGGGTCTGGAAGGCAGGGTATGATGCTGAATGGCTGGAATATGTCTGCTGACTGTGAGGTGCAGGGTCAAAGTTTGCTCAATGATAAAGAATAGGGGGCGGATCGAATATCGCATATGTTCGCCGTTCGCCGCGAACGCGGACATGCTATGTTCGCCGGGAACAGTTCGCGGGTGAACTGTTCACGACATCTCTAGCCAAGAGTACAGAGTTACATATAGGTCCCTTATGTATAAAGTATAATGGATAATATAGATTGCAATGGTCCCACCCAGGATGACCCAGGATCTAGTAATAACTAGTACTAATGAGCAATAAGGGATTATTTTCAAGAATATAGAGTATGTCAGTGAGTAGGAAAATATGTGCCCCTAACAGAAAATATTGGGATCCAATGTTCTATCCAACAGCTTATAAATGTCCCTATTGTAACTTGAGTTTATCTATCTGACATATAGATATGTAAAGAGATCCCGTAGTGTGATCCAAGGCAGATAGTGACCTAAGCTATGGAAAAGGAAAGAAAGCCCTATCCACCTCCTGCATTATCATTCAGTGCTAGATAAAGTGTTATATGGACCACCAAGTGGTGTTGTATGCCGTGGAGAACGTGTCCCAGGCGAGTGATGTCACAGAGGGGAAAGTTCACATCTGCATACAATAATAAAATAAAAAAATATGAAAAAAGTGTGTGATTTAATTTTTATGATGTATATGTTAAGAGATAATAAATCCAACAACCATAAAATGTTGGAATTAACCCCAGAAACCAACATATAAAGTAAATACATACATACATCTATAACTATTAATAGGGAGTAAATCCAAGTGCCACTACACTACTTAAGGTTTTAGCACAAGGGGTTAACACACAATAAGTACAAAAAAGTGTGGACAAAGCATAGGAGGAGACAAAAGATAATTACAATTAATAACAAAGTTATATGGGATACAAAACAATAAGTAAATAACTGCATCAATGTGTAGTGGGGAGTGAGAAAAAGGTGAGCAGCAATATCATAATGTGCGCTGGAGGTGATAAGACCAAAATTATTATACATAAAGCGTCAAGGAGAGAAACAATCTGATAACGAGTCCAAGGAGCAAAAGATCAATTAGTTCCATATTACAAAATATAATTTCAAGTACAATACAGTGAATCCAGGTGACAGGAAAATAATAACCAATTATATTTGGTTTACTATACAGAACCCACCGACCCCACCGACCCCACTAGACAGCATGGAATAAATAATACCCTAAATCCCTAAGTACATTTCTGATGGGAACATGTCCCACAATGGGGTAAGTTGATCAAGCAGAGCATCCAATTATATTGTTATATTATATCACTGATGGACTGAAACAATCAGTAACAAATAATATATAATAATACCAATATAATAACAATATGACTAAAAGAAGTGGAGAGGGAATAACCATTATATATATATATATATATATATATATATATATATATATATATATACATATATATATATATATATATATATATACATACATATGTGGATATATAAAAACACTGGTGTGTGAGTTTGCCCCTTCCTCCTTGTGATTGGAAGTGACTACAACTCCCACAATCCCCTGCACGAATCAACCAATAGGGAAACAGAGGGCGGGGCTTCTACAGTTGGACGTCTTTATACAGCACTTACCTTAATTAAAGTTGTAGTTCATTGTACTCAGTGATTATTTGAATGCCGTTGGAGAAAGTTCATAATCTACTTATCGCTCATTAATGGCACTACAGGTTTCCCGAATCTTGCCCATAAAAAACATGGCGGATGCTTCCTTATATTCTGAGTGACGCAACTTGTTAGCGCGCAGTTGGCTTGTGACGTCACATAGCCAGCGACCGAGGGACTACAGAGTAGGAAGCGGCGGAGAGGTCTGAGCTGCGAGTTTGTACTGATCTAGTTATGTACAGATAGTGGGGGAGGTGCATGTAATCTATATATATGTGTATTTATGTGTCTGCAGTGTGGGGGCTATATATGTATTATGGGGTATTTATAGTAACAGGTGTTTATACTTATCTATTGTGTGTGACATGAGGGGGATTTATGTACCTGGGGTGTGAGGGGGAGGTGTGTGTATGTATCTGTATGTGTATATCACTAATATAATTTTGGTAAGTGTGCACGGAGAAGAAGCAGGGGGGAGCAAGACGCAGGGGAGGAGCGGAGGGGGGAGCAAGACGCAGGGGAGGAGCGGAGGGGGGAGCAAGATGCAGGGGAGGAGGGAGCAAGACGCAGGGGAGGAGCGGAGGGGGGAGCAAGACGCAGGGGAGGAGGGGGGGAGCAAGACGCAGGGGAGGAGCGGAGGGGGGAGCAAGGCGCAGGGGAGTAACGGAGGAGAGAGCAAGATGCAGGGGAGGAGGGAGCAAGACGCAGGGGAGGAGCGGAGGGGGGAGCAAGACGCAGGGGAGGAGGGGGGAGCAAGACGCAAGGGAGGAGCGGAGGGTGGAGCAAGACGCAGGGGAGGAGCGGAGGGGGGAGCAAGACGCAGGGGAGGAGGGGGGAGCAAGACGCAAGGGAGGAGCGGAGGGTGGAGCAAGACGCAGGGGAGGAGCGGAGGGGGGAGCAAGAAGCAGGGGAGGAGGGGGGAGCAAGAAGCAGGGGGGGAGGGGGGAGCAAGAAGCAGGGGGGGAGGGGGGAGCAAGACGCAGGGGAGGAGCGGAGGGGGGGAGCAAGAAGCAAGGGAGGAGGGGGGAGCAAGACGCAGGGGAGGAGCGGAGGGGGGAGCAAGAAGCAGGGGAGGAGAGGAGGCGGGAGCAAGGCGCAGGGGAGGAGGCGGGAGCAAGGCGCAGGGGAGGAGGCGGGAGCAAGGCGCAGGGGAGGAGGCGGGAGCAAAGCGCAGGGGAGGAGGGGGGAGCAAGGCGCAGGGGAGGAGGCGGGAGCAAGGCGCAGGGGAGGAGGCGGGAGCAAAGCGCAGGGGAGGAGGGGGGAGCAAGACGCAGGTTGTGTGATAGGTCAGACCGAGGCGGAAAAAAACTCACTCATATGCAGATATATTTGTGTCACTTTATGATCTTAAAGTCATACATTTGTTTAGTGAATATTTAATACTAGCGAATTGACCGTCAAAAAATTACGGGCATGAAATTGTAAGCCAGGGAATGCGGTTTGAGACATAATGTAAACAGTTTTTTACCGTGAGGACCTTCGGTGCTCATCGCATGCCTCCCATGAGCGCCTGTTGGTTGTTGTTTTTTTGTTATTACTGGGGCTTTTCCCGTCATTGTAAGGTCGGGGCTGCTGTGCTTTTTGCGCTTATTGCAAGGCTGCCCCCTGGTGCATTTTGTGTGGTATGAGCAGCGTTGGAATTGGTTGTGAGGCGCGCAGTGAATGTCTTTTGTGTTTATTGCGATACGTTTTTTTTTGTGTATATGTATTTTTGTATGCCAATGAAATAATGAATAAATGAAATAAAGTCTGTAAGTTTTGCGTTGTAAGAGCCGCGGTTCGTATTTTGGCGCTTGTGTGTGTGCTTGTAACCGCTTGTGACGTTGGAGCCTTTACCTTCCGCAAAGGCGGCCCCTCGCTTTGCAAGGGACGCAGTTCTTGCGAGCTCGCAATGCGTGACGACAATCCGTAGTTTGACAACTATGTGACTAGCGACTTGACAGAGCAATAAAATTGTAAGGCAGGTAATGCTGTTTGTCACAGACATTAATTTTTTTGGTGGTCTGAGATCCTTCGGCGCTCATTGCGAGGCTGTTCGTTGTTGTATTTTTTTTTATCAGAGGCGCTTTTGCGGTCATTGTAAGGTTGGCGCTGATCTTCTTTTTGCGCTTATTGCAAGGCTTTCCCCTGGTGTAGTTTGTGTGCTATGAGCAGCGTTGGCGCTCGTTGTGAGGCGCGCAGTGAATGTTTTTTGTGTTTATTGCGATAGTGTTTTTTTTTGTGTATATGTACTTTTGTATGCTAATTAAATAACTAATAAATTAATATACTTTACCGATTTGTAAGTAATACATGCAGGAAGCATTGTGCTGAAGAGCTGGCAATCTTTTTTCATGTTCCTGCAGCATACAATGTAGGTTTGCAGTGTTGTTGAGCTGAGGTGTAAGTGTCAGCAATGTGTGCAGTGTGTAGTGTAAATAGGCTGCGTGCGCGAGGGGAAGCCGTTCGTGTAGCTGTGTACTTCCTCATTGTGTAAGTTAGTGTTGTAAAATGGTGGCGATTGTGTATGTGGTACGCGGGTGCGGATGATTTAGCGTCCTTGCTAAAAGTGTATCTTGTACCTCGTACGGCTTTTTGGAAAATCCGTATGTGCCTGCCGGTGTTTTGCGGCTTTAGGGTCCATTAGCCTCGTTTTTGTTTTTTTCAGCTGCCATTTTTTCTCTCGTTTAGGGGATTTTCGTGTGTCTAAACTCTGTAATTTGGACTTAAATTGAGGTGTAACTTCACTTGCAGAGGTCCTGGGTGCCCCCCCCCCCTTGCTGTGGGTAAGCTTTTTATGTGTATTTATTGTTTTTTTTTATTGAGTTTGTAATAGTTTTTTTTTCTAGGTGCCGTGGCTCGTATTTTTTGTGTAAGCCTGTATGTATTGATTGCGTGTTAGATGTTTTTTTTTCTTCAAAGTCCCGCTTCTTTGGGTGTTTGTAACCGCTTGTGAGGTGCCGTAGAGCCTCCACCTCCGCAAATGCGGTCCCTCACTTCGCGAGGGGCCGCATTTGCGGCCCGAACTGCGTCCCTCGCGAGTTTTTGCGAGCTCGCAAAGCGTGACAACAATTATATGTGATGTTGCGGTTGGGTCACTATCTTATGTAGTGCTGACTCCTCTGTTGGAAGCTGCCAGGGATAGAAGATGAGGTTAATTTGCTAACATCTCTAACATTAATATAACTATGTTCCTGAAAGGATAACACTTAGTCTAGTTTTAGAGTCTTTACTTCTCTCTCTTTTGTATCTTTTACACATTAGACCATAAAAAACAGAATGGCTGTGTGTTTAGAATCCGGGAGTGATTTAGCCAGACACCTCCTAACATTACTTATTCACAGAAAACAGACAGTGCTGCAGGAATGTTGCATGGCCACTCAATGATGGGGAAATGATACATGTCTGAATTGTGAGTCTGTCTAAGACCAGACCAAGACATGGAAATGTTATAAAGCTAGTTCTGAATTATGAAAATGTAATTATTCATGTTCCAACTGAGCCCTGGTGGCATCCATGCAACTTTTATGAAGGCTGCATGTGTGAGAAGGGTATTTACATTTCTTCATGAGTAGGGTTAGGATTTTTGGTTGCAAAACTGCTCACTTCATAGCATGAACAAAGGAAATGGATGTCAAATTCCAAAAAGTCCAACGACTTAATAATTCTCGTTCCCCTTTTTCTTTTCCCCCACAACTCTCCACATCAGGATGGATGTGGGTTCCGGATAGAGGTTGTATTGGCACCTGGTCACGTAAACAGGAACAGCAAGGAAGCTATGGGGAGATGAGCTCTTGGGGGGATAATAAGAAGGTCCAATGACTGTGAGGGAAAGAGAGCTGCTTTAGGAAGGGATCCTGGGAGGGACCAGTGGCTGGTGTAGGGGGTCTTGAGGGAAGGGATCTGCTTTTGGTGGGATCTTTTGTGAGTAGCACCAGGGTGGAGAGAAACTGGTGTACCAGGACCTTCCATTCACTATCTCCACCACTGTCTCAAGCATATGATGGTTTTCCCAACATACATTGGCTCTTTGAAGCCAGACAGTTGCATGCTTATAACTTATTTAAGAAGAATAATCAAATATCGTCATGGTTCAGAGATAAATGGACTGCAGGACTAAAATAAACTACATAATATAACCTTTATTAAACCTTTATAGTAACATCTTAACTGAACAACGGACAAAACACATTACAGTACACTCTATTTTTTGTTTTGTTCCCTCCACTCTCATTGGTTGATTTATTTACTTATGCCTTAATGAGAGATAAGAGATCGATACTTACCTTTGTCTGTTTAATATGAATATGTATTCCTTATTATTTTCAGTACTTTTTCATTTTGGGGGTGTGTGGCAACAGCTTTGATCGGGGAGCACCTTAAAGTGAAGTGCTGTGGGGGTGTGTTGCCATGGCAACAGTGAAAGATGAAAAGTGAACATTAGTTTTCTACATGAGACTAAGTGCTGTTTGGCTTAAGATGTTTGGCTCAAGAGCTCAGAGGAATGGCAGCAGAACAATACCCTGACATTATGGATACCTAATACTTCTGTACTTATTGCTTTGTGCTTGAGTAATATTGAGGAAACTTGATGCAGTAAAACCATTTCCTACCGAGAGCTCTCGGTGTCTCTCAGACTACAATGGTAGAATGGAAGTTGGACCTGAAATTTTTTATAAAGAAGAGCCAGGCTCTGAAGATCATCTGACCACCATAAAGCATGAGGCAGATCCTTGTCCTATAGATGGTAAGTACTTTACATTCTTGTTTATCTGATTTTCAATATTAGTGACAATATTATCAGCATTAGTGACTTTTCGCCTCCCAATCTTTACCAGATCTTAGTTCTAGAATCATCAATAAAAATAGCAACTTCTATGTCATGTACATAAAATATATTACAGGGACATGAAAACGTCTTTGCACTATGAGATAGATGGGCCACAGCATGGATAAGATGGTTATTGTGGCCCCTCAGACAAGTGACTGGAGCTGTGTTGTCCGCCCCTAGGAGAGACGAGCAGTGGCAAAGCCCAGCAATCCGTGCCCTCCATGTGTCTCTCATCCACTACAAGTGGAGAAGATAGATTAGACATCCCCATCAATATAACCCTTTATGGACATCAAAAGAGCGTGTAGAGATGTTTAACGACAAAAAGCCTGAATCCTGTGCTAAGCTCAGCTAGCTAGCTGATATAAAGAGATAAACAGAGGAACCTGATATGTATACATAAAAGCCACATAGTAATAGGACATAGGCCAATTAATACTATTGAGTCCCATATGATTGATTGTGCAGGTCTATGTTAGAGATTATCAACATGAAGTGACTTACATGATGGGATTTCCATTGCAGATGTGAAGTCAGAGAGAGAAGAGCTGGACACCGAGGGTGATCTGACCACAATAAAGACTGAGATTGTTACAGTTACTGTTGGAGGTGAGTATCCTGCAATTATGTTGTGTACCCAAAATTACTATGAGTGTCACAGAGAATTAGTCCTGAGCCATGATTGTTATATTAGAGTAGTGGTCTTATAATAGCTTATATTATCCCTTATCCCCCTTATCTCTCCCCTGTGTCTCTTCTCCCCTCTCCCTCCCCTGTGTCTCTTCTCCCCTCTCCCTCCCCTGTGTCTCTTCCCCATCTCCCACCCCTGGGTCTTCCTTCCCCTGTGTCTCTTCCCTTCTTTCCCCTCCCTCTCCTGTGTTTCTTCCCTCCCCCTCTCCCTCCCCTGTGTCCTTTCCCCCTTTCCCTCCCCTGTGTCTCTTCCCCCTCTCTCTCCCCTGTGTCTCTTCCCCCTCTCCCTCCCCTGTGTCTCCTTCCCCTCTCCCTCCACCATATCTCTTCCCCCTCTCCCTCCCTTGTGTCTCTCCCCCTCCCTCCCCTGTGTTTCTCTTCCCCCCTCTCCCTCCCCTGTGTCTTCTCACCCCTCTCCCTCCCAGTATCTCTCTTCCCCCTCTCCTTCCCCTGTGTCTCTCTTCCCCCTCTCCCTTCCCCTGTGTCTCCTCTCCCTCCCAGTATCTCTCTTCCCCCTCTCCTTCCCCTGTGTCTCTCTTCTCCCTCTCCCTCCAGTGTGTCTCTCTCCCCCTCTCCCTCCCCTGTGTCTCTTCCCACTCTCCCTCTTCTCCCCTTGCTTGTGTCTCTTTCCCCCTCTCCCTTGTCTCTTTCTCCCTGTCTCCCTTGTCTCTCTCCCACCCCTGTGTCTTTCTCCCCCTCTCCCACTCCTGTGTCTCCTCCTCCCCTGTGTCTCTTCCCCTCTCCCTTCCCTGTGTCTCTTCCTCCCCTCTCCCTCCCCTGTGCCTCTTCTTGTGCTCCCTCCCCTGTGTCTCTTCGCCCTCTCCCTCCCCAGTGTTTCTCTTCCCCCTCTCCCTTCCCTGTGTCTCTTCCCCCTCTCCCTCCCTGTATCTCTTTCCCCCCCTCTCCTTCCCCTGTGTTTCACTTCCCTCTCCCCCTACCCTGTGTCTCTTCCCCCCTCTCCCTCCCCTGTGTTTCTCTTCCCCCCTCTCCCTACCATCTGTCTCTTCCCCCTCTCCCTCTTCCCCCTTTGCGTGTGTCTCTTTCACCCCTCTCCCCTGTCTCTTTCCCCCTGTCTCCCTTGTCTCTCTCCCACCCCTGTGTCTCCTCCTCCCCGTGTCTATTCCCCCTCTCCCTCCCCTGTGCCTCTTCCGCCCCTCTCCTTCCCCTGTGTCTCTTCCCCCTTCTTCCTCCCCTGTTTCTCTTCCCCCTTTCTCCCTCCCCTGTGTCTCTTCCTCTCTTCCTCCCCTGTGTCACTTCCCCTTCTCCCTACCCTGTGTCTCTCCCCCCTCTCCCTCCCCCGTGTCTCTTTCCCCCTCTCTCTCCCCTGTGTCTTCTTCCTCCCTCCTCTGTGTCTCTTCCCCACCTCTCCCTCCCTTGTGTCTCTTCCTCCCCTCTCCATGCCCGGTGTCTCTTCCCCTTTCTCTCTCCCCTGTGTCACTTCCCCCTTATCTCTCCCCTGTGTCTCTTCCCCCTTCTCCCTCCCCTGTGTCTCTTCCCCCTTCTCCCCCCCCCCCCCTCTATGTTTCTAATGCTTAGGGCTAGATTTTACATCTTTCGGGGAAGTTTTACTTCCTCATTTTCGTTGTGTTGCGTTTTTTCGGCAGCCATTTTTCCCTCGCTTAGGCGATTTTTGATTGTGAAAAAACTACAAATATGGCTCAAATGTACTTGCCACCTCACTCACAGCTTTGAGTTTGTAAGTGAATTTGAGGCATATTTGTTGTTTGTTTTTTAGGTCTTTTCAGTTCTGTGGTTCGGCCGTTAAAGTCGGATTTTTGTAAGGGGCATAGTGTATGTGCAGGTTTTGGTCCCAAGTCCTACGGGTCATAAGTCAGTGCAACGAGCGCCTTTGATTATGGTAAATACCTATTCTTCCAGAGGGCTTGAATTGGTTTAGCTGCATCAATCCTACTCCTAGTTCTGTGTTGGTTCCGAAACCCCCTCTCAGGATCAGAAGAATCAGAGTAGAAGATTTGGCAGCCTCAGAACAATATATTGCTCAATCTAAGGGCATTTTTGTATTTCCCTCCTTGTATTACACAGTATGGCAGGCACTATACTTATTGTCCTCTAGTATTTTCTGGTTGAACAATCAGCCTTCACTACCTGAATCGCTAATTGGTCATACTTTCGAGTATAGAACCAGGGAGGGAACCGCAGGGCTTCCCAGAGAGTAGATGTGTGCAGGTGGTTCTGCTCCAATGGGTAGTCTACATGAACTCTCTTACCTGCCCTAGTAAAAAGTGTATGACTGATGCACCAGTCTCTTGACCTACTGCCAAACTGCTGATATAAAGTTAGTTTCTGTTGGTTAATTGTATGTCTTGGGGGAAATTCCAGAATTATCACTTATAACAGTTGAAATTATGAAAAATAATTTCTGGACAGTAGTATTTCCATTGAACAGTGTTTGTCTCACAGCCTGGGACTGGGCTTCTAAGAATTAGGTATTAGGTTTGTGAGATGGACAGAGCTTAGATGACTAAATATAACAATCTATCAGAGACTCAACAAATACACATGATCAATTTTAAATTTACAGACTTCTCGATTGAAATTCATTGCTGTGGATGATGGATTTTATTGCTGGTAACTCTCCAGGACAGGTGTATTGATGTCAGTAGCAGATTAAACTGGGACAGATGACTTGGGATTTCTGAGACATAGTGGGAAGTCCCTTATTCTCAGACTCCTTCTGCATCACTCCCTTAGTGTGACCTGACTGCTGGTGATGCCACTGAGGGCATCTCTGTCCCGACCATTTCCATACACCCTAGATCCTTGATCTCTGCTGGTTCTGGTGCAGCCAGACACACTCCCCCTCTGCCAATTCTGCAGCCTCTTTTGTGGTTCTTGGTGTCCTGTCAAGTAAATATGTCTTTATATCTGCTGGGCCTATCTGTAGGTTTTGCTCTTTAACTACCAAATCTTACGGATCCTGGAAACTCTCCACCTAAAGATAGACTACCACTACAGTATGGCTCTCAGTGGGACCATTTTGTCTTAAAATTGTTTCTGTAAACTATAGTTTAGTTTGGGTATAGTACTTTATAGGACTTTATGGCCTCATAATTCTGATCGAAATGAAGAGGAAGCCCTGCAAAGGCTTCCAGGGCTTTCCCCTTAAGACTAGGGCTAAAGTGCCTCACCCTTACCTATTTTGAAACTTGTGTAGTCTGGAAGTTCTTTCAAAGCAACATAGAGCAATGCCCACGTCCCTATCTTCCTCTAGAGCTGGGAAGCTCTCAGCCCCTGGTTTAGGCATATTTGACTCTCTGTCAACAGATGACATACTTTGTAGCGTATTGTGCCATTTCTGATCAAAACTGACCCTCTGGCTGAAGCTCTGTGGCCTCTCTCAGTGCCATTATGGTAGTTTAGGATCAACTGCATACTTATATTTGTATTTTTGGATCCAGGATATTTGGTATCCATTTACAAAAAATATTCCATTAAGTCAAGAACACTTTATGGACTAATTGACTGTTCTGTGTTTCTGTGCTGGGGCCAACAGGGCACTTTCCATATTCAGGGTCCCATCTCTCTCTCCAGCCAGACTCCGTTAACACAAGAGTTATCTGTTGGGTAGTAGCTGAGAGGTATAGCATAGGGTTTTTATTGTGGTGAGCCAAACACAGGATGTGGCACCAGAAAGTTGCATTGTTGGCTGCATGTCATGGTGACATTTGGTTATTTCTATACTTTTATACTTAGTTTTTGACTCTAAGTTACATTTACCATCAGGGCTGAGCAGTCATTTCTGCAGAGGGTCAACCAATGACACTGGGCCTCATACCATCCACTCAGCAGATTCACTCTCCAACTCTAATTTTCCCATTTCTGTTCATTTATTTTTCCTCTAGACCTAGATCCTTACACCCAACACCTCTCTTTAACCTTTGAGCCCCCTCCTAGCCTGTCCACAACTACCCACCTATGATTTGTGTGTTTAGCTCTATCACCGGCATTGTTCACAGCTGATAAATCCATAAACTAATTAACCCTTTACTCTATTTTCAATTACTTTCCAGGCCCTTGTTTCCTCCTTTTAATTACATCACCTTTTGTTTTATTTATCCCTTTAGATTGTAAGTTTGTGAATTTTCAATCTTGTATGATGTTTTGAAAAAAGCGCCACGTATGTAAGATTTTAAACTCAAAGATAGGGACCCAGAGTTATTGCCATGTGCTTAATATTGTATTTATTTTTTCTATGTACTTAGCCCATGTACAGCGCTACGGAATATGTTGGCGCATTACAAAAAACGGTAATAATAATAAGTACATGTCCCATAACTCTAGTTAAGTACCTGCTAAAACAAGACTATTTTCCTATTATAATATATGTAACTAACCACCTACTGCCTTAGAAAATGCAGGATATCATTTTGATAATAATGTAACCACTAGGCACATCATTTCAAGGTTATATTTATACTTCCAATTTATATTGATATTAAGAGAGTTAACACGATGAATATGATAATGTGATACAATATGACATAAACATGTTGAGTACAGATATATATTACCATAACATGCCCCCTACCACCCCCTACACGTGCACTTTGCTCTTCATTGCTTGGAGACTACCTATGGCTTGGAGACTATGACCATCATCTAGACTCACTCTTGTAGGTGATTATTTAGCACTGATAACCCCATAAGATATGGACGAATTATATTAATACAGTGATATTTTATTTTAAGGAACAATTACAGATTATTATTATTAGTAATATTGTTATTGTACATTTTTTTTAGATTTCTTAGTGCTAGTATAGTCATTTCATAGCTGGAAGGTGTCATGTAATGAAATTATAGGACATTTGTTTTTTTTCACATTATTTCACTGTAACACAAAATTACATCTGAAATTTAGATTGCACAAAACACAATATGGTTTATTGGTATAAACAGTCAAAATGATCATAGCAATTCTATTTATATATGTATCATAGCAATAAAGCCTCTACTTCTAGAGTTCTTAGATTTTTCTTGTTATATGCCCCCTGGTGTTCATCTCTGGTCTTAGCAATATAATATAACATTTGGGTAAGAATATACAGCCCAATAAACCTGCGCTTGATGCCAAGATGGCGAATATCTCCACAGCCACTGTGTATCTGCCCTTAGTGCTCAGATAGGCCGGGATGAAGGAGATCCAGACACTGCAGAACACCAGCATGCTGAAGGAGATCATCTGAGCCTCATTGTAAGTGTCAGGTACCTTCCTTACAAGGAAAGCAACAAGGAAACTCAGAGCAGATAACAATCCAATGTAACCAATCACAATATAGAACGCAGTGACCGAGCCCTCATTACACAGTAATATCATTTTACCAGTGACAGATTTAGTGTCATAGTCTGGGTATGGAGGGGAATGTACCAGCCACACAATACATACAACAACCTGTACTAGGGTGGAGACAAGTACCAGATATATGGACACTCTGCTCCCCACAAATTGTCTTAATTTGCTACCTGGCTTTGTTGCTTTGAAGGCAATGACAACAGTGATAGTTTTTGCAAGGACAGAAGAGACGGCAACTGCAAAAATAATCCCAAATCCAGTTTGACGCAGTTGGCAGGTCATATTTCCAGGTTGTCCAATGAATAACAAGGAGCAGAGGAAGGAGAACATGAGGGACATGAGGAGGATGTAGCTGAGATCTCTGTTATTGGCTCTGACCACAGGTGTGTTCTGGTGTAATACAAACAGTCCCAGCACTACAGCTGTTATTACACTAAATACAATAGATGCACAGGCCAGGGCTGCACCCAATGGATCTCCATGTGCCAGGAACTCTATTATCCTTGGGATACATCTGTCTCTTCCATCATTGGACCAGTGATCTTCTGGGCAAATAATGCAATTTTCCATGTCTGTCAATGTAAAATATTATAATTGATCAGCTTGCACAAGTTTAACACATACAGTATATCATACATTTGTTTTTCTGTTTGCATCATATTCTTGTAAAGTTTTGGTAACCCCATTTGTTAGGAAGTGCTCAAAGAACTTATTTTGTAAGATCATAAGTCAAAAAGTATTAAGTCACGCAAATGATGCCAAACAATGTAATAAGTAACTCCATAGGTACCCAGTTGTCTCAATGTCATGGAATATTGTAACATGGGCTTTATGTGCTTGGTTAGTGTAGTCTACCTTCTATCTCAATTTCCAGCAGAAAACCTCACTAAGAAAAAAGAAAAAAAAGACAACAATTACATACTCTTGGGCCATTTGGTTAGCTGGCGGAGTATGACAGAGTCAGTGTTTGATAGGAAAATACTTGCCTATATAAACTCCATGTTGCAATTTTTACTATCATATTTTAACCTAACTGCCATTATTATAGAAAACTACTTTTTTGATGGACTCATTAATGTATAGGGTAGATAAGACATGCATTCAATGTATATTTAAATTGAATGCATGTCCTATCTACCCTACATCCATCCAACCATAACACATACTGCCCCTACCAGCCCTCCAATACACCCCACCCTATTATACCCATTTACACAAGCTCCCCTACCACATGCCTAATGTAGGCCGAGAAGGCAGGAGTGAGAGGTGCCCTGTCTAGACTAGGTACACAGGCTGCATGGTAAGAGGGGAGATGCCAAGGTTTAGTTGGGGATACGGGGTAATCTACAGACCTCAGGGCAAGGAAAACACTGGCAAATATCCCAGAACACAGTTGGGAGGCTGAAAAGAAACACAGGGTCCCAAAATATATCAAGGTGGGGTTCTTTGTGTTATTCCATTTCTATTAAAGAACTACAATTACTTGTGATAATAGATAATTATTAGTGCTCATGAATTCACATTAATGTATCTCATAAAAAAAAAGGAAAAATGCTTGAGATACATTTAAGTTAATCAAATATAAGTATCTAATTAATGGCCTTAAGATTATCCCAATCTTAAGACTCAATCACTGATTAGTTATTATAAGTAAAAAAAATAATTAAATCTAGGTCGTGAGTAAGTTTACAAGAATCTACCTTTTATACTTCTCTCCTCCATTCTCTCCTCTGGGAAATCCTGTCTGCAGCTATTTGGTCGAGTAATAACAACCCACTTTACCCAACCTAAGACCACAGGTGAAACAATACCTTCATTAATCATAGGTCAACATAGTCACAGAAAATTAGATTATTTAAATTTTCCTTTAAATTATTCTATTACGTTCCTTATATTTAGAAAATAACCTTTTATATACTTAATAATTTTCAAACAATATAAAATTTCCCTAGAGGATCTCAATTATTGTATTGTTGTGTATTGACTTAGAAAAAAAAATACGTTGAGGCAAGTCGTTAAACAACTAAAACGCGCAGCACTTAGGCGATGAGCGAAGTGAGGCCAGCAGTGGAGGTAATGAAAGACATGGGACTTAGCCTACAAACACTTACAAAATGCGGGATCCTCTTAGGTTGCAAGCAGATGACAAACGCGGGACTTAGAAAAAAAAATTACAAGACGCAGGACTTAGAAAAAAAAATACGACATAGGGAAAATACGAAGTTAACGGCCGAACCACGAAAATCAAAAAACTCTAAATACACAAAAAATACTACAAAAACATCACACATAGCACGGGGGAACAGCCAGGACGTCTGGAAGTGAGGTGGAACGCGAATTTAAGTTAAATTTGCTGAGTTTCGCCACTCAAAAATCGCATAAGCAAGAAAAAAATGGTGGCCGAAAAAAATGAAAAAATGTTCTGTTGCTGGAAAATCCAAAGAGATTGTTAGCTCTTCAGGATATTGAATGCTGGCTATTCATTATAAATAGGTAAAGTATATTAATTGATTGATTAATTGATTATTAATTTAAAAAAATAATTATTATAAAAAAAAAATACATTCTTATATTTTACAGTACCTTTACTTTATTAAGACATTAATGCTTAATGATTTCAATTATTTTTATTAATTGATTAATTAATTTTTAATGAACATTCATTTAGTCATTATTAATCATTAATTATTATGATTTTTTTTTTTATATTTTTGACTGACTTTACTTTATGAATATATTATTCATTAACTCTTTCTAATATATTTATTCATTGATTACTTATTAATGTTCATTAATTAATTAGTAATTAATTAGTCATAATAATTTTTTTTTTTTTAAACTGGATCAAAAAATATATACATTTTACAGTGCACTTATATTTCAGTGTTGGCGCTCAATTATTACATTTCAGTTATATTTTTGTTTTGCTGCTTAATGATTACTGCACTTATATTTGTGTGTTGCTGCCCAATTATTAATGTTCATTAATTAGTTCATTAGTCATTAATTAGTAATAACATATTTTTTTAAATGTTAAAATGCCTGAAAAAATAAGTAGATTTTACAGTGTACTTATATTTCTGTGTTGCTGCTCATTGTGTGAAAGGAATAGGATACTCAAAGCAGTTCAATATTTAAATCAGTTTATTACATTATGACACCTGCTACATTTCATATTTTATAGTGCATTTATTAATGAAAATATCCATGCTTACAGCTTTACATTTTGCATGTATGCCAATTAAACATCATACTCTTAATGATTAATTAATGTATTAGATTGAAACATTATAAATGCTTTTCGTTTTATTTGACAGTTTGATCATCTCTGCAGCTGACTGAGTACACACAGTGACATTTGCAGCATTTGATCTGCAATAAGATCACCTTTACAGGCATATAATTTAATGATGCTGTTTTTTAGGAGAAAATGTGTAAGGCTTTTTGTTGTCCATTGATCAATGTTATTAATGAATGAATTAATTAATGAATGAACATTAATTAATTAATTATTCATCAGGAATCATTATAAAAAAATATATTGTCTCTTTTACAATGCATATATTTAATATTGCATTTATATATCTGAAGTAATGATTATTAACGTACATTCATTGATTAACTATTAATTATTAATAATTACAGGGGGAAAAAAATTAGCTACATTTTCAAATATATATATCTATGTTCCTGATAATTCCCTAGCAGGGATATGACATTATAAGCACTTCAATATTTAAATCCCTTTATGATATGATGACACTTTATAATAGTTTGGAATGCATTTACTTATGAATAGATTGATGATTAGGCCTTTACGTTTTGCATGTATGACAAGTAAAAAGGATGCTTTCAATGATTCATAAATTCATTCAAACCAAACATTAAATATGCTTTTTACGTAATTTTACAGATTTATCATATCTGCACCTGCCTTAAGACAGAGAGTGACCACTGCAGGATTTCAGATCATATAACATCAACTTCACTGGTATGTGATTTAATGATGACATTCTTTAGAAAACCAGGATTAAGTCTTTTTTTTTTTGCCATTGATGACAGTTATTGATTAATTAATTAACGGATTTGAGTTTATTAATTAATCAATAATTTAAAAAAATATATGAATACATACATGCTCACCCATTTATGTTTTAATAATAAATGCCAATTACACATCATAACTTGATTTATTGATTCATTAATTTAATTAAAAAATTATAAAACAGTTTCAGGCCAATCTATAGTTTGCTTATAGCTTTTTTGGTTTGCCCTTCTTTAGGAAAACAGGATTACCTGTTTATGTTTTGCATTCATGACAGTTTTACATTATTTAATTAATGTATATTAATTTAATAATTACTTCATAATTCTGTTCATGCTCAATGTCTAACAGGGATAGCACCTGATAAGCACTTAAATATTTAAATCCCTTATTATATTATTACCCTTTTTAATATTTTGCAATGCATTGACTTATTAATATATTGATAATTAGGCCTTTATGTTTTGCATGTATGCAAATTAAAAATGATATTTTCAATGATTCATGAATTTATTCAAACAAAACTTTACAAATGCTTTTTACATCATTTGACAGCTTCCTCATTTCTGCACCTGTTTGAAGACAGACAGTGACCTCTGCACGATTTCAGCTGATATAACATCAACTTGACAGGTATATGATTTAGTGATGACATTCTTTAGAAAAATAGGATTAAGTATTTTTTAGTCCATTGATAACAGCTATTAATTAATTAATTAACGTAATTTATTATAATAATTAATCAATAATTAAAAGTAAAAAAAAAACATTATGAATACATATATGCTTAGCCATTTATGTTTTCAGGAATTACAATACATCATAACTTGATTTATTGATTAATTAATTTAATAAAAACATTACAACGTTTTTTCATGCCAATCTACAGTTTGCTCATAGCTCTTTTGGTTTGCCTTTCTTTAGGAAGACATGATTACCTGATTATGGTTCGCAGTGATGACAGTTTGAGATAATTTAATAAATGGATATTCATTTATTAATTACTTCATAATTCAGTATAAAATAAAATATATATATATATATATATAATACATATATAATAGTTGTCAAACTGCAATTCGTCGTCACACTTGCGGCAAATCTCAGTTTGACAACTGTGCATTGCGCAACAGGCCGCGCATGTGCATTGCGCAACGGGCCGCTCATGCGTATAGCCCGGTGTAAGCCGCGCCCCGGCATGGCGCAAGGGGCGATGCATGCGCATAACGCGGCGGTGGCGGCCAGCACAAACGCAGGCGGCCCGCGCAGGCGCATTGCGCACCAAAGACACATGAGGAAGAGGGGAGAGACACAGGGAAGGAGGGGGAAGACACAGAGAAGAGGGGGGAGAGACACAGGGCAGGGAGAGTAGTGGAGAGAAACACAGGTCAGGGAGAGGAGGGGGGAAAAGACACAGGGGAGGGAGGAGACACACAGGGGTGGGAGAGGAGGGGGTAGACACACAGGGGAGGAGGGAGAGACACAGAGGCATGAGAAGAGGGGGGAGAGAAAAAAAGGAGTGAGAGGAGGGGGGAGACACACAGGGGAGTGAGAGGAGGGGGAGACACACAGAAAAGGGAGAGGAGGGGGGAGACACAGGGGTAGGAAAGGAGGGGGGAGACACAGAGGAGGGGGAGACATATGGGAGTGAGAGGGGGGGGAGACACAGGGGAGTGAGAGGGGGAGAGACAAAAAGGATGGAGAGGAGGGGCAAGAGACACAGAGGAGGAGGGGGAGACACACAGGGGAGGGAGAAGAGGGTGGAGACACACAGGGGTGGGAGAGGAGGGGGGGTAGACACACAGGGGAGGGAGAGGAGGTGGAGAGACACAGGGGTGATAGAGGCGGGGGTAGACACACAGGTGAGGGGGAGAGACACAAAGGAGGGGGAGAGACACAGGGGAATGAGAGGGGGAGAGACACTGAGGAGGGGGGGGAGACACAGGGGAGGGAGAAAAGGGGGAAGGAGAGACAAAGGAGTGAGAGGAGGGGGGAGACAGGGGAGTGAGGAGGGGGGAGAAACACAGGGGAGTGAGAGGAGGGGGGAGAGACACAGGGGAGTGAGAGGAGGGGGGAGAGACACAGGGGAGTGAGAGGAGGGGGGAGAGACACAGGGGAGTGAGAGGAGGGTGGAAGAGACACAGGGGAGTGAGAGGAGGGGGGAGAGACACAAAGGAGTGAGAGGAGGGGAGGAGAGACACAAAGGAGTGAGAGGAGGGAGGAGACACACAGGGGAGTGAGAGGAGGGGGGAGACACAGGGTTAGGAGAGGAAGGGGGTAGACACATAGGGGAGGGAGAGGAGAGGGGTGAGACATAGGGGAATGAGGGAGGGAGAGGAGGGGGGAAATGAGAGACAAGGGAGGAAGTAGACAGAGGGAGAGACTCGCAATGAGTGCCGAAGGCACTCATTGTGAGGCCAGTAAAGTAGAGGGGGAGAGGCTCCCATTGTATGGCAAACAGCATTGCCAGGATTGACATTTTATTGCCGTCATTTTTGACGGGCAAGTTGCTAGTATATATATATTTATATATATATATATATATATATATTATCATTATTTTTTTTAGAAATATATATACATGCTTAGATCTTTAGCTTTTAAGGTATGAAAAATAAAAATAAACCATTGATTAATTAATTTACTTTGGTATTCATGACAGGTAAAAAATATATGTACAATAAACAAACAAAAATTCTTACACCTGTATTTACAATTACAGATTACAATGGCGGACAATGCAGAAGATAAGAATGAACATAAAAGAAGAATGGCAAGGGAACGGAAGCAGAGATGAAGAGATGCACAGACCCCTGAGACTTCACAAGGCTTAAGAGAAGAAGATCGGCAGAGACTTCTAAATAAAAGTAAAATGACTAAAAAAACACAAAATGAGTCTGCTGGAGCTTCAAAGAAAAGAAAAAGTAAACAAAAAATGTCCGTAGAACATTCTCTAATGACCTAATATTGCCTCCTGACACCAATGTTCATAGAGATGACACCATATAGAAAGTTGTACTGAGATCTATATTGAGGAAGTTTATCATAGTCCTTTATTTACAGCACTAACAGTAGACACTCATTATTGTGGATTAATGAATGTGGTTTTTAAGTTTTGTGGGGCCTAACATTTTCTGAACGAAAGACCAACTGATGTAGAGTTTCTTCGTTGCTGTCAGAAAGGAAAGGTAAGACTTCCACAAAGACACACATTTCCAGATTACTTACAAAGTATAATGAGTGATCCAAAATTTCCAAATGATACCAATTAAAAAAAAAGGCATCAGGTCTTATAACAGTGCAATTTCATTTCACAACTTCACATTTACACCCAGAATCAGGAGAACAAAGGAAATTTGCACAGTTATATGTCCTTGATACAATGGAAGCTGTTGAACAACGAATGATGCTTCCTGAAATAAACAATGCTTACCCATAGTTTTTGAACAGCTTGATAACATTATGGCCAACAATCATATAGTCAAGCATACAAAAAATTAGCAGAGGTTGAAAAAGAACAACAGGGCAATGCGCAAATAAATCAATTGCCAATGCCATAGAGTAGATATGGTTCTCAAAAGAGATCGCCATACTGATCAAAGACGGTATCATTTACCAACAGCAAATGAGGTTGCCATGGTATTTAAAAATGATGATGGGGAACCACCATTTGAGCGGGATATTAGAATATATCGACGCAATCAAGAACAACCTTTTATAAACATAAATATTTTAAGTAGTAATTTGGATCCAATGACACATCCCATTTTCTTTCCAAATGGTGAGCCAGGATGGCAACCAAAATTACAGTTGCAAAGTTATTCCAATATTAAAGTTTGTGTTAAAAACAATATTTCTATGCTGGAATATAAAGTGGCACAAACTGATGTTCAGGATCATTTTAATGCTATTTTATGTGGAGGCAAACTAACGCAACAATGGATTATTGATTCCAATCTACAAGTCGAAGCAAATAATCAAAATGTTGTCAAATTTCAACAAAACAAGCTTTGAGTAGAACTACATTGTGGATTGATGGATTATGTCGCTGAATTGGCTGCAAACAGAGACATTCCTGCTGCAAGAGCAATAATTTTGGCATCCTTTTTCCAAGGATCTCCTCGCAATATGCGAGAAAGATACAATGATGCCATGGCTATTGTCACTAAATTTGGCAAAATAGATTTAGTCATTACATTCACATGTAATCCGCAATGGCAAGAAATCAAAGAAAATGTACAGCTTGGCCAAAAAACTTCTGATCGACCAGATTTGGTGGCAAGAGTATTCAAAATAAAACTAAGTTCATTAATTCATGATATAATTAAAGCAGACTTATTTGGGAAATGTGTGGCTTTTGTTTATACCATTGAATTTCAAAAAAGAGGCCTGCCACATGCACATATACTTTTAATCTTGCAAGAAAAAGATAATTTGAATACGACAGACAGAGTGGATTCAGTAATTACTGCTGAACTGCCACATCCAGAGAAACATTCAAAACTTTATGAGATTGTAACACACAGAATGATTCATGGGCCATGTGGAGAAAGCAATCCAAATTCACCATGTATGGAAAATAGAAAATGCAGAAAAGAGTATCCAAAACAATTTCAAATGCAGACTTATGCTAATTGTGATGAATACCCTTTGTATAAAAGAAGAGAAGGACAAATAGCTATTATCCGTGGCCAAAAGGTCCATAATAAATATGTGGTTCCATACAATCCATATTTGCTGATGAAGTACAATGCACACATCATTGTGGAAGCTTGCACTTCTATCTAATCCATCAAATATGTGTATAATTATATATAAAAAAGGATATGATGCAGCAATTGTTGTTCTGCAAGGTGCAGAACATGAACAAAACAATCCAATTTTACATGACAAAATTTCATCTTATTTAGATGATCTCTAAGTGCTCGGTCACATGCTGTGTATCGATTAGCTGTCCATTTGCCACAAAGTCAACTTGTTTGCTTCACTGCAGGGAATGAAATAAATGCTTTAGCACAAAGTAAACATAGAGCAACAACACTTACTGCTTGGTTTCAATTAATTTGTCAGGACACTGAGGCCAGACAATTTTTATACATTGACATTCCAAATCACTATGTATTCGTAAATTGTGAATGGCGACAACGAAAAAAACATAATAATAAAATTATCCCACAAATTTATACCGTTAGTCCACAAGACATTGAACGTTTCAATTTAAGATTACTTCTTTTACATGTTCCCGGTGCACAAAGTTATGAACATTTACACACAGTCAATGACATAGTTTAGGATACTTTCTAATTAGCTGCAAGACATCAAAACTTCCTGGCAAATGATACAAAATGGGAGAGATGTCTCGAAGAAGAAGCACTATGTCAAATGCCAAAGCAAATGAGAGCAAAATGTGCTTTCATTTGCATCTTTTGCAATGTACCTCATGCATTAGCTTTGTGGGAAACATTTAAATTATATATGTGTCATGATTTCTTGAAACGTTACAAAGAGACCAGTGCGCTATTGAAATCATTAATGGAAATTCAGGAAATCTTTATTTTTCATGGATTAAATTGTGCCAATTTTAATCTGCCTAGCCCGGGAATTACAGATAAAATTTACTTTGATGAGTATGACACTGATATTTAATACCCCAAAAAACAAGAACAAATTGCAACTTTAAATGCATTACAATTGGAAGCATCTAACGCCATTACAAATGCTATAGATGATGACATGCTCAAAGAGCGTTATTTCTATCTGGATGGCCCTGGTGGATCAGGAAAAACTTATCTACTGTATATAATTTGTTGATGAGTTGCATTCGAAACACAGGGTCAAATAGCACTGCCATTCGCAACCACTGGAATTGCCACACTTGTGTAAGGTGGTAGAACTGTGCATAGTGGATTTAAACTGACAGTTCCCATTCTAGAAACATCGGTGTCGGATATTCAAATGAATTCATTACAAGCAAAAAAAAATTCACAAGAGTGAATTAATTATAATAGATGAGGTAACTATGATGTCATGTCATGCCCTGGAATGTATTTATCGATTATTAAAAGAAGTTATGGTTAATTATTTACCATTTGGTGGAAAGGTGATGTTGCTAGGAGGAGATTTTAGGCAAACATTACCCGTGGTGCCACATGGCAATAGGACTGACATTGTTGAAACGTGTATAAAGAGAAGTAAGCTGTGGAAAATATTTACACACCTTAAATTAGAAATAAATATGAGATCTGAAGGCCAAAATCAATTCAATGATTGGCTTATTCAGATTGGAGAAGGAAAACAGCCAAAAATAACTAATTTACCTGATGATACTGTTGTAATTGCAATTAAAGTTCATATTGAAGAAAACACAAGTTAAGGTGATTTATTGGAGGATGGACACATTTTTAGCAAAAACATTGTGTACTATGAGGTCCTGTAAAGATAGAGAACAGTGGTTTTATTTCGAAGAAAAATTTTATGTCACTCTGACTCATTTTAGAGGACCACTATTTCACTAAGAAAATCTATACAATGGCAAAAAAACATAGAGAACAGTGGTTTTACTTCCAGGACGAAATTTTAGGTCACTGGGACTCTTTATAGAGGACCACTATTTCACATATGAAACTCTATGTGCCATTTGCACAAACTACAACAATAACAACAAAAAGTTTTAAAAACAACAACAATAAACCGTGGTTATATCTAATAGAAAAAAATTACACGTCTACTGGGCTCTTTGGAAGGGAACCACTTGGACATACAAAAAAAAAAAAATGCAATGTCTTCATATATAACAACATTGAAAAAGGAACACTTCTTTTATTTCAAAGAAGTTATACCACACCAAATATAGAGAACAGTGGTTTTATTTCGAGGACGAAATTTAATGTCACTCAGATTCTTTTTAGAGGACCACTATGTCACTAAGAAACTCTATAAAATGGCAAAAAACATAGAGAATAGTGGTTATACACCGCGAATGAACTTTTATATCTGGCGGTTTTTTTTAGAGGACCACTATTTCACTTAGGAAACTCTATGTGCCATTTTCAAGAACTACAACAATAAAAACAAAAAGAAAAAATAACAGATTGGAATGTGCTAGAACTTACCTTTTTACATGATTGGCCTCACAAAACAATTAGGTGGCATTTTCATTAAGGTTAAATGTTATTGTTTTCTGTGACTATTTGACATGTTAATACCTGTTGGTGAAATACAAGTTGAAAGTTAAAAAAATAAAAAGTTTTATTCAAAATGTTGTGTTTCGTTGTAGATAA
Organism: Discoglossus pictus; assembly: GCA_027410445.1. Lineage (NCBI taxonomy): Eukaryota > Metazoa > Chordata > Amphibia > Anura > Alytidae > Discoglossus > Discoglossus pictus. The sequence goes on along the minus strand of CM050166.1, from coordinate 444,961,941 downwards.
CTAAAAGGTTAAGAATGTCAGAGACTCACATTGTGTTGCAAACAGTTTTAACAGCATTAAAATGTTATTGCCCCATCATTTTTGACGGGCAAGTCTCTAGTTAAATAATAATAAGACTGCAGGAGGTGGTGGAATCCCAATTGAACTGTTCAAAATTCTACAGGATAATGATGTGAAAGTGTTGCTTGCCTTATGCCAACACATTTAGAAAACTCAGCAATGGCCAATAGACATCCCAATCCCCAAAAAGGGCAGTGCCAATGAGTGCTCCAATTATCAAACCATCTCACTAAGTTCACGTGCCAGCAAGGTAAATGCTTAAGATTCTACAAGCTCGACTCCAACAATATATGGACCAGGAACTACCAGATGTGCATGCCGGGTTCTGCAGAGGAAGAGGCACCAGAGATGAAATTGCCAATGTCCAATTGATAATAGAGAAAGCAAGAGAGTTCCAGAAAACATTTACTTTTCTTTCATAGACTATTCTAAAGTCTTTGTCTCTGTGGATCACAACAAAATGTGGCAAGTTCTTAGAGATGGGAGTACCAGATCATCTCATTCTCCTCCTAAAGAATCTGTATGTGGACCAAGAAGCCACGGTCAGAACCGAACATGGGACAACAGAATGGTACAAGCCTGAAAAGGAGTGCGACATGGATGTATATTGTCACTTTATTTATTCAACTTATACACAGAATACATCATGCATATGGCCGGACTGGATGAATCCAAAGCCAGAATCAATATTGCTGGAAGGAATATCAACAACCTCGGATACGCCGATGATACTACTCTGATGGCTGAAAGTGAGGAAGAACTAAAGGACTTATAGATAAGGGTAAAAGAAGAGAGTGCAAAAGCTGGCCGGCTGCTCAATAGTTAAAAAGATGAAGATCATGGAAAAAGGCAATCTCACTTTCTGGCAAATAGACGGGTGGAAGTAGAGGCAGTGACAGATTTTATTTTCCTGTTATCCAAGACTCAGATGGGGACTGTACCATGAAATTAAAAGACGTTTGCTTCTTGAAAGGAAAGCAATGGCAAGGAGAAAAGAAAAGAGATACTTAATCACTAATTGAACACCCCCGGGATTTATATATTAGTAATAAGGTAGAGAGTAATTCAATTTAAAATGTATTGGTATTTATTAAAACAAAGGGAAAATAAACAACGATTAAAAGATACAAATTGTAATACTATAGTCACATAACTATTATATAACAACAATCATGTCTTAGATATCTGGCTATATGATATGGAAGCTATGATATATGGGAGCTACGTATTAAGGAAGGCTGTCATTGAACCTGAATTGTTCCTAAAACAAAAAAAGAGAAGAAAAAAAAACTAAACAAACAAGCTAAGGCCTGATAAATCATAGGGACTGCAGCATCTCTTCTCAACAGCATTCCTCAGTTACCATCAATTGGTGACATGTTAACCAGAACCCTACTTGTCCACAGAGAAGAGGATCATAGACCATGTGATGGGAGGTAGCCCTCTGCATACAAAATATCCCCATTACATTGGCCAAGATTCAAGACTCGGTAGCCAGGCTAGATTAGGCTAACATTGTGGCCAATAGATTGTCACTGAGGAGTGCTGTTGAGAAGGCCCAAACTTGTGCAGCTACTATGTCCTCCTCCGCATAGCCACAGGACCCACATCACCCCCGGCCAGCCGCTGTCTCCCTGCTGGTAGTGCTGGAGGGGGTGGGGGGAGGCAACCCCTCAGTAGGCAGCGGCACGACATGTGGCGGTGGTAGAGGCACGGTGGGAGGAGAGGAGGGGCCGGGCTGAGGGTGTCCAGGGGATGCCTCAGGGGTAGAGGAGGTGGCCTGGGAATAATTCAATCCTGAGCAGACCGGCCAGGTAAGACTCCGTCATCAGGTTGTGGCGGTCATGGAGTGAGGAGGTCTGGGGCCCGGTTGGAGCCTGGGGCAAAACTGTCGGTGGTGTGGGTGGGCCCGATCGTGGCAGCCAGGCCAGCGCACTGCTGTGGGGGGAAGAAGGTGGTGGCTGGCCCTGCAAGATCTGCAGTCTTTGGAGAGGAGGATAGTGGGGTTGAATCCCAGCAGGTCCGGATGGTGACCCCAACACTTATATTACATCCTCCTCCTCAGAACCAGGGCCCTCAGATCCTCTTCCTTCCTCCTCCCAATGCACCGGTTCCTGCGGGGCTTGCTCCTCCACATCCTACTCCGATGGTACTGACGCCCCCGCCTCTAGCTCACCACTGCACCCAGACCTCCTCCTGGATACTGAAAGATAGAAGAGAAAGGTATATAACATTAGTATGATGAATAATACATTGTTATGTGTAAATTCCTAACTATTTAATATCTAGGCTTGAACCTGGATGATTCTCCTAATTGCAACTCAGATTAGCTATCATAAGCTAGATATGATCTAATCTTTTGTTTATGGTGTTGATCGTTTTTGGCTCCTAACGCTACCTTGATTCCAGCTGCATTCTGTGACTGCATAGGCTGCAGTGGGTACACCAAGAAATGGACTTTCTGTTGCTTGATTACTGTGTTTGTGCCCAGTGATTTGTCATCTTCATGGATTTAATGACGCATCCATCTATCCCTTGTTAATTCCATGGAGCTGACATGTCAGTGTCCTTGCTGGTCATCATGTACTGTACATGTGTAGTGTGTGTGATGCAAATGTGGTGACATGTTGGTGTATGTGATATTTACCTGACATGGATGCTGGGTCCTGCTGGGCCACTGGGCCTGAGGCTCCAGCAGCAGGCAATGGTCTCTGAAGGTCCCTGGCAACCCTCTCCCACTCATTATAGGTCAAAGTCTCTTGCTTGTCCTCCTTGGCCATCATGCTCCTCACCTTGGCCCTGATGTCATCAAACCTGTGCTTGACAGACCTCACATCCCTTGACGCTGTACCTACCACAGTAACCTCAGCTGCTACCTCCTTTCAAGCCTGAACCCTAGGCCCTGGCCTAACTTCCCTCCCTCCTGCAAGAATCTTTAGGCGGCTAGCACCGAGGAGGTCCACATTCTCCCGGTGCGAGTAATTGTGGTCTCTGTGCTTGCCCTTGTCCTTTGCCCTCTCGACTGTGGACGGAGACCCTTGCCTCCCTGACCTGTCCCTGGGGCTCTTTCCCTGAACTACCAACCCCTCCTGTTATCACACCTCTTCCCCTCTGTCCCTCTCCTATGTGTGCCTGATGCTCGGGCCTCCCTTCCACCACTCACCTCCTTCTCCTCTGCACTCACATCCTCCTCCTCCACCTCTTCCTCTCCGGACAGATCCTCTTAACGCCCTGCTGACCCTGAGAACACTTAACAGGAAGGATACATTGGTTTCATCGGAGATGGAGCCAGTCGGGCTCTCTCGAGTCAATAGAAGCGATTTAGGCTTTTTTTGCAACAGTAGAGCAGGCCTAATGCAGAAGAGGTATCATGATGCCACTATGTCATATCATGTCATTAAATGGTGTTCACCTGAAAAATCAACAAGATGGCTACAAATAAAAAAGTTTATTTGTAAATAAGGGGAAACTGCATCATTTGGTATGAAGAAACAATGAAAAAAAATATTGTAAATACAGAAATTATTGTCAAAACAGTCAGAAACTATGGCATACATGTAATAAATAATGGGACTTAAGTCCATTTCCAAGTCCTGTAATTTCTATGGATATATTAGAAGAAGTATTAAACATCTTTGCTTTGAGTAACTAGGAAAGGGATGGGAATCCAGACATTCTATTTGTTTGAGGAATTATGTGAATATTATATTATAACTAAATCGTTAGAATTTAACAGGTTGGAATCTGCTTTGTTTGTCTCAAAATACAATCTGTTCTCAGGTAAATTGTTCTTAAATATTATTTAAGAACAATTTAAGGATTATGATATTGTTTTTTTAGTGCTGGAGATTGGCCTTATGGTCATAAAGCTGATGATTTAATAATCTCATAACGCATATGGTTATGGAATGAATTGTTGAAATTAATAAAAAATATTTTAAAAAGTGTGGTTCTTAGTAATTCCCAATGGCATCCATGACAAGATACATATTATTAATTAAATTAGAGAGGTGACAGCTATCCAGAGGGCAAAGATGTGGAGATAGGTGGCTCAGCAAAGTGCAAGTTTTCCCCAGGGAGGTTATGAATTTCAAGCACTGGTATGTGACCACCATGCTACAGTGAAGAGGAACATTAGTGAAGAAGAAGCTGTAAGAGTGAGATCTACATGTGTTGGTCCCTGAAGGTGGTAGACAATAATGTGCAGCAGAATGTCCATGACAAACGATTGAACATGGACTGGCCTGCACCACAACTCATAACAAGCAATCATCATTGGTTGTTTCACTCAGCTGATGACCACCAGTGATTGATACAACAATGTGTGATATAAAGTAAAAAATATACAGAATCATGAGACCTATACTTAATAGGAGATAAACACATATTTAAAAATAACAATGATGCCAAATCATGGGTATATCAGCAAATTACAACCTAGATTATGTCAATACTCAGATCCATGATATCACAATTCACTGTTGGTGTCTCCTAGTCCAACGCTACACAGTTCATATAATCAAACATAACATACAAATTGTGAATGGTATTATTGTGAGACATATAAACTAAGGCAGAAACTAAATATCTGTTATTTTTATTCAAACTCAATCTAACTCCCCAATAACATAACAGGTGCAAACGCCCCCATAGACACCCTCTCCTACATCAGAAGAGAAGGAACTTGCTGTAGATGCCCAAACAGAGCAGCAGGACCAGAAAGTGGTCAAACATTTTAACACTATAGAAAATGCCCAGCTACATATGTCTACCATAAATGAATAGTTTTATAACTTGTTCTAACCTTTCAGCATTTTGGATCTCAGATGTCCATGTCCACTTACAGAAATTACTATATCACAGTGACCATTGAGATAGTAACTAACAATCTGAATACAGTACCTCCAATATTGTTAATTATGAACAAGTTCTCTTCTTAAGAGTGTCATCCAAATAATAACAACCTGGTAGCACAGTTGGAATTAATAAGATCTAACAACTTTTATTAGAAAAAAATGAAATATGAGCCTTAATAAACTATACATAATAATCCTATTGTATCAGATTGTTTTTCTACTTTCCCCCCATTTTGTTGACAAACTTTTTTCAACACAGGAAATGTAAAAGCTGTGTTATACTAATTTTCTACATTTCATTGATACTTGTTAAGTATATGTGAATGGTGTAGCGGAACCCATCACTGTTTTAAACAGTTTTATGATTATTATGGTTAAAATATGATCCTACTATATATATGTTAATTGATGTTCTACAGAATATATTGGCTCAGAATATTAGCCAGACTTTTGCAGACCTAGGCTAATAGATAATCCTATTACAGAGATTCAAGAGATAAGAAAGTTGTAAAGGATCCTTGCATTTTCCAAAGTGTTTTCATTCTCTGATAAGAACAAAGAAGTGTAATTGAATCAATGTCTGATTGTATCAAAGTTGCCAGGGAGGTGTGACCCCCCTATTGTTCTCTTTATGTGTATTGTGTGTAGCCAAATATGGGCATGTGTATTGCCTGTGGCCAAAGAGATGTATATATATTTCTGCAATAACAAAATAAAGTCAGTATTCATTTGACTCCCAAATTGTGTGTCGTCCAATATGGGAGGTCGGGAATGGTGAGACTGTAGTGTTTCTTGGGTATTTTACCGTATACCAGCGGAGATGTTGGACTGCGTGTCCTAGCTCCGTTACATTTGGTGGCAGTGGTGGGATTGTTCCCACGGTCAGAAGGACAGCTACAGGAGACACCATTCCGTGGAGTACAAATTGAGGGCAACGCTAGTATCCGTACAGCGCCCCTGGCTACAGCAGGATGGAACCGGCTAGTTTTCAGACAGCGTTCCATGATGAGGAGGAGGAGGCGGCCGCAGACTACAGGGAAACAGACAGAAAGGAACTCTGGTATGATGCCCTGGAAGATGCCCAATGGCGGCGAGGTGAGAGTCTCCCCAGTGATGAGCAGCGGCTACAGAAGCGTGTGGTGATGCGGATGTATCTATTGGGAGAACAGCCCCTGGATGAGTGGGTGACAAGACTAGAGACCCTGGTATTGCGAGAGATCTGGCTAGACAACGCATACCAGGCCCTCTGGTGGCATACCGTTCGACTTACCCCCTGGACGGCCGAACACGACTTACCGGAGGGGGATGATTATGATGGCCCGGGTTTATTATGGGATGCCTTGGAGGACGATATTGATCTTGGCAGCAAGGAGGGGTCTAGGTTTTGGGACATCTACGACTACCGGATGGGCATGTATGTCTGGGATGACGAAGGCGAGGTGAGCAAAGACATGACCCACCTGGTAACGAGAGAGTGGGAGCTGGAGCAGGACTACCAACACCTGCTCAGCCTTGTGCAGCCCCAACCTACTCGACAAGCAGAACCAGACTTCATTGACTGGTCCTGGGATGACCTCCAGATGGCAGGTAGAGATGGGACCGAGGTCTCTCTACCGGCCCTACAGAGGGCAGAAGGTGTCGTCCTTCCCCCCCAGCGGCAGTGTGAACCCCAGGAGGCAGAAGGTGTCGTCCTTCCCCCCCAGCAGCAGTGTGAACCCCAGGGGGCAGAAGGTGTCGTCCTTCCCTCCCAGCGGCAGTGTGAACCCCAGGGGGCAGAAGGTGTCGTCCTTCCCCCTCAGCGGCAGTGTGAACCCCAGGGGGCAGAAGGTGTCGTCCTTTCCCCCCAGCGGCAGTGTGTACCCCAGGGAGCTGAAGGTGTCGTCCTTCCTCCCCAGCGGCAGTGTGTACCCCAGGGAGCTGAAGGTGTCGGCCTTCCCCCCCAGCGGCAGTGTGTACCCCAGGGAGCAGAAGGGGCCGTCCTTCCTCCCCAGCGGCAGTGTGAACCCCAGGGGGCAGAAGGTGTCGTCCTTTCCCCCCAGCGGCAGTGTGAACCCCAGGGGGCAGAAGGTGTCGTCCTTCCCCCTCAGCGGCAGTGTGAACCCCAGGGGGCAGAAGGTGTCGTCCTTCCCCCCCAGCAGCAGTGTGTACCCCAGGGAGCAGAAGGGGCCGTCCTTTCTACCCAGCGGCAGTGTGAACCCCAGGGGGCAGAAGGTGTCGTCCTTTCCCCCCAGCGGCAGTGTGTACCCCAGGGAGCTGAAGGTGTCGTCCTTCCTCCCCAGCGGCAGTGTGTACCCCAGGGAGCTGAAGGTGTCGGCCTTCCCCCCCAGCAGCAGTGTGTACCCCAGGGAGCTGAAGGTGTCGTCCTTCCTCCCCAGCGGCAGTGTGTACCCCAGGGAGCTGAAGGTGTCTGCCTTCCCCCACAGCGGCAGTGTGTACCCCAGGGAGCAGAAGGGGCCGTCCTTCCTTCCCAGCAGCAGTGTGAACCCCAGGGGGCAGAAGGTGTCGTCCTTTCACCTCAGCGGCAGTGTGAACCCCAGGGGGCAGAAGGTGTCGTCCTTCCCCCCCAGCGGCAGTGTGTACCCCAGGGAGCAGAAGGTGTCGACCTTCCTCCACAGCGGCAGTGGGTACCCCAGGGGGCCAAAGGTGTCGTCCTTCCCCCCCAGCGGCAGTGTGAAACACAGGGGGCAGAAGGTGTCGTCCTTCCCCCCCAGCGACAGTTTACCCTAACCAGGGGAGACACCAATCTCCCAGACGGCGCAGATGGGACCATGGTCACTGCGCCCACAGCTTGTCCAGATCCCCAACTACCGTCACTGGGACAACCGGAGGAGGGGGTAAGTACAAATTCCCCTCCCCAGCTAACTTCTAATGTGGCCCCAGGGTTAACAGAGGAAATGTTAACCCCCACTGACCCCCACGTTTCCCTGGCTACTGAGCCGGAATATGTCCCAAGTACCCCAGCAGAAGAGCTGGCATCAGGGCAGAGTGCCGCTGGCCTCTGCCCCTCAAGTCCCCTCAGCGTGTTGCACCATCACCCCAGCAAAATATCCAGGTACCTGGTTAGACTTCCCCCCAAAGGAGAGATGTGTGACGAAGTGCCCTTCGCCACTTTGGCTTGGAGAGGACTGTTTGCCAGCCTCCTGCCCTGCGACTATGGCCCTGGTACATATTGCCCTTTGGAACCAGTGTTCGGCCATACCAGAGTGTAAGTCACTCATTCTGGCCCTTTACATACAGGGGGGTCATTCTGTACTTGCCCTGTGTGAACCATGATACCCCAGATAACTGTGCCATGAAGCCCATTCATATAATGAAAGACTATGGGAAAGACTTTAGCTACATGGCAATTGAACTGTGTGAAGAGGATCTGAGCGCTATTCAGTGGTTTTGTGCGCTCAGATCCCAGCTATCTGGGGATATGGGAAATGTGAGTAAATGTGAATTGCAGTAATGCTGATGGGTTGTCAAACTAGAGAATTGACCAACAAATACTTTTGTCCGGACATCCCCAGGCCGATCCGTTGGGATCAGACCGTGTATGCCGGCTTATGGTCACGGGGGAGGTGTGTAGCGGAACCCATCACTGTTTTAAACAGTTTTATGATTATTATGGTTAAAATATGATCCTACTATATATATGTTAATTGATGTTCTACAGAATATATTGGCTCAGAATATTAGCCAGACTTTTGCAGACCTAGGCTAATCGATAATCCTATTACAGAGATTCAAGAGATAAGAAAGTTGTAAAGGATCCTTGCATTTTCCAAAGTGTTTTCATTCTCTGATAAGAACAAAGAAGTGTAATTGAATCAATGTCTGATTGTATCAAAGTTGCCAGGGAGGTGTGACCCCCCTATTGTTCTCTTTATGTGTATTGTGTGTAGCCAAATATGGGCATGTGTATTGCCTGTGGCCAAAGAGATGTATATATATTTCTGCAATAACAAAATAAAGTCAGTATTCATTTGACTCCCAAATTGTGTGTCGTCCAATATGGGAGGTCGGGAATGGTGAGACTGTAGTGTTTCTTGGGTATTTTACCGTATACCAGCGGAGATATTGGACTGCGTGTCCCAGCTCCGTTACAAATGGGTTTGCCTTCTTCTATGTGATCGTTATCCCGCTTTACTAATAAAATAAACCTAGTATGTAGGTACTATGGATTTTCTTCTATTAGGTCAATTTTATGAATTAAAATGGTTTTGACCAGATATGATTGATATGTAAGTGTTATGTATTTGTCTAATCTGTTCACATCTTGGGATCATTTTGCACCACACTAATCATATGTAGACATGGTCTTCTTGGTTTGGCTAATTCTCTTTAATTTAAATTGAGTGAATGTAATGTGCATGTACACTACCGCAGTGGTGGTGAAGTCTGCCCTATGACTGATGCTAATAGTCTAGAGCCCATAAACACGCCATGTTAAGATGTTAGGACAATCATTTACAACACATTGATGACTGTTTTTAGGATTACACTTATGCATTACTGTTTAGACACATCAAATTAGAACTATTTTAAGCACCTATTACATGTTATTATATTGCAGGGGATAGGCATTAGATGGTTAGACATGATTATTATTGGGGTGATTATAAAGTTGTTTGTATGGCAGGTTGGTAGGTGCAAACCTCTGGAACTCTCTATTGGATATGTCTGATTTAATATAACTTATGTGGCAGTGTTTAATGGTGTGAACAGGTGTGCACCTTTGTTACTGTAAATTAGTTGATTGATCTTTGATATTTATTGATGTTAAAGGCTCAGTTGACAAGTTCAAAGGCTTGTTTATGCATTAGGATGTGTACACCTCGATTTTTTTTCGTTAAGGTCATGTAAAATGCTTCTTTATGGTATTTTCTTTTATTATACACAGAAAAATAAAAAATGTTTCTTTCATTCATGATTTTAGTTTGAGAATACTAAAGATTATATGAATTTCAGTACATTGAAGTAGCAGAAGATGTAGACTGACCTGCTATTGATATTTAACTTGCCTGTTGACTAAGATCTTAACCTTTGAACAGTCTTCTGTTGAGCCATAAACATTTTGAACACGAGCTTCTTGTCAAGTATTGTAATTTTATATTAGGTATATATTTTATATCTGGATGGATACACTATTTTTATTGATTATGTTGGCTGAAGGTTTGTTTAGGTATTTGTCCAAATGGGGAGAGCAAGCAGCCAAAACAGGTATCATTTTCCGCCATTATTAGTTGTTTGGGCAGGGACTATGTAATTCAATGGTTGTCTTTATTTAAAATGTCCATATATTGTTATGCAATTATTTTGTACCTAGGCGCTGTGCACTTCAGTGACGGTTTCCAGTACCTATCAAGTTTGTTGTTAGTTCTGTTCCCATAGAATATTCACCCTGTATTACATCAATGAGGGACCAGAGACAGTCTGAATGTTATATATAGATAATCTGTTCTTGGTTCATGCTTGATCAAAATTAGCTTTAGACTGGAGCCATACTATTTAATTTCTCCCAAGTCTGTGGAAAGTGTTAAGTTTGTAGACGATGTGTAGAAATGTGAAATGGTGTTTTCTTCAGATACATGATATAGATAGTGAGCACTTGCAACAAAGAACACAAACAAATACATTTTATCTTTTCAAATCCTGCTAATTAAACAATTTCTATTCTTTGTCATCCTCTGATCACCGTAAAGCATAGATAATACAGACATACCATATATACTCAAGTATAAGCCGACCCGAGTATAAGCAGAGGCACCTAAATTTACCACAAAAAATGTGAAAACGTATTGACTCGAGTATAAGCCGAGGGTGGAAAAGAGGGTTCTTCCCCCCTGATTATCCTCCTCCTTTCCCCTCTTATCATCCTCTTCCTTCCCCCCTTATCATTCTCCTCCTTCCCCCCTCATCATCCTCCTCTTTCCCCCTTATCCTCCTCCTTTCCCCCTTCTTTTGCTCACTATCTAAATCTCACTATCTCTTCTCTGTTCCAGCCTCCAGCAACCATCTTGAAACTCTCATCTGGCTTTTTGCACACACTGCTACAAGCCTCCAGCAACCATCTTGAAACTCTCATCTGGCTTTTTGCACACACTGCTACAAGGTATCTACAGCCATCTAATTGATTCACCTTTGACTCTACTGTATCCTCCTGTAACATTAATTATGAATATCCATATCTGATATGATTTTTGTTCACATAGTAACTTTATTACTACTTCGTTAAATTGTAAGCTTTCACACTGTATTTCTCTACCACCATCTCCCCACCCCCTTTACAACTTCATATCTGTCTGCAACAAATGCTCCTTTTAAATGCATAAATACTAAGCTAGCCCCAAACTATATCTCACTATCTCTTCTCTGTTCCAGCCTCCAGCAACCATCTTGAAACTCTCATCTGGCTTTTTGCACACACTGCTTTGTCTATCACCCCCCAGGTACTCCCTCTCAATTTCTCGATCACTTTTCCGCCTGGCTCCCACACTTTCTTTCCTCCAAAATTCCCACACTGATACTTGGCGACTTCAACATTGCCATTGGCACCCCCACCTCCTCAGCAGCCTCCAAACTACTTGCACTCACCTCTTCCCTCGGCCTCTCATAACTTACAGATTCTTCAACTCACCATGCTGGACACTCTCTTGACCTTATTTTTACCAATATTACCCATACCTCCAACCTAGTCATCCACCCTCTCCCTCTATCTGACCATCACCTCCTTACCTTCAACCTCACCACATCTTTCTCCCATCACTCTTCTTCAACCCCAGCCACAATAACCCACAGAAAATCTGCTAGAACTCGACCATACACAACTCTCCACTGTGCTCCATCCTCTTCTCAGCACTATCACCAACTTCAACTGCCCTGACACTGCCACCTCACACTACAACTCTACTCTCATCCACAACCATGGCACACTACACACACACGTTACATTCAGAAGTGCTCCCGCACTGCTGAACGACTATGGAGGAAATCACGCTCCGCAGCAGATTTCCTTCACTACAAGTTTATGCTACGTTCCTACTACTCTGCCCTCAACCTGGCCAAACAGCAGTACTTTACATCAGTAATATCTTCTTTCTACCACTCTTGTCACCTCCTCTCACTCTCGCCTCCAGGACTTTTCTCGCGTTGCCCCTATTCTCTGGAACTCCTTGTCTCGCTTCACCAGACTATCCTCCTGCCTTAAATCCTTCAAAACATCAATAAAAATGCACCTCTTTAAAGAAGCCTATAACCTTCCTCCCTAATATGCTCAGCACTACTCGCTCCCTACTGTACCACATACAAACTTTAACCTTTAGATTGTAAGTCTGCGAGTTTCGATCCTGCAAGATGCTTTAGGGAAAGCGCTATGGACACCGGATTCCAAGCTCAGAGACAAGGCCATTCACTCTTTGCAATGTGTGAATCTTTAACTTGTTGGCACGTTATAAATAAACGATAATAATAATAATAATAAGTGCTCAGAAAATGAATAGAAGAGAGGTGTTCTGATTGGCATGGAAAATGTTTAAAGAAAAAAAACATTGTGTGTTAATTTTGTTACACGTGTTTAGAGGGAAACATATAAATGTTATAAATGTTTGTATGAATTCAAGATTAAATGTATCTGTACCAGGTTTAGGGTCATTTTTGTAATGTCTGAACATTTATTTTATGTGTAGAACGTGTTCTAGGGTGTAACTGTTAGATTGGACCAATACAAATATTTTAGGGTAAATGTAAATACCACTTCAACAGCGAGCAGTAGGCACTTTCAGTAGCCAAACACAATACCCATGTCAAGCAGTAGATTAGGCTCCATAGACTTCTACAGGACATTTAAGACCAATATGAAGCCATCAGGTATAATTAACAAGGCACTCAAAACAGCAAATGACACCACACTAACACTTGTTTAAATAGAAAAAGGTTAAGAGGTGTCAGGTACTTTACACGTTATACCCCTTTGATCCTTTGGCTTGTGGTTAACCACAAGTAAAGAGATACTTGTCCTTAGCTACAGTTTGTGTTACCTATTCATTCCAAATGGAGAATGCCTATCTAGAACTCTCATGGAAGCCCAGTAGACTATGAAAAGTGAATACACCCCAAGCCCATCATCAATCTGTTAACTGATTCCCCTCTGACTCAATAAAGATATTTAATCTAAGGGGAGGTCATTAGTGAGTGTGTAGACCTAACCATACAGCTCCATGAAGTCTCCAGGCACTACCACTATGTTTTCCCCACTGAGGAGGTTTTCCAAATCTACCATTCAACCTCAATACCGTGTGCTAGGTTCACAGCATAGCGGAGTCCATAGCACAAGTAATTTCAACAGCATACACCCAGGTTCTTAGATCCCAACATGGGTTGAAGACTTACAGCCCTATTAAATTCCCCCAACGTATAAAACCCTTGCCCGGAACGGAGCCTGCAAGACTTACGGCTATTAAATTGGCCTCGTAAAGCTACCCACAAACGACCTGCTGGTTACATGTGGAAAAACCCTTAAGGCTGTGGAAATCTGAACTCTGTTGCCGCAAATTCTTTGATCTGTCCAGCCCATAACTGTTAAGTTCAAAAATCCTATTAAATTGCTATGAATCCACTAGTGTTCAAACCCTTAACCGGAAAATGGAGCCAAAAAGCCAACGGGTACTAGAGAGGACCCGCAATGGGGTTAAAGTCCTATCCGTAGCACTGTAAATGCAAATATAAACACACTACTGTACTTATAATTAAAGGGAAAGTGATGTTAGGTATTTAAAATAATATCACAACATTATCAAGCTTGCAAATCTGCAATATAAAATACTTTAGTTTATGTTTAATTTCCGACAATCAATGTGTTAATACATATAATAGAACTTGCATGGACTAGAATATCATATTTACTGATTTATTAATATTGCATTATTTCTGGAATGTGGGTTTGATCGAAACTCGTAAATGAAACCCGTAAGGCTTTGACATCTAACCTCCATTTTTCAATGATGTTTACCATAACTACGGGTTTGACTAATTAATCATGTTCACGACCACACATGCAATGTGCACAAGAATGGTTTACGGGCTTGCGTCTCTGGCCCGTTGCTCGTGGCATGGTGGAATGTAATAGCTCTGTAACTCGGGGGAATTTCAAGCCTGCAGGCTTTGTGGGTGTACCGGTGCCGCTACAGCTTATAATTTAATGGGGCTGCTAGACACTCACCCAGACAGCATATACAGCAGTTACACTACCTAACTACCCCCTACTGTGCTCAGATCCTGCCGGAGATGATAACCAGAAACCTAGGGGGAAAAGGAGAAAGGATGGCACCAAGTCCATGGAGAAAGCCCAGTCCCACATGGGGTAGTTTAAAGGAGGCATAGGGTGTGAAATGTATGTTTGCCCAAGGAAGGGGCTAGTGGTGATTGATGAATTAACTTTATAAATATGTGACCTTAAAAATAAAGATTATGCTCTGCTTGGGGTACCTATGCATGGTGTGTTTCATCTAGAGGGAAGACATTTTATTTATTTATTATTTTTTTTTCAGTACAAAATGACAAATTACAAATATACAAGTAAGAAAAGGAAACATTCAAAATGTACAAACGTATTTTGAACTTACAAATTTTTTTCTATTGGGCTTCATTTGAGCATCAGACAAAGGGCAGTTTATATAGTTTACCTATATACACATAAAAGGCAAAGACTAAAGAGGAAAAAAGACTTAGGCCTGAACTACCTCCAAATTTAAATAAGGGCAAGATAACGATCCCAAAGTTGCCAGTTAAGGGAGTTTACGCTTTTAACATAATCTGTAACTATGTTACCCCTCATCGATTCTCTACTTAACTCAATCGAGTTCTTAACCTGGTCCCAGGATGGTAGTATAGGCTGTTTTCAGTGTTTAACTATAAGTCTCTTGACTATAAGGAGGATATGAGAAATCTAAAAATTCTCTCTGGGTATGATAATGTTTAAATTCATACCTCTACCGCCACATTTTTTTTCAGCATAAACCATCTCTAAGGAGATTGATTTTTGCAATATTAACTGGAACATAATACCACCTCTAAAGAACCTTGAAAACAGTTTCGATATAGAATGCATTAATTGCAGATCATTTTACCATCTTTAAGGTATCTAACCAATCCTTTAAGTCAAAAACAGTTTTTAGGTCCATTTCCCAGTTTTTAATACCTGAAGTTTTCACAAAATGGGAGAGCTCCGATATTATTGAAACACATTTAGATAGAATATGTGCTCCATCTCCTCTTAAAAATAAATCTTCTATTTTCGTACATGGCCCCATATTTGAAATCTTGTATTCTAATAATAGTAAACTCTTTTTTATAGCTTCATAATGTAACCATAAAAATATAACAACACCAGGAGCCTTCTGAAGTTTTCTCCAGGTTATCAGGTTACTTTTAACATATAATTTGGATACCAAATTAATTCCTTGCTTCTTAAGTCTTTGAATATATAAGCTTTTATTTAATAGAGAGATTAACTCTAAAGGAGCAGCTGTAGAGGGGGTCTGAACCAAATTCCATTTATGGATATTACCATAGCAAAATCTTATAACAGATCTAACCCCAATTGGAAGGTTATGAAATATACGTGGCTCAAACTTTGGTAACCATAACAATACACTTAAGGGGCAGTTATCTACCAAGGCTTCCTCGAGAAACATCCAACTCGGTTTATCATTTTGAAAACCCTATAAATGGATATCATTTCACTAATTATGTGACTTCTGAAGGTAATTGATTGCACCAGAGCTTTTTATGGTCTTCATAACAAAGGGGGTGAATACATACGCACATGCCAAATTTCTGTTTTCTATTTCTAAAAAAAATAGTTTTATGTATATATATTTCCATTTCACTTCACCAACTTAGACTATTGTGTTCTGATCCATCACAAAAATAAATCAGATTAACAAAATTGAACTTAAGGCTGTAATGTAACAAAATAGGTTAAAAGTCAAGGGGGGGTGAATACTTTTGCAAGGCACTGTATATAGAGGCCAATGTTATCTTGGTGTTCAAGACTGTTCCATTTAAGATTAAATAATGGCCCTCTTTATCAATCATATTTGAATTCTAGTTTGAAGGGGAATTTTTGGTGAATAAGAATTGAAGTTCCTGCTTTTTTGGTAGGCCTCTTGCCATGTAGAATGTAAGATACTCCTTATGCATGTGTGCCAAAACTTTGAAGTGTGAGAAGTGCGTTTCCTGAATGAAGAGAACAGAGGGTTTAACATCTTTGTAATATAAGGCTTTCTTTCATTTAACTTGTGAATTAAAGCCCTTAACATTATAGGTCAGAAACGTGAAGTCTGTGTTAGTCATTTTTGGTAGGAGTGTTTCATGCTGGTCAAATTGTTTTGTCTTACCTTTAATCCTAGGCATTAATCGCCAGGCGGGAGAAGAGGGAAAAAATAAACAAAAAAACTGAAAAAAAAACAATGATTCAACAGTCATCACATATAAATAGTTCAATACACAAAACCTCTTAAACCTTAGTTCCCTAAGGGTATTCTTGGGGAGGATGAAGGAAAAGGCCATTCATCCAGAAGTTCCCAATTAGGAGGGGTTAGAAATTAACCTGGGTGGAGGAAGTATCAAGGACCTAGTCCTAATAGTGAAATTATGGGGTCAGAGAAGAGGTGGTACCCCTTGACCCAAAGTGTAGCTATTCATGAAAATCAACTGTCATCAACAATTCAGTGAAAGTGTAGAATATACAGTAAAACTGAGTAACATATAAAAAATGTTAAATTGATCTTGCAAAGCAAACAAACTAATCATGAACTATTAAAATATTAGTTGGTCTGCTTTCTGCCAGTATCCACCTGGTGGTGCCAGACCAGTCTCTGCTAGGGCCTCTAGGAGTCTCAGGACCTTGGTGCTGAGGTGTCCTTGACTTGGAGGTCAGGAGATGCTCTACTTGTCCATTGTCTGGTTGGGGTGATGTTCTGTTCCCTCTCCCCTTCCAAATCAGCCATAGGAGTTAGGTTAAGACTTATGAGGATAGATTGGCACTCCTCCAGAGAGTGGTCCTCAGAGGGCTTGTTGTTAATTTGGAGCAGAAGGCCGAAGGAGAAGCTCCATCTGTATGGAATCTTATTTTTAATTCAAATTTCCAAGGCCGGATTCATCTCTCTATGCTTAGCCAGCATAATAGGAGACAAGTCTGTGTAAACTTGAAGCTGTGAAGGATGTCCTGGTTTCTAGAGCTCTGTGTGCCCTCTCCATTTCTCAGACCGATTCTGGAGTGACAGGTATGAGGCTGCTAATCATGGCTTTCAGGTTCTGCATGAGGTCTAGCAGTGATCTTGGGGTGCCTTTTATTCTCAGTATATGCCTCCTCGACCGGTTTTCGATATCTTCCATTTTATCTTCCAGGGAAGCAATGCGGTAGAAGTTCTGGGCATCCTCAAATCTGTCCCTCTCCTGAGCCTCAACAAGTTGATCTGAAGTCTCCTCCAAAAGCTGGGTTCTTTGACCCAGATCGTTAATGTCCTTCTTTAGAGCGTCAAGTGTTTTTGTCACATAGGCTTGGAACATTTCCTCGATCTTTGCCAGGGATTTGTCTGATGGGTCCATATTGTGCTGCAAGGGTGAGGGATTCCTCTCTTCCTCAGATTTGTCAGATTGATCTGATACAGCCTCTTGGCGGTTTGAAATTAACTGTAATTTGCTTGGATTACAGGCCCTGTCTATTTTCTATTCTAGATCAGTCTCAGTGGATTACACTGGGGAAATATGTATATGGTATATCATGGAGCAGGTATGAAGAGGCTGATCGGCACCAAGATTAGAAAAATAAGTAGGTAGGAGTGACTGTTGTGAATACGGTCAATGTGGGGTACCCTCTTCAAGTCCACATTTCTTTAATCAATTTTAGGCATCTTTTTTTATTTTAGAAGCCAGTATGTTGGTAATGGTGATCCTTTTACAGACCCTGCTGACGATCACTACGTGGGTGACCAAAATGCAGATGTGACATAATGTGGTCAGGTATTATGAATAGTAAAAGCTATGAAGTTGGATAGAAAATCTAAAGGAGGCAGATGTGTTAAAAAACATGGCATAGCCAAATATAAGTAAGTCCAGTGTAAAGAGGAGAAACAAGAGAAAAAAACTATTTGATGGTCAGGCTTTAGGGACCCAGTGGTGTTCTAGCTAGTCTGATGTGCTAAATAAGAGCACCCAGATTCTTCTTTTAAGTGGCTCCAACAGACTGCTGGTAATCCATAAAGTAATTAATTTTAATAGAATTTTGCCCAATAGTATTCAGACATTAATGTGTAACTATTTTAATGGAATGTATTGTGGTGGTCATTGCTATTCCAAGTTTAAAGCTTACGTGGGCATACTAGGAAAGCTCTTCAGATGATATATACATCAACATTGAGTTTGTAATACTAGTAATGGATATTACACTTTACTTGTAAACCCCAGAGTGCCAAGCATATTAAATAAACATACTCTGCTTCTTGGTCTTTTTAGGGCTAGGCACGTGTTTGGCTCTGCACGCTGATAATTTTCCCATGCTGCGCTGGGGCATCTGCATACGTGATTATTGTTTTTGAATTGATATATTTTTTTAGATCTCCCCCCCCCCCCCACACCTCTCTTTAAATTTCCTTGATCAACTGTCAATGCCCATCCAGATCATCATCATCTCCCCTGGTATGATGAACCAGGAGCTCAGTGTACCCCAAAACCTTCCAGCTACAGCTTCAGGGATCCCTAGGTTGGTGGTGTTATGGTGATCTCAGCACCATGTGTGCTTCTCCAGGTCAGGAACAATCAGGAACACTCAGGAACAAGTGAAAACAAGTAGACAGATTTAGGTCTATTTAAGGTAGGGCCAGAGAGAGAGGTATCTGGATACCCTCAAATTATTTTAGCTCCAGCTTGAGGTCTCCCCTGGCTCTCAAGTGAGCCAATAACAGGAATGCCTACAAGCCACGCAAATACCAACTGGTCAATCACAGACAGGCCTCAAGTCTATGGGAAATAACATTGGAAAATCCTTCCCATAGACTTTAATTGTACTAGTCCCTGTTCAGTTTAAACAGTTGCTTTTTACTGTAATCCTCTTTAGAGTGGCTTGCCACCCAAAGTCTGGGCATGACACCCAGTCTTCACCAAGCACTCCTCTCTTTTGGGTTACATGGGGGTGGGGGGGGCAGCTCTCCCTGCCTTGCTGCAGCTCTCCTCTCGTGGCAAACTCTCTCTCCCCTTATGTATATCTGTGTAAATATATGTATAAGTAATACTGGGTGCATTACATTTGTGGGTAACGGCTTGCTTTAGCGATTATGTTTGTATGTGGTAATTCAAGGTAAATTGTGTGACCTGGTATATGGAAGTGTAATGAAATTATTGTTTGAAAAGAAAAGAGATCCTTTGTGGAGCGGACACTACTTCAAATGGAAAAGTTAATCCTGAAATACAAACAACTAGCTTACTAAATAGTTGCAAATTTTAAAACAGCTCTAAGTAATTTGGACTTCTGATCTAGTGACCTTAATTATGTTACCACGTAATATTGTTTAATAGCACCACCTTTTAATTTTTTTTGTTAATGTGCTTGATTATTTTACCATTGTATTTATCCTATGCATGTGCTGTACTTTGTTCAGCTCTTCTGGTTAAGTCATAGGTGGTACATAGGTGGTGTCGTTATGTCCGATGCTGGGATTTCCATGATCTGTGGCTGTCTGATCTGATGAAAGGCTACAAAAATTCTGCCATTTGCTCCAGCTGGTGAGGTGTCGAGAAAGGAGCCCTGTGCAGGGGCATGTGTTATATCAATAAGAATAAAAGACACCTCACTGATCGAGGCAATATTTATCAACTCCTATGTTCTGTTGGCTCATCTTTGATATATATATATATATTTTAGTTATATTTCTAGCTGTACCTGGAATTGAGGGAGGGGCCCTCTCATACATGACAGAGAGGCTCCCACTATGGTTTGCACACCGCTCTAATTTCCCAAACACTCCTCACCCACCAATCAGTGCTCTTTTTCTCTCTCCCTGGCCCTCTAAAAAGACCGGAAAGTGGGAGAGGGACCACACACACATATGAAGGAAAGGTGTGATGAGGGGTAAAATGGGAAAAGAGAGGAGAATTAAGGAGATGAAGGAGAGATGAGCAGGGAAAGCAGCAGGGATGAGGGGGGGAATGGGGTGAAGATTGAGTGAAAAAAGGAGACAATAGTTCAGAAAGTGGGGGATAAATATGGAGTTGGAGGATGAAGTAGGAGGGAGTTGAAAAATGAGTGGTGATACGTTGGAAACAGGGAGGGAGAAGGAGATGTTGAGGGAGATATAGAAGAGAGAAGGGGAGGGGAAGAGATGTGGTGAATGGGAGAGATGATGGGGAAAGTAGGAGATATGAAAGTGGATACAAAAGAAAGGGGTAAGTGGGAAGATAAAGAGAGGCGGCATGTTGGGAGGGAGAGAAAGTGCAAGAGATGAGGGGATATATTAGGAGGGAGAGAGATAAATAGAATAAAAGAGAGAGAAAAAAGAAGTAGAGATGGATTGAGGGGAAAACATATGGTATGGGGAGAGTGAGGGGGAAATAGGAGGTATAAGGAAGTGTTGGAAGGTGAGTAGAAGAGAAAGGGGAGAGACAATGGAGGTAAAAGGGTTGAGAAAAAGAGCTTAGACGGAGAGAGAGAATTAGGGAAACAAGAGAATGAAAGAGAAGGAGAATAGAGACATAATTAATATTTTATATGCACCAACCATTGAATTTACTTGAAATTTTGCACTGACAAATTTGAAATTCTAATATATATGTGGTTTATAAAAAAATATTGACTCTTAGCAAAGACTAGTGATTGTGTGATTTTTAGAGAAAAAAAATGCAGGTATTTTTGAATTATTTAAGGTCTAAACTAGAAGACAATTTAAGGTCAGGGACAGGGACTATCCTTTTCTTCTGTGCTTTTCTCATTTTATGATGAATTTTGGTTAGACTGTATTCTCTGTGTACTCACAAGAACCCGTGCTTTTATTATTCAATACACGTTTTACTAATATAATTGGCTTTTGTAAAAGTAGAAAGCACCAAGTGAAATAACATTTTATTTTATTTTTTTCTGAATTTTGCACACAATTAAAATAACAACTATACCAATAGTTAGCTGAACTTCTACTGAAAATAGATCCATAGCAAAACTTTGCAAAAGTGTCTGGCCTGAAAGGGTTAAATAACAGGCTTGACTTTTTTGAGCAATGCATAATTAAATCAAGTAATATCCAAAAGTGGCAACAGCTAAGCCATTTCTTAATTAAAAATTAACGTTTGAGTCATTTATCAAGAAATCATTGGCTGAAATGTTGGCGCTTTACAGACAAATTACATTTTATTTCAATTATCACTATAATAGTTGTGGACGAAGGTCGCAGGTCACGCAATGTTGACTGCTAGCCTTGCAAAGCCAGAAGTTGAAGCCGGCAACTGCGAGCCTCACAAACTGCGAGGCCCGTGGGATTTTTAGGCTGCAATGAGCGCCGAAGGCCGGTGGGACTAAGGCTGCAGTAAGCATTCAAGGCGCTTATTGCAGGGCTCGCGATGAGTGCCGCTGCAATAAACGCAGAAGGCGCTAATTACAGTAACCACAATCAGCGTCGAAGCACATAGATGCAACTGCGGGCCTCGCAAACTGAGGCACGCAGTTGCACAAAATTACGAATAAAATTGCTGAACCACTGAACTGAACCACCCCCCAAATATGCCTCAAAATAACTTACACACTCACACACAGCACAGGGGGAGAGCCAGGGAACCGCGTGAGTGAGGTTGCAAGTTAATTTGAGGCATATATGGGTTTTTTTGTACGATGAAAATATGGCAAACTGAAAAAAAAAAGGAGGGGAAAAAAACGTAACAGGATGAAAACAAGGCCGAAACCAGAAAAAAAGCGCCCATAGCCAGTAATATAGAAACCAAGACAGTAACACTTAACCCAAGTCAGTAACATCATCATCATCGCGAGGCCCCTAAACTACACGGGGGGGGGGGGGGGGGGGCGCTCAACCCGGGGCCAGTAAAGTAGACGGGGGAGAGGCTCGAAATGAGAACCAAAGGCGCTCAGTGCGGGGCTCGCGATGAGCCCCGAAGGTGCACGAAGGGCCATAGCCTCGCATTGTGTGGCACACAGCATTGCCAGGCTTAAAATTTTATTCACGTCATTTTTGATGGGCAATTTTCTAGTGTTTAATAACAGTTACCAAGAAGTCTACTGAACCCATCATGAAGTATAAGCACTTCATATTAATTTCAACAATCAATTTTTTTGGTCTAATATAAGATGAAATTCTTAATGTTAATAGACTCAGCATATCATAGACAACTCATAGGCTTAATGTCTTGGCTGATGCAACAAAACACACATAGAACCCAATACAATGTAAGGGGCTATCAAGGTTACAATGTATAAAAGATTATAAAAAAATATATATATAAACTAGTTTATAGGTTCACAAATTGATTATGAGTGCTCATGGATGGTGTATAATTTTATGGTCCCTTTAATCAAAATCCCACTGGTGACCAAACAGATAGCAGCAATGCACAGACCCAGTGCAGCCTCCTAGTATGTCTCCTCATAATACAAGCTGATACACTAATAGAACTGACTAAATGAGCAGCACTGCTGAAAAGTTTTATTAACATGCTTTACAACTTGGATAATCCACTGTGTGGCATCACATATGTAAGGCTGAATAGCTTTTATGAGCTTGACAAATGTTTTTGATGAATTACTTGTATATGATCTTGGTAGAATTGCATGTGCCATGTAGATATGTAATAGCTGATCAAGATTAAGCATTCCCCACATCCCAAACATGCATTTGGCCTCTATCCTGTATGAGCTGTATTGAGTAATTTGAGATTTGATTGCCGCACTTCCCACATTCAGAACTCACAATTTGTCCTATGTAAGCTTTCCTCTGTACATTGTGTTTTGAGATTTCCGCCCTCATTTGGAATGTGGAGTACAATTTTGGGCACCACTTCATAAAAAGGACATTTTAGAGCTGGAAAAACTACACAGAAGGGCAACTAAACTAATAAGGGGCATGGAGGGGGCTAAGTTATGAAGAAAGACTAAACAAATTACACATATTTTCTCTAGAAAAAAGGCCCTAAGAGGGGATATAATTACCTTATTTAAATATATCCAAGGTCAGTATAAAGCTGTCAAGTGATCTTTTTGTGCCAAGGTTTTCAATTGACAAGAGAACATCCTTTGAGGTTACAAGTACAAATATTCCACTTTTAAGAAAGAAAACGGTTCTTCGCATTAAATGTGGGATTCTCTACCAAAGGAGGTGGTGACAGCAGATTTGATAGATAACTTTAAAAAGGGATTGGATATATTTTTGAGTAAAAAGTGCATTCAATGTTATCAGGGATAATTAGAGAGGGGGTAATGATCAAGGGAGGAATCTGATTGGCAGTATTTGGGGTCAAAAATGAATTTATTTATTTTTTTCCTTTTCAGACAATTGTCAAATTTTCATTGTGTTTTTTCTTTTATTTATCTTCCTCTGAATCAATTAATCCACATATTGCAGATCAGAGAATAACTAAAAAAGGTTGAACTTGTTGGACTAAGAGTCTTTTATCAACCTCAATTACTGTGTAACTATGTAACTGAAACAATTCCCACATCCAGAACATGTAAATTATGTGTGAGTTTTCTTATGGTTTTTAAGATTTTTAGCCAGACTGAAACATCTCCCACAATCAGAACATGCAAACGGCTTTTCAGCCGAGTGAGTTATCATATGTTGATTGAGATTTGCAACCTGATTGAAACATTTCCCACATTCAAAACATGCAAATGGCTTTTCCGCCGAGTGAGTTCTCATATGTAGATTGAGACTTTTAGCCCAACTGAAACATCTCCCACAATCAGAACATGCAAATGGCTTTTCTGACGAGTGAGTTATTATATGTTGATTGAGAGTTGTGTGACAACGGAAACATTTCCCACATTCAGAACATGCAAATGGCTTTTCTCCAGTGTGAGTTCTCTTATGTCGATCGAGACTTGTGATCTGACTGAAACATTTCCCACATTCAGAACATGCAAATGGCTTTTCCCCTGTGTGAGTTCTCATATGTCGATTGAGACTTGAGGTCAGACTGAAACATTTCCCACATTCAGAACATGCAAATGGCTTTTCCCCTGTGTGAGTTCTCATATGTCGATTGAGACTTGAGGTCAGACTGAAACATTTCCCACATTCAGAACATGCCAATGGCATTTCCACTCTGTGAGTTCTCATATGTCGATTGAGACTTGAGGTCAGTCTGAAACATTTCCCACATTCAGAACATGCAGATGGCTTTTCCCTTCTGTGAGTTTTCATATGTCGATTAAAATTTGAGGTCAGACTGAAACATTTACCACATTCAGAACATGCAAATGTTTTTTCTCCTGTGTGAGTTCTCATATGTCGATTGAGACTTGTGGCAATACTGTAACATTTCCCACATTCAGAACATGCAAATGGCTTTTCTCCAGTGTGAGTTCTCTTATGTTGATCGAGATTTGTGATCTGACTGAAACATTTCCCACATTCAGAACATGCAAATGGATTTTCCCCTGTGTGAGTTCTCATATGTAGATTGAGACTTTTAGCCTGACTGAAACATCTCCCACAATCAGAACATGCAAATGGCTTTTCTGACAAGTGAGTTATCATATGTTGATTGAGAGTTGTGTGATAACGGAAACATTTCCCACATTCAGAACATGCAAATGGCTTTTCTCCAGTGTGAGTTCTCTTATGTTGATCTAGACTTGTGATCTGACTGAAACATTTCCCACATTCAGAACATGCAAATGGCTTTTCCCCTGTGTGAGTTCTCATATGTTGATTGAGACTTGAGGTCAGACTGAAACATTTTCCACATACAGAACATGCAAATGGCTTTTCCCCTGTGTGAGTTCTCATATGTCGATTGAGACTTGTGATCAGACTGAAACATTTCCCACATTCAGAACATGCAAATGGCTTTTCCCCTGTGTGAGTCCTCATATGTTGATTGAGACTTGAGGTCAGACTGAAACATTTTCCACATTCAGAACATGCCAATGGCTTTTCCCCTCTGTGAGTTTTCATATGTCGATTGAAATTTGAGGTCAGACTGAAACATTTCCCACATTCAGAACATGCAAATGTTTTTTCTCTGGTGTGAGTGCTCATATGTCGATTGAGATCTGCGGTCAGACTGAAACACTTCCCACATTCAGAACATACAAATGGTTTTTCTCCTGTATGAGTGCTCATATGTCGATTGAGATTTGCAACCTGATTGAAACATTTCCCACATTCAGAACATGCAAATGGTTGTTCTCCTGTGTGAGTTCTCATATGTACCGTTAAACATGCAGCCTGACTGAAACATTTGTCACATTCAGAAAATGCAAATGGTTGTTCTCCTGTGTGAGTTCTCATATGTACCGTTAGACATGCTTTATGATTGAAACATTTCCCACATTCAGAACATGTAAAGGGCCTTTCTCCTGTGTGAGTTTTCATATGTATATTGAGTTGAGAGGCCTGACTGAAACTTTTCCCACATTCAAAACATGCAACAACTTTTTCTCCTGTGTGAATTCTCATGTGTTGTTTGAGACTTGTGGCCCAAATGAAACATTTCCCACATTCAGGACATTCAAATCTGTTTTGTCCTGTGTAAGTTTTTAGCTTTGCTACCAGATAATTATGGTATACATTGCCATCTTCCATTACACAGTTTAGTGAACTAGGAGAAATGTGGTCCTCTTCAAGGGTGTTCCAAATCTCAGATCCACCTGTGAAAACAATCCCACCAGGGGTAAATGATTTTAGTAGACTTCTAAATGGAAATGATTAGTCTAGGTCTGAGACCAATTTTAAGTTAATACATATCCAATTTGATTAAATGTCTAAAGAGTGTAGATTAAAATGATCCTGTGCATCTCCAATTACTGCCAATTCTGGACTTTTGTTTAACTAAATCTGATTTTATATAAAATTTGCATTGTGTAAGTACAATTTGTTTTTATCAATGTAATAGTTATGTTTGCTGTACAATAGAATATATTTCATTTTATTTGCTTAATAAAGTCCTTCTATCCTGACCCGAGACACCTAGAACTGGATTCAGACTGGAATAACTGGATATAGAATAGATTACAAGACCAAGAGCCTCATTCAATTGAGCAACTGTATGTTTCGGGCCACCGTAATTGAGCCTGTAAGCTAATTTGCTATTCAATTGGCGTCTTTTTTCAGGCTCCAAACGGGTTACAGGTTTGAACCCTCCCAAAGCCTTTGATAACGCCCACAAGAGTTACAATACCTAAAATCGCAAATCGCTATTCAATTGCTACAATTCCTCAAGCCTGCAAACCCGTAAACGGCAAATGCAGAATGAAATCCTACAAGTACTTGAGAGGACCTGCAGAGGCGTTAAAGACATATCTGCAGCACTGTTAATGCCGGGGAAAGTGATGAAAGACATTAGAATTAATTGCACAACAGTCTCAAGCTTGAAAATCAGCAATTAAAAAAAAAATATTTTTTTATGTTTCATTTCAGGGTTATATCAATCTCGGGAGCAATGAGTTAAGGCCATGATGGCCAATAGACTGGAAATGGTCAGTCTACATCCCAATCCCCCAAAAAGGCGGTGGCAAAGAGTGCTCCAATTATCGAACAATTGCACTAATTTCACATGCCAGCAAGGTAATGCTTAAGATTCTACAAGCTCAACTCCAACAATATATGGACCAGGAACTACCAGATGTGCAAGCTGGGTTCCACAGAGGAAGAGGCACAAGAGATCAAATTGCCAATGTCCGCTGGATATTAGAGAAAGCAAGAGAGTTCCAGAAAAACATTTACTTCTACTTCATAGACCATTCTAAAGTATTTGACTGGGTGGAATCACAGCAAAATGCGGCAAGTCCTTAAAGAGATGGGAGTACAAGATCATCTCATCTTTCTCCTAAAGAATGTCAACCAAGAAGCCACAGTCAGAACCAAACATGGGACAACAGAATGGTTCAAGATTTATTCAACTTATATGAAGAGTACATCATGTGTAAGGGCAGACTGGATGAATCCAAAGCCAGAAACATTATTGCTGGAAGGAATATCGACAACCTCAGACACGCTGATGAAACTACTCTGATGGCTGAAAGTGAGGAGGAACTAAAGGACCTGTTGATAAGGGTAAAAGAAGTTGACCTGCTGCTCAACATTAAAAAGATGAAGATCATGGCAAACGGCAATTTCCCTTCCTGGCAAATAGACTAGGAAGAAGTGGAGGCAGCAACAGATTTTATTTTCCTTGAATCCAAGATCTCTGTAGATGGTCACTGTAGTCATGAAATTAAAAGACATTTGTTTCTGGGAGGAAAGCTATGGCAAAGCTTGGACAAGCTAGTACAAATTTAATATTTAACAAAGGTCTGCATAGTTCGAACTATGGTATTCCCAGTAGTAACATATGGATGGGAGAGCTGGACCATAATGAAGTCTGAGCTCTGTAGAATTGACGCCTTTGAATTCTGGCGTTGAAGAAGACTGCTTAGAGTCCCTTGGACTGCAAGAAGATCCAATAAATCAATACTTCTAGAAATCAAGACAGACTGTTCACTAGAAGGTATGATAATGAGGATGAAGCTCAAATATTTTGGCCATATAATGAGACGGCAGGATTCCCTAGAAAAGACTCGGATGCTGGGAAAGATTGAAGGCACAAGAAGAAGGGGATGACAGAGGCGGAGATGGATAGATGAGGTCACTGAAGAAATGAACATGAACTTGATGGAGCTCAGAAGGCAGTGACTGAGAGATGTACCTGGCGTGCTGTGGTCCATGGAGTCACAGAGAGTCGGACACGACTGAACAACTAAACAACAAATAAACTCTTTACCCAGATTTCAGCTTTAACTCACTTTACTACAAAAATACAGGTATCTAGGTGCAAATTACCTTTTTTTTAAAATGGCATTTTAAACAAATAAATAAATATATAACTTTAATGTGTTTAATTGTGCTCTAAAGAATGTGGATTAAATTCCAACAGGACATTCTAAAAATTGTAATTGTAATAGATGTAATAAATTAATTTAGCAGCAAAATCATTAAATGAAAAAACATATTGTCACCAGTGACTTTCATTCAAATATAGTGTATACCCCACCATGTAATTACCGTATGTTATACGTCTGATATTTATCACAGTGAAATAGGATCACTCACCTTCACTGATAGCAACAGGAATATCCTCCTCCTTAAGCTGCTGGTGACACCTCACATTCGTCACTTCTTGGTCCAGCTTTGATCTCACTCCTTTGCTGCCTGTACAGATATATATATAAGATAATTATATTGGTATTCTACATGTTTATAACCAGCACAGACCAAAGAATAGCCAGGTATAAAAAGATAAATAATCAAGATATATTTTTCTGAAATGATATATATATATATATATATATATATATATATATATATATATATATAAATAAATAACATCATTAAGGATATTGTCCTATGTTTTACCCATCACAAGACAATTAGGTCTAATTAGATTACAGACTTACAGCCTTATTAAATTCCAGCCTCGTAGATACAAGGTTTCTACTTAAACCCTATGTGCTGCAAAGTTTGAAGAGTTACAACGCTATTAAATTAGCCCTGCTGCAAGCAACGTATGAGCTACGCAGCACGGCCGTCCGTGTCAACACGGAGAAAATCTACATCAGGAGTGACAGCCTGCGAGATGATCTTGCAGTCTCCCCCACCTCATCAATTGCCACGGGGGTCCTGAACGGGATCTCTGCGGCAGTCCTACATATAAGCCCTGCCGTGGGGGGTACTCCAACTACCCCCCACCAGCACCTAAAATTAACCCCCTCTATGCTGGGGGTCCCCATCAGGAAATCCGCAGCCCCCCACATTAACCCCTTGCAGCGGGGGTCCGCGATCGTCACTGATCGTGACCCTGCTGCATTTCCAATTTCCAAGAAGAATATTATCTGTGGTATTTTATATCTATAAGAGAACACACAGTGTTACCTGAGCTCCTGTTTACTGGGATTCCCACTGTCCTGAGTGTCTGGTGATTCTCCATCATCACGTCCTTGTACAGCTCCTTGTGTCCTTCTATATACTCCCACTCCTCCATAGAGAAATAGATGGCAACATCACCACACTTAATAGGGACCTGGAATAAACAACGTAAAAGTGCTTAATTATGTTAAAAGGACTATATAAAAAAAACACACACAGACGTAAATGCATGGAGTTCTAAATGAATAAATAAAATCATTAAAGAAGTAAAACATTGTCTCATATTATAAATCTCTGGACAAGGCTTTTCAATGTATACAACAGACTTGGTGCAGTGAGGTAGGTGAGGGCAGTGTCCTGTTCCTGAAGGTCTCACCTCTCCATTCAGTAGATGGATGATCTCCTGGGTGTGACTAAAGATCCTCTCCATGATCTTCTTATCCTTCATCTCAATGATCTTTATGGAGTTAGTGAGATGCTGCAAGAGAGAGAAATACGAGAATGGGAAGAAGCAGGAATAGTAATGTATGAAAGACAAGAATATATATATATATATATATATATATATATATATATATATATATATATCCCAGGAGCCTCCGAAACCTATAAGCTACTAGACATCCTTGGCAAACAGAGGCCAGGGCACAAGTTTATGCTAAAATAACAAAACATAATTGTTATGAACAGAAGGGCCCGCTGGACTGTTTGGGGTTCATCAGTTATTATATGTGTGGTTAGGAGGTACTAACAATTTGCTTAACATTTATATCATGGATGTAATAAGTGCATGTGGTGCGGTCATTGATTAACATTGGAATACTGTATCTGTGTTAGAAATAGGATAGTAGGCAATGCTTAAATAATAAAGTTAATGCAGTCACTTATGTGACAAAGAGTTAAAGATTTTAAAGAATTGTTATGGCCCTGCGATCGGCCACGTGTGAAGGCTCTGGCTTTATTCATGTGGGTGACGGGAGTAGCAAGCTATTTGCCTAGGAGGATAGGATAGAACTGGGGGAAGGTGTTTAATGTTTTGTGAGATCTTTCTGTGTTTTTATATATATCTCTGTAACAATAAAGAAGTGGCCAATCTGACTTTGGACACACTAAAGAAAGGTTGTGTCAGAGTCTGCCTGTACTAATTAAAAGATAAATGGTGTGTGATTCTTAGATCCTAAGAAAATGGGTCTGATGGTGCCTGTCTCTGCAGTAATGATGCTGTCATCTGAAGTGTCTGCTGGTGTCGAGATCTGAACAAAAAGTTGTGACCCGCAGAGTGAGAGAGATTTGGGGTGAGCGTTTGACAATTATTATAAACAAATAAGAATATGTACCCGCTTAAATAAAAAATTAACAAGTTTTTTTTTCAGAATAATAATTAAAAGTTTATTCCACAAAAATCTAATTATTGTATTTTATTTTTATGAATAAATGATCTGTAAATGAAGTGGGATTACTCTCCTTATGCTGTACAGTAAAATTATAGGTACTTGATAAATGTAATGTGATTAATAATGTTATACTGCGAGGTTATTAATGGATCCCTAATGGATTCTGAAGAAAAGTCAGATAAGGCTGGATAAGAAGAATACCTTTATTACACTATTACTGTACATTATACAATTACTATTTTTCAAAGATCTTCTCATCTGGAAAATCTCTGGATCTCTACACCACTGAATGTGGATCGAGTGGACCCACCCAAGTGGAAGTATCAGAATGAAAACCACTCTCTGTACACCCTTTAGTAGCAGTGAGGAGCGTAACCTGCTAGCCATGTACAAACAAATCTAGGCACCACCCACCATTATAATGCAACGGTTGTACACCATTTTACACAGCTACCCTTCCCCACGTGGCTCCACTCCAACGACTTTACTTCACTTAGGGGGAGGAAAGAACCATATGCCCTTGGGCATGAGTGTAAAATAGGAATTAATTGTTTAAATACAAAGTCAAAATTATAGGTTTTTCTTAACTAAGCTTTAGAGGCCCTTTATAAGATTACTAAAGTGGTCCTCTAAATAATTTTCATATTCAGTTGTACATATACATGTTTTTGGATCAATATATATATATATATATATATATATATATATATATATATATATCAAATTAGTGCTGGAGGTAGTAGTGGGGTCATTATAACATCTCTAGCACCTCTCAGTCCTCATTATAACATCTCCAGCAGCTCCCACCTATCCGATCCTCATTATAACATCTCCAGCAGCTCCCACCTCTCTGGTCCTCATTATAACATCTCCAGCGGCTCCCACCTCTATGGTCTTCATTAAAACATCTCCAGCAGCTCTCACCTCTCTGGACCTCATTATAACATCTCCAGCAGCTCTCACCTCTCTGGACCTCATTATAACATCTCCAGCAGCTCCCACCTCTCCGATCCTCATTATAACATCTCCAGTGGCTCCCACCTCTATGGTCTTCATTATAACATCTCCAGCAGCTCTCACCTCTCTGGACCTCATTATAACATCTCCAGCAGCTCTCCCCTCTCTGGACCTCATTATAACATCTCCAGCAGCTCCCACCTTTCTGGTCCTCATTATAACATCTCCAGCAGCTCCCACCTCTCTGGTCCTCATTATAACATATCCAGCAGCTCCCACCTCTCTGGTCCTCATTATAACATCTCCAGCGGCTCCCACCTCTATGGTCCTCATTATAACATCTCCAGCGGCTCCCACCTCTATGGTCCTCATTATAACATCTCCAGCAGCTCCCACCTCTCTGGTCCTCATTATAACATATCCAGCAGCTCCCACCTCTCTGGTCCTCATTATAACATCTCCAGCAGCTCCCACCTCTCTGGTCCTCATTATAACATATCCAGCAGCTCCCACCTCTCTGGTCCTCATTATAACATCTCCAGCAGCTCTCACCTCTCCAGTCAGCAGGACGATGATCTCCAGGGCGAGAGTCAAGATCTTCTCAGACATCTTCGTGTTGATCATCAGTGAGTCAGATGCTGTAAGATTGAGATATAATAAGAAAATTGTACAAGTAACAGAAGTAATAAAACTGAGGAAACAATGGACTTAATGGACGGCATCACATTCTAAGTTTATAGAAATTGGGATTTTATAATGAATTTGCTGGATTCTATTGGTTATAAATAATACAGTAAATTTAGACTAAAACAAACAAACAGAGTGATCAGTCCCTAGAATCAGAGAGAGGGAATTCGTAATAATTGTGGGTCTACAGCTAAACTACAAAAGGAAGTCATTCTTACTGCAAGAAATAAGTTAGACATCTATTGCAAGGAGAGAGATAATGGACCATTAATAGATTGAAAATGTATAGCTAGACTGAATAGTGTATACACACACACACACACACATATATACATACATACACACACACATAAAATTATATATAGACTAGCGCATTGCTGTAAAAAAATGACGGCAATGAAATTGTAAGGTAGCTAATGCTGTTTGGTGTGTAATAATAAAATATGTAATACATTAATAAATGAATATACTTTACCTATTTTGAAGCATTGTGTTGAAGAGCTGCGAATCTGTTTGGATGTTGCTGCAGCATTAGTGGTGTGAAGCTGCTGTGTAAGCGTGCTGAATGTGTGCAGTGTAATAGTGTGCGTGCGCGAGACCAAACCGTTAGCGTAGTTGTGTACTTCTGCATTGTCGTAAAATGGCGGGTAATGTGTGGTATGCGTCTTAGCGGAATATCCGTAGGTCTTTTGTGGTGTTTTGAGAGTTTCTTGTGGTGTTTTGCGAGTTTCTTGTGGTGTTTTGCGAGTTTCTTGTGGTGTTTTGCGTGTTTAGAGTGCTGTAGCCTCGTTTTCGTTTTGTTCGGCGGCCATTTTTTCTCTCGCTTAGCGAATTTTTTAGTGTCTAAACTCTTTTATTTTGAGTTAAATGAAGGTGTAAGTAGCTTTTTTGAGGTCCTGGATGCTGCCTCTTGCTGTAGGTAAGCTTTTTATGTATGTGTTGTGTGTATTTATTGTGTTTTTATTTTTTCATGTTTGCGGTTTGCAGGCGATTTTTGCGAGGTCGTAATGTGTGGTAATGTGTATAATATGTTGTTTGCGTCGCGAGGTAAAGTTTGTGAGGGTCGTAGTTGGTGTCTCGTGTTGTTTGCGTGGTCGCGGTTGTTGTGTGGTTGTTTGCGTTTGAACGTAAATTTTGAGAGGGTTGCAGTTGCTAGTTGCTGGCAAGGAGCGCCTTCGTTGCTCCATGCCAGCAACTGAGGCCCTCGCCCGCAGCCCTCGCTACGCGAGCTCGCAAGCGTTAGCAACAACTCGTACGCTCCTCATACAGTGGAAACAGTCTACACACCCCTGTTAAAATGTCAGGTTTCTGTGCTGTAAAAAAATGATAAGGATAGATCATTTCAGAACTTTTTCCACCTTTAATGTGACCTATAAACTGTACAACTCAATTGAAAAACAAACACATTTTTTAGGTAGAGGGCAGAAAAAATATAAAAATTAAATAATATGGTTGTATAAGTATGCACACCCTTAAACTAATGCTTTGTTGAAGCACCTTTTGATTTTATTACAGCACTCAGTCCTTTGGGGTATGAGTCTATCAGCATGACACATTTTGACTTGGCAAGATTTGCCCACTCTTCTTTGCAAAAACACTCCAAATCTGTCAGATTGCGAGGGCATCTCCTGTGCACAGCCCTCTTCAGATCACCCCACAGATTTTCAATCAGATTCAGGTCTGGGCTCTGGCTGGGTCATTCCAAAACTTTAATCTTCTTCTGGTGAAGCCATTTCTTTGTTGATTTGGATGTATGCTTTGGGTCGTTGTCATGCTGAAAGATGAAGTTCCTCTTTATGTTCACCTTACTAGCAGAAGCCTGAAGGTTTTGTGCCAATATTGACTGGTATTTGGAACTGTTCAGAATTCCCTCTCTCTTAACTAAGGCCCCAGCTGAAGAAAACAGCCCCAAAGCATGATGCTGCCACCACCATGCTTCACTGTGGGTATGGTGTTCTTTTGGTGATGTGCAGTGTTGTTTTTGCGCCAAACATATCTTTTGGAATTATGGCCAAAAAGTTCAACCTTGGTTTCATCAGACCATAACACCTTTTCCCACATGCTTTTGGGAGACTTCAGATGTGTTTTTGCAAAATGTAGCCTGGCTTGGATGTTTTTCTTCGTAAGAAAAAGCTTTCGTCTTGCCATTCTACCCCATAGCCCAGACATATGAATAATACAGGAGATTGTTGTCACATGTACCACACAGCCAGTACTTGCCAGATATTCCTGCAGTTCCTTTAATGTTGCTGTAGGCCTCTTGGTAGCATCCCAGACCAGTTTTCTTCTTTTCTTTACTTTTCATCAATTTTGGAGGGAGCTCCACTTCTGAGTAATGTCACTGTTGTGCCATATGTTCTCCACTTGATGATGACTGTCTTCACTATGTTCCATGGTATATCTAATGCCTTGGAAATTATTTTGTACGCTTCTCCTGAATGATACCTTTTAACAATGAAATCCCTCTGATGCATTGGAAGCTCTCTGTGGACCATGGCTTTTGCTGTGGGATGCGACTAAGAAAATTTCAGGAAAGACCAACTAGAGCAGCTGAACTTTATTTGGGGTTAATCAGAGGCACTTTAAATGATGACAGGTGTATGCTGACTCCTATTTAACACCATTTGGAATGTGATTGCTTAATTCTGAACACAGCTACATCCCCAGTTATTAGAGGGTGTGCAGACTTATGCAACCACATTATTTTTATTTTTTATTTTTCTTCCCTCCACGTAAAAGATTTCAGTTTGTTTTTCAATTAAGTTGTACAGTTTATAGGTCACATTAAAGGTGGAAAAAGTTCTAAAATGATTTATCTTTGTCTCATTTTTTTACAGCACAGAAACCTGACATTTTAACTGGGGTGTGTAGACTTTTTATATCCACTGTACTTCTGACATCTAATGTATGCAGTTATAGTTATAGCCAAATATCAGTAAATCACAGCATACTTGCTGTGTAACTGTGTATAGCTACTTGTTGTCGTAAAAGGATTATAATATATTATATATAGTGTATCATGTTGGTCCCATTTGATTGATTCTTGAGATTTCCCAGTACTCCTTATTTATTTGAGACTTACCGTATATATTCGAGTATAAGCTGACCCAAGTATAAGCCGAGGCACCTATTTTACTCCAAAATACTGGGAAAACTTAGTGACTCGAGTATAAGCAGAAGATGGGAAATGCGCTGCCTCCTGTGCCCCTTTTCTTGTGTCCCCCCTCTTCCTCCCCTATTTTGTCCCGGCATATGCTAATGACGTGACACGCATGTGACGTCACGTCATTAGCATATGCCGGGTCCCAACACAGAGGAGCAGCTGATTAAGGTAAGTTAGGGGAAAGAGAGGGGGAGAAGTGATGAGAAGCGAGGATGATAAGGGGAGACACGAGGGAGGAAAGGAGACACAGGGGAGGGGAGGAAGAGACACAGGGGAGGGGGGAAGAGGCACAAGGGAGGGGGGAAAGAGGCACAAGGGAGGGGGGAAAGAGGCACAAGGGAGAGGGGGAAAGAGGCACAAGGGAGAGGGGGAAAGAGGCACAAGGGAGGGGGAAGAGGCACAGGGGAGGGGGAGAGAGCAGCAGGAGCAGAGTGACTTGAGTATAAGCAGGGGGTGCCTTTTTAAGCCTTAAAAAAGGGCTGAAAAACTCAGCTTATACTAGAGTATATTCGCTCACAAATGCCTCGCTCTTTATTCCGTAGCTATTATGAAAAATGGCTTCCTTTAAACTTACGCCTGCTGTATTACACAGCTTTAATGCAAAGCCAAGGTTGGAATAAACACAGGCTGAGTATCCAATCCATGTACAGCTGTTTCAAGCTTACTGGGTATCATCAGCATGGAGTGGGATCTCAGCCTGTGTTGTGGAAATTATGAGTAGGTAGTTCACCACAACAATGATTTATATTATGGTGGGCAAAAGAGCGATAGAAGCCCTCCACCGTACAGTAAATAAAAAGTACATCTATCTTCACATTTGAATGTCTAAAGCAAGTTAAAAAGCTCTCTCTCTCTCTCTATATATATATATATATATATATATATATATATATATATATATATATACATATATACACATATATACACACACACACATATATACACACACACACATATATACACACACACACATATATATATATATATATATATATATATATATATATATATATATATACATATATACACACATATATATATACATATATACATACATATATATATATATATATATATATATATATACATATTTACATACATATATATATATATACATACATATATACATATTTACATACATACATATATATATATATATACATACATATATACATATTTACATACATATATATATATACATATTTACATACATATATATATACATATTTACATATTTACATACATATATATATACATACATATATACATATTTACATACATACATATATACATATTTACATACATACATATATATATATATATATATATATATATACATATATACATACATACATATATATATATATATATACATATATATATATATATATATATATATATATATATATATATATATATATATATATATATATACATATATACATACATACATACATACATACACACACACACATACATTTATATATACAGTCAGGTCCATAAATATTGGGACATTGACACATCTTTTTGTCTCTATACACCACCACAATGGATTTGAAATGAAACTAACAAGATGTGCTTTACCTGCAGACTTTCAGCTTTAATTTGAGGGTATTTACATCCAAATCAGGTGAACGGTGTAGGAATTACAATAGTTTGTATATGTGCCTCCCCAAAAGGAATGGGACAGATTAACAGTCATAAATCAAAATTTCACTTTTTAATACTTGGTTGCAAATCCTTTGCAGTCAATTACAGCCTGAAGTCTGGAACGCATAGACATCACCAGACGCTGGGTTTCATCCCTGGTGATGCTCTGCCAGACCTCTATTGGAACTGTCTTCAGTCCCTGCTTGTTCTTGGGCATTTTCCCTTCAGTTTTGTTTTTAGCAAGTGAAATGCATGCTCAATCAGATTCAGGTCAGGTGATTGACTTGGCCATTGCATAACATTCCACTTCTTTTCCTTAAAAAACTCTTTGGTTGCTTTTGCAGTATGCTTCGGGTCATTGTCCATCTGCACTGTGAAGTGCCGTCCGATGAGTTCTGAAGCATTTGGCTGAATATGAGCAGATAATATTGCCCGAAACACTTCAGAATTCATCCTGCTGCTTTTGTCAGCAGTCACATCATCAATAAATACAAGAGAACCAGTTCCATTGGCAGCCATACATGCCCACGCCATGACACTACCACCACCATGCTTCACTGATGAGGTGGTATGCTTTCGATCATGAGCAGTTCTTTTCCTTCTCCATACTCTTCTCTTCCCATCACTCTGGTACAAGTTGATTTTTGTCGCATCTGTCCATAGGATATTGTTACAGAACTGTGAAGGCTTTTTTAGGTGTTGTTTGGCAAACTCTAATCTGGCCTTCCTGTTTTTGAGGCTCAACAATAGTTTACATCTTGTGGTGAACCCTCTGTATTTACTCTGGTGAAGTATTCTCTTGATTGTTGACTTTGACACACATACACCTACCTCCTGGAGAGTGTTCTTGATCTGGCCAACTGTTGTGAAGGGTGTTTTCTTCACCAAGGAAAGAATTCTTCGGTCGTCCACCACAGTTGTTTTCCGTGGTCTTCCGGGTCTTTTGGTGTAGTTGAGCTCACTGGTGCGTTCTTTCTTTTTAAGGATGTTCCAAACAGTTGGTTTTGGCCACACCTAATGTTTTTGCTATCTCTCTGATGGGTTTGTTTTGTTTTTTCAGCCTAATGATGGCTTGCTTCACTGATAGTGACAGCACTTTGGATCTCATTTTGAGAGTTAACAGCAACAAATGCAAATAGCACACTTGAAATGAACACTGGAGCTTGTATCTGCTCTTTGTAAATGTGATAATGAGGGAATAACACACACCTGGCCATGAAACAGCTGAGCAGCCAATTGTCCCATTACTTTTGGTCCCTTAAAAAGTGGGAGGCACATATACAAACTGTTGGGATTCCTATACCGTTCACCTGATTTGGATGTAAATACCCTTAGCTTTTTGTGCCAAGAGGTTTTCAACTGACAAGAGGACATCCCTTGAGATTAGAAGTAAAAATATTTCACCTTAAAGAAATAAAAGGGTTCTTCACAGTAAGGGTGGTTAATCTGTGGAATTCTCTACCAAAGGAGGTGGTGACAGCGGATTTAATAGATAACTTTAAAAAGGGATTGAATACATTTTAAAATAAAAAGGGCATTCAGGGTTATCCTGGATAATTAGAGAGTCAGGAAGGAGTTTTATATATTTTTTAGATGATTGGCAAAGTTTCACTGGGTTTTTTTCTGTTTGCTTCTCTGGATCAATTAGCAATTAATCTGCATATTGCAGATCAGAGGAGATCTAAAAAAGTTGAACTTGATGGGCAAAAAATCTTTTTTCAACCTCAATTACAATGTAACTATGTAACCTATAGGTTTAGGTGTCTAATTTGTCTTAATTGACAGAGTTTTAAAATCTGGTAAAATTATGATCTATTTGTGAATAGTTTAGGCAACAGAATCCTAGTTGAAGGAGCAAAAATAAGTTGAAAATTAGCAGCAATAATAATGTAAACAAATACAGCCTCTAATTTATTATTTTTATATGCCATTATGTTTGTGTTAAAATTGTTAGTTACCAGAGATCAACTTTGTGATGTGAGAGGAGACTTTGAACACATAGGAAGTTTGTACCGGCACAATGATAAGGAGACAGATAAATCTGCCAGTGCATTTTAGCGCTAATGACAAACTCATTAGTTAGATGGACACATCCTGGGAAGAAATTGGAAGCCTGCCACCGTAAAACAATAGGTGCATATAAAGTAACACAATATAAAGATTGCATCTGTTGTTATTCAACCATTTAGAAACAATGGCCAAAATGGTACAATCTCTGCTGGATACTCCTGTTCACTCTTGAACATTGTGTCTTATCCCTAAGAAGAATATTATCTGTGGTATTTTATATCTATAAGAGAACACACAGTGTTACCTGAGCTCCTGTTTACTGGGATTCCCAAAGTCCTGAGCGTTTGGTGATTCTCCATCATCACGTCCTTGTACAGCTCCTTGTGTCCTTCTATATACTCCCACTCCTCCATAGAGAAATAGACGGCAACATCACCACACTTTATAGGGACCTGGAATACACAACGTAAAAGTTAAAAAGGACTATATGGAAACCCAAATACACAAAATATATATACTTTGATTTACAGATACCCTTTTATAGGGAGAACAGGAAAGTCAATTCAAACAGTTGAATTGATTTATTAATTGTATAAGCTATAGAGAAACAAATGAGGCCTTGTATGACCAGTACTGGCGTCATACAGGAGCCGCCATACAGAGATGTTCTGATATCAGTCACTATCTGCTTCTTCTAGGGGTCTTGATATGAACCTTTTTCAAACCTACCCCAGCAGAATCATAAAGTTCCTGATCTCTGTGGCACAAAAGATGGCCTCTGAAGAGGGCAAGGCCCAAAAGCTACAGGCAGGCAGAGAATACTGAATCCAGGTTACTTAGTGGCCCATAGCAAGACCACTCCCCAAGTCAGGATACAACACACAGAAATAGTCTCACACCTTGTTTATGTGAAACCACCTTTATTTTGAAAACACACGTATATAAACTCTTTACAACATAGTAGAGGGAGGGGCTACCTGTGGTCAGCCCCTAATGGCCTCTAGCCAATCCCGTAGCTTTGCACCATGAGAAACATAAGACTCCTCCCAGGTCCGCCCACTAGGTGTGGCTACCTAATTTAGTTGGTCTCTGGCTCTCAAGGGAGAAACATCTCCCTGCCCTCTGGACTTTGCCCTGATTCTCTGAGTGGGAATCCCTGTAGACCCCCTGGGGTTATGGTGCCTCTGTGTCTGTGGAGACCCCTTTGTTCCTGACTACTATCATTTAAAGTGTTTACCTTCAGGACCATATGGGCAACTCCTGACTGAGAGTTTATACAATGGGGGAGGGTTGACTAATCAAAACATAGCTATCACTCCATAATACAATATACAATATAATACTAACATATTATAACCCATAACATATTTCCCCATTACCACATGGTATCAGGGTTGGGCAGGTTTTCCACGTCAATCCATTTTATGCAGTAATGCTGACTTTATTTAATGGTGACAGTGGAACACCTTACTCATTCCCCTATCCCATACCATTCACAAGCAGTGGCTCTGTGAGCCCAAACCTTTTGTTCTTCCACATGGCAACAGCATGTGGAAGATGACCCAGCCTCAAGATGGCCACTGCTGCCAGTCACAAAATGGCCCCAGCATAGTTCCCGCCAAATCCAATATGGCCACTGGCTGATTCATGACATATACCTCTCAGAAAGTACAAATATGGGCATGTCAAAAGTCTGGTCACATTTAGTATGTATGGTCAATATGTTTGTTATCAATGTCCAAAGAGCGGAAACTTGCATCATCCTACTCCTGATTTCTTGTATCATCCTTAAGGTGAGTATGTTGCTTGCTCTCCTCCTCCCATAGCTAAACGACTTATGTAAAGGGGAGTCCGGAGGCCTCTTATCTCAATCACATATATAGTTGTGAGCGTACGAGTTGTTGCTAACGCTGCGGGCTCGCTACGCGAGTCGCGGCCCTCGCAAAGCGAGGGCAGTGGCCGAGGGTCTCAGTTGCTGGCATGGAGCGCCGTAGGCGCTCCATGCCAGCAACTGCGACCCTCGCAAACTTTACGTTGCAAACCAAACAGCACAACACACACATTACGACACTCGCAAACAACATACAACACACGTTCACACACATTACGGCCTCGCAACACTCGGACGCAACTCGCGAACATTACAAAATGTAAAACACAATACATACATACACACAGCACATACATAAAAACCTTACTTACACCAAGAGGGAGCACCCAGGACCTCAAAAATACAACTTACACCTCGATTTTACTCGAAATAAAACAGTTTAGAGACTAAAAAAAAATCTAAGCGAGAGAAAAAATGGCCGCTGAACAAAACGAAAACGAGGCTACAGCACTCTAAACTCGCAAAACACCACAAGAAACTCGCAAAACACCACAAAACACCTACGGATATTCCGATACAGACGTATACCACACATTACTCGCCATTTTACGCCAATGCGGAAGTACACGACTACGCTAACGGTTGGGTCTCGCGCACGCACAGTGTTACACTGCACACATTCAGCACGCTTACACAGCAGCTCCACACCACTAATGCTGCAGCAACATCAAAACACATTGACAGCTCTTCCACACAATGCTTTAAAATAGGTAAAGTATATTCATTTAGTAATGTATTATATATTTCATTATTACACACTAAGCAGCATTAGCTACCTTACAATTTCATTGCCGTCATTTTTTGACGGGCAATTCGCTAGTAAATATATAATAACTAGCGAATTGCCCGTCAAAAAATGACGGCAATGAAATTGTAAGTGAGCTAAATGGTGTTTGGTTTATATAATGTGGCTGATTTAGCGTCCTTCGTTTTTTTATGTTGTGCGACTTTTTCGGAATATCCGTAGATGTTTGGTGGTGTTTTGCGTGTTTAGCAACTTTTAGCCTCGTTTTCGTTTTGTTCAGTGGCCATTTTTTTTCTCGCTTAGTTGATTTTCGGGTCTCTAAACTACGAAATTTGTGCTTAAATGGAGGTGTAACTTCACTTGCAGAGGTCCTGGGTGCCCCCTTGCTGTGGGTAACCTTTTTATGTGTTTGTGGTTTGTATTTATTGTGTTTGTAATGTTTTTGGGGTCGCGCGGGTTGCGTCCTTGTTTTTTAATCTCGTAGTTGTTTTTGGCAAATACGTAGGTGTTTGGTGGTGTTTTGCGTCTTTAGACTGCTATAGCCTTGTTTTCGTTTTTTTCGGCGGACATTTTTTCTCTCGCTTAGAGAATTTTTTAGTGTCTAAACTCTTTTAATTTGAGTTAAATTGAGGTGTAACTTTAGTTTTCAAGGTCCTGGATGCTCCCTCTTCCTGCAAGTAAGCTTTTTATGTATTAGTTGTGTGTATTTGTTGTATTTTTCATGTTTTCATGTGCGCGTGTTGCGGACGATTTTTGTGAGGTTGTTATGGGTCGTAACGCGTAACAACGTAAATTTTGCAAGGGTTGCAGTTGCTGGCAAGGAGCGCCTTGCTGCGCGAGCCCGCAAGAGTGAGCAACGGCTCGCATGCTCACAACTATATATGTGATACAAAACTGACCATCCAGCAAAAGAGAATAAGCAAAAGGTGACTGACTGGTATAAAGTATAACTCTTACACTACCTTTCCCCCACCCACGTTACATAGCATTACTAATACACAGTATCTAAACCATATAGGCCCTAATTACACTGTCTAGCCAGGGTCCCATAGTGCTCTTACCCATCATCTCTTCTAGCGGCTTTATAATAGATGATAAATTATAACTGTTCCATTTCTCACCTGCTAACATGGATCTAAGCAATATTATGAATTTATCAAGGAGATTCACTTAGCTAAAAGGTATATGTATATATATGTTTACAGTGTAAGTTTGCAGGTTTT
Source organism: Discoglossus pictus (assembly GCA_027410445.1). NCBI lineage: Eukaryota > Metazoa > Chordata > Amphibia > Anura > Alytidae > Discoglossus > Discoglossus pictus. The sequence goes on along the minus strand of CM050166.1, from coordinate 444,919,201 downwards.
CAATCTTGCAAGGTGCTTTTGGGAAGGGTCTATGGACAGGGCTCTGGATCCTTTATAATGTGTTAATACTGCTATTGCCTTTTTGCCTTGATCTTAGTTCTTGTTTTCATGCATTTAAAAGGAAATATTTTGAACATTACAAAAGGTAATTTAAAATTAAAAAGTAGTAGTCCTATGTAGTTAAAATGGCAACAAGATTTTTTACTCCTCTTTGTCCTGACTGTTACAGGAAACAGAGGAGCAATGAGCAGAATGGATTTTTGAACAGCAACACACTACGCTTATATTCTCACAGAAATGTATATAGATCAGGAAGAAAATACAATTAACAGGTGATGAGCTCTTGCTTATATTTCCACGGAGAGAAAGAGTCAAAAGGAGGGACAAACTGACAGGCCAATGAATGGGTGCCACTGGTTAGGTCCTCGCCTCTGCAGGTTTCTTGTGCTAGGGATTAGCCTAGAAGAAGGCCACTTCAGGACCAGAAGAGAGCATGGATTCCATTTTGGAATTAATGCAGGAATTCTTGGTAGTTGGAATGGAGAAAAAATATTACAAACCTCTATCCCACTTCACTGAAACACAGGGACTTATATACATGGTTGAACAAAAAGGTACCGGTAATTTAATTGGTATGTAGAATAACAAAATGTTACACAATTAAGATAGGAAGGTCAGCTACACTAATCAGGATGCCACATTGTGTTAGTTTCACAATGGCTATTTTAGACCTGTCCTTACAAACAATAATTGAATCACAGTATACAAAATTTCAAAACCACACATTATAAATATATATATATATAAATATATTATAAAGTTTGCATACCTGGCAGAAATTGTGAAATCTTTGCATATATTTTGAAAATATGACGGTTCATGCAAAAAAAAAAAAAAAAAGTATTTTATTGAAAGATAGTGATCATATGAAGCCATTTATTACCACATAGTTGTTTGTTTTTAAATCATAATAACAAAAATCACCCAAATGACCCTGAAAAGTTTACATACGCTTAAATGTTTGCCCTTCCTACACCTGTGGCTTTTTTAAATTGCAATTAGTGTCTGTGTATATAAATAGTCAATGAGTTTGTTAGCTCTCACGTGGATGCACTGCGCATGCTAGATACCGAGCCATGGGGAGCAAAAAAAAAAAAAAACGGTCAAAAGACCTGTGTAACAATTTAATGGAACTTCATAAAGATGAAAAAGGATATAAAAAGATATCCAAAGCCTTGAAAATGCCAGTCAGTACTGTTCAATCACTTATTAAGAAGTGGGAAATTCTTGCCTCTCTTGATATCAAGCCAAGGTCAGATAGACCAAGACAGATTTCAGCCACAACTGCCAGAAGAATTGTTCGGAATACAAAGAAAAACCCCCAGGTAACCTCAGGAGAAATGCAGGCTGCTCTGGAAAAAGACGGTGTGGTTGTTTCAAGGAGCACAATACAACGATACTTGAACAAAAATTAGCTGTATGGTCGAGTTGCCAGAAAGAAGCCTTTACTGTGCCAATGCCACAAAAAAGACCTGTTACAATATGCCCAACAACACCTTGACACGCCTCACAGCTTCTGGCACACTGTAATTTGGAGTGACGAGACCAAAATAGAGCTTTATGGTTACAACCATAAGCGCTATGTTTGGAGAGGGGTCAACAAGGCCTATAGTGAAAAGAATACCATCCCCACTATGAAGAATGATGGTGGCTCACTGATGGTTTGGAGGGGTGAGCTCTAAAGGCACGGGGAATCTTGTGAAAATTAATGGCAAGATGAATGCAGCATGTTATCAGAAAATACCAGCAAACAAGTTGCATCCCTCTGCCCGAAGGCTTTCGCATGTGATGCTCTTGGACTTTCCAGCACGACAATGACCCTAGGCACAAGGCCAAGTTGACCCTCCAGTGGTTACAGCAGAAAAAGGTTAAGGTTGTGGAGTGGCCATCACAGTCTCCTGACCTTAATATCATCAAGACACTCGGAGGAGATCTCAAATGTGCGGTTCATGCAAGACGAACAAAGACTTTGCATGGTCTGGAGGCATTTTGCCAAGACGAATTGGCAATTGGTATGCAAACGTTTGATCAGGACCATTTGGGTGATTTCTGTTATGATTTAAAAAGGAGCCAAACAACTATGTGATAATAATGGCTTCATATGATCACTATCCTTCAATAAAAGACATTTTGTTTGCATGATCAGTCATATTTTCAAAATAAATGCCAAAATGTCACAGTTTCTGCCAGGGTACGCAAACTTTTGAGCACAAACACAATTTATATATATATATATATATATATATATATATATATATATATATATAAACACGCACAAACCCATAACAGGAGGCATGGTTAACATTATGTAATCAATATAACAAGTGGTTAGCCACACAATGCCTAATGACAATGGGTACTCTCTGGGGATGATAGTGCCCAGACCCTAGACAGTCCAAGCATGGGAAACAAATAGTTGCCACACAGGCCCTGGGCTAGAAACATCAAAGCCCAGGGATGTCATGTCCATCTTGTGCTTGCCCACATAAAGCTCTCCTTTGAAGAATACTGAACCAGGCTCCATGGGGAAACAAAGAAAAACAAGTACTACAGTACTTTATTAATGGCTTTTCTCCATCAGGTCTGTCATAACAGTCACTGCCCCTCCAGTCACCAGGTGATTCAAGACTCCAAATTGGTCAGGGGTAACTGGAGTTCCCGAGGTGTCCGATAGTCTGAAGAGATCATCAGCATTCTGATAAGCTCTACCCTGCTTGTATCGGATAGTAAAGTTATGATTCTGCAGGGCTAGGGTCCATCGCAATAAGAAATCATGATCCCAGCCACCCTGTTAAGCTAAAAAGACAGGTTCTGGTCTGTTACTAACATTATGTTTCACTCCAAAACATAGGGCTGGAGTTTCTTTAGGGCCCAGACAACTGCCAGGCACTCCTTCTCAATTGCCTCAAGACCTCTTAGGGCAAAAGCTTGTGACTCATGTATGCAATAGTATGCCCCTCACCCTGGCCATCCACCCAACTCAAAATAACCCTAATTTCAGAGGTGGAGGCATTGGTCTTTACCAAGAAGAGACAAAAGTGAGCTGGGGCAACTAGTACAGAGTAGGATATTAGGGCAGCCTTTTGGCCCCTGAAGGCTTTCTCACATTTTGATGTCCAACCATGTAGTAGGTGGTCAACAAGCTTTTAAAAGACACATTCTTCATTCTAAACAGGACGGTGAATGTCAACTTTTCTTCTTAGTGGTCTCAGTAACTCAAATCTGCCAGTCGCCCTTGGCCAAGTCCAAAGAGTGGTCACGTCAGATGTCCATCCTAACTTATTTCATTTCATCTACCCTGGGCATAGGGTAAGTAAGCATCAGTAGTTGTCTTGTCATTTAGCAGCCTATAGCCCACACAAAAATGCGTAGTACCGTCCTTCACAGGGAAGGCTCTGGCCATAGGATGGTTCAATGACTCCTAATTCAAACATTTCACCTAGCTCCCTTACATTCCCCTTCACAGTCTCGGTACCCTATAAAGGAGCGCTATTTCAGCGGGGGAGTGTCATAGATCAGTGGGTACGTCCTTCCCGTTTGCGTTGAGAACAAGCCTGGGTATCAACTCAGCACCACCTCAAGCTGCTGTTGCTCGTCTGGGGACAAGACAGACAAGAAAAGTGAAAGAGGGGACAGATCAGCAGAGGCAGGCATGTCTGTTGGTACCCTATCCTTAGAAACTTCCCATTCTGCTAGGTATAGGCCATTACTTGAGGATTCCGAATTCATGTGAATCTGCTGTTGCTCTTCAAGGGCAAGTATATTGGCCATGGCATTTAATTTCTGGAGGATTATGAAGGGAACCTGCCAAACCGCCTGGAGCTTGTCCTGGGAATTGTGTACCAGCATAAATACCTGATGGGCTCCCTGGAATTCCCTAGGCCGGGCCTTCTGATCATACCTACAAGCAGATGCTCTTTGGACTACAAGCAGATGCTCTTTGGCTATCCCAGTCAGTATCTTCAGCTTATCTCTGAGGCACAGCAAGCATGGCTCTACAGAGAGTTTTTCTCCCTGGTGGTCCCCTTCCCAAAAGTCCCATAACAGGTCCAATGATCCCCTCACTCACCATTATTACCATCAGTACAAGAGTTCAAAGGCTGAGAACCCATGGACTCTTGAAGAACCTCTTTGTAGGCAAAGAAGAGGTAGGGGGATCAACCTTTCCCCGTCCATCTCCTGGTCTACAAAGGCTCTAATCATAGATTTCAGAGTGTCTTTGAACCTCTTACTCAAGCCACTGTCTGGGGATGATATGGGGTCCAATACAACTGAGTCACTTCACACTCCTGCCACAACTGTTAGGTCATAAACTGAACCCAACCCAGGTGAAAATGCCTACCAAGGTAGCAGCAACCAATGCTGCTGTAATGCAGCCTAGAGTTACGTCCTATGGATACATGGTGCCATAATTCACCACCACAAGGATTTATCTTTTGCTTACTTACTAGGCTTGCGAAGAAGGCCAGATATATCTACAGCCACTGTGATAGGGAATCTCTATAACGCTCATGGGCCAAAAGTGAGATGATTGCCCTGGTGTTAGCTAATGAGATGTCATGGGCAATGGCTAGCAGGACTGCTGTAGAGCTCAGGGATGACCAGCTATCACAATGCCCTTAAAGCTATAGGTCAGCTTCCTGGGTGGTAGTCAGAACTAGAAGAGCTCTGGCTGTGATGTGGTGACTGGCTAGCTAGTTACTTCAGCCATGTCAAGCTCATCAAATTGGTCCGTTTCTCATAGCTCGCTTGGCCTTTTCCCCTTGATAGCACAAACCCACTGTTAGTAAAAAGGAGTGACCAGCTGGACTAGCGTATAAATGCATACCACATAGATGTGGGCATTCTTGATAGTTGGACTGAAGCAAAGTAATTAAAAGGCTTTATCCAACTCCTTATAAACATAATTATGCTTATATACATTCAAAAAGGGTAATGTACGTTATTGAAACACACAGGGACTTATATACATGTTAAAATGTATCAGTAACTCAATTAGTCTGGGTGCAGAATCACCAAAGTCAACTTAATTAAGATAGACAAGCTAAGCTAATCATTCAGCAGGATGTCTTCAATGCTGAAATATCCATTGTGTTATTTTCAAAAATGGACATCTTAAACCTGTTCTTGCAAACAAAAATTGAATCCCAGTATATGAATTGCAAAACACATATACAAAAATATGTATCAATGACAGGCATATTTAACATGTATACCATCAGTGTAACATTCAATTAGCCACACAATGTCCAAAACACACAGGAAAAAAAAAAAGGAGTTTTCCCGGGGGAATGATGGTCTCCTGACCCTAGACAACGCAAACATGGAAACCATGGATATCACTGAGGTACCCCGGACTAAAAGCAACAAAGGGATGTCATGACCAAGTTGTGCAGGCCCAGGGAAGACATTGCATTGGGAAAGACTGGACTAGACGAGAAAAAAAAAGAGAAGCAGGTACAGTACTTTGTTACAGGCTTCTCCCCATCAGGGTTTTCCGCATGTTTTTTTATGATACATTATTGGTAATTTTCTAAAAATATCATCTATTTGTCATGCAAAGACGATTATAAGATATAAAATGTTTTCTATTCAATTCCCAGTAGAAAGGTGCATATTTACAATAAATATATATATGATACAGAGAAAGAGAGGTCACATGACAGTGTCCAGCAGCGCTCACCTCTCCAGTCAGCAGGTAGATGATCTCCAGAGCTGGATTCAAGATCATCTCAATCTCCTTTCTGTCCATTTCATTCATATTTATTGTGCTAGAGAGATGCTGAGAGGGACAGAGAGAGACACAGAGACAGAGACAGACACAGAGACAGAGAGAGACACAGAGACAGAGAGAGAGACACAGAGACAGAGAGAGAGACACAGAGAGACACAGAGACAGAGAGAGACACAGAGACAGACACAGAGACAGAGAGAGACACAAAGACAGAGAGAGACACAGAGACACGGAGACAAAGAGACAGAGAGACACAGAGACAGAGAGACACAGAGACAGAGAAACAGGGAGACAGAGAAACAGGGAGACAGAGAAACAGGGAGACAGAGAGAAAGAGAGAAACAGAGACAGAGAAACAGGGAGACAGAGAGAGAGTTAAATTGTAAGGTTATACAAGTAAAACCACAAGTACATATAAACATGGAGGATCAGCCAACATATGGAGTCTCTACACAAATACTGCAGAATTTCCTTAGCTAAGATTCAATATTTATTGAAGCAAATAAAAGAAAGGGACACATTATGAAATTCACAACAGAGAACACGCACGTGAAACAGGACGGAGGCATTTTCTATCTGTTTGTCCTTTTAGATGTTGTGTCTCAGTGATCTGGATCACATTTAAAACATTTCACAACTTGTACAAAACACTAAAGGACCACAATAGTCGTCTGTGTTATGTTGTACAGTAAAGTTAGGACAGAATTCAGGGCCTAACGCGTCCGCTTGTTTGTTATTTGCAGAAGACATTGTAACTCACATGATTATACAGAACCGCAAGATCCAGCCAAGCACCAGAAGAGGAGCTGAACTCCAACCCAAAGGAATCATTTATTCCATGGTAACAAGGGCAAAGCGGCCAATCAGAGCAAGTCTCACAAGGCAAGAAGTAAACAATAAGCAATAAGAAGCTATTGTGTAGCTCTCCTTGAGTCTTTCCTAAGATGTTCACATGAAGTGTTATACGTGTCAGGCTGTCACTTGATTCATCTATTGCCACACCCAAGATTAAAGTGAAGCACTCAAGAACAGCTCAGCTTATCCTATGCTTACTCTGCACTATCTTGGTTATTTAAACTGTAAATTTAATCACAAAGCCGATTAGAATTATTATTATGTTCAGTTACTGTGATATAATTCCTAAACATTTATTATTTCAAGTTACTAAATAAATCACACCTACAGAAAGTAAAAGATGAGTGCTGGTACAACTGAATTGGTTATTTACAGACTATGAATGTAAGGTCCGGAAGCTAGGATACGTGGAACATGGCTTACTGCGACTTTAATCAATTAATGTTAGATTAATATAGTAGATAACAGTGGTGTGATCATGATATTCCATGGCAGCTCTCACCTCTCCAGCCAGCAAGTAAATGATCTCAAGGGAATGATTCAAGATCTTCTCAGTCATCTTCTTCTTATCTTTATTCGTGATCAGAGAGTTGGACGCTGTAACATTCAGACATGAATAGTAATTTTATAACTTGTTTACAGCCTAAGCCAACAAATATGGTAAAGGACACAAACTCTGGCCTGTGTATATCGCTCAGTGCTTACAACTACAGTCACTAGGGATCCAATCCAAGTCATCACAATTATAAAGATTATGGGACCAAACAACCAAAGACAAGAAGTTCCATCAAAGCAATAAAGACAGGCATTGGTGGTGCCAAAAAAAGCTGAAATTAATAGAATATAAACGAAATAGTAGGCCAGTAATACACATTTGCTCCACATTAAGTATAATTTTTCCACATTTACAATATATAAATAAATCTCTCTCTAGACAATACTAAATAACTTAACTCTCTATATAAATATACTCTGTGCTACATCAAACCATGTTGTGGTTATTTAGTCGTATCCAACTCTCCATGACCGTATGAACAGCAGCACCATGCCAGGCATGTGTGTAAGTCACTGCCTCTCTGAGCTCCTTCAAGCTCATGCTATTTGGTTAAATTACTTCATCTATCCATCTCTGCCTCTGCTGTCCTCTTCTTTGTGTGCTTTCAGTCTTTCCCAGCATCAGACGCTTCTCCAGGGAATCCGGTCTTCTTCTCATGATCATACCTTCCAGTGATTTCCTGTAGTTTCGATTATTTCAATCTTCTTGCAGCCAAAAGGGACTCGAAGAAGTTTTCTTCAACACCACAATTAAAAGGCGTCAATTCTGGTGATACTACTGGGGATATCATAGTTCTACCTATGTTAATATTTTTATATCTTCACTTTTTAATAGTGTGTCCAGACTTTCCATAGATATCCTCCTCAGAATCAAACATCTTTTAATTTCATGGCTGCAGGAACCATAAAATCTGTCACTGCCTCCACTTCTTCCCCATCTATTTGCCAGGAACTGAAATTGCTATTTGACATGGTCTTCATCTTTGCAATGTTGAGCAGCAGGCCAGCTTTTGCACTCTTTTTTTCACGATCATCAATAGGCCCTTTAGTTCCTCCTCACTTTCTGCCATCAGAGTAGCATCATCGGCGTATCTGAGGTTGTTGATATGCATCCCAAAAAAAGCATTCATCCAGCCCGGCCTTATGCATAGTGGGTTCTATCGAGTCTAGTCTGTCTAGTCCCTTAAATGTGTTATTGACTTCCATATGCGAGTGGTCTGATGATGTTCCCTCTTTTCCTCAGTGTAATTCTGAACTTTGCAATAAGAAGCTCATGGTCTGAGCCGCAGTCAGCTCCAGGTCTAATTTTTACAGACTGTATAGAGCTCCATTGTCCCGCTGGTGATATCAATGTGTAGAGTCGTCTCGGAGGTTGTTGGTAGAGGGTGTTTATTATTACAAGAGAATTATTAGTTACATAGTAATTAAGGTTGAAAAAAGACCTTCAGTCCATCAAGTTCAACCTGTTAAGATCTCCTCTGATCTGCAACATGCGGATTAGTTATTAATTAATTTGTTGATTAAATAATTATTAATAGTATAGTATTGGAGGATGAATAAAGAGTTAGTCCATCAAATTCAACCTTTTTAGATCTCTATTGATCTTTTTAATGTGGACTATTTATTATTATTTGTTAATTGTTAATTGATCCAGAGGAAGGCAAACAGAAAAAAAAAAAACATTGAAACTTTGCCAATTGTCTCATAAAGGGAAAAAAAAAGCAAAATTCCTTCCTGACCCCAGAAACTGGCGATCAAATTTCTCCCTGGATCAATATTCCTTCGCTAGTTATCTAGGATAGCCTTGAATGCCCTCTTTATTCAAATATATATCTAACCCCTTTTTGAAGTTGTCTATCGAATTCACTGTTACCACCTCCTTTGGTAGAGAATTCCACAGTTTAACCACCCTAACTGTGAAAAACCCTTTTCTTTGTTTGAGGTGAAATCTTTTTTCCTCTAACCTCAAGGGATGTCCTCTTGTCAGTTGAAAATCTCTTGCTACAAAAAGTTCACTTGACAAAGCCTTATATTGACCCTGGATGTATTTAAATAAGGTGACCATATCCCCTCGTAGACGCCTTTTTTTCTAGCGAAAATACGTTTAATTTGGTTAGTCTTTCTTCATAACTTAGCCCCTCCATTCCCCTTATTAGTTTTGTAGCCTTTCTCTGTACTTTTTCCAGCTCTAAAATGTCTTTTTATGAAGTGGTGCCCAAAATTGTACTTCATATTCCAAATGAGGGCGTACTAGAGATTTGTATAGTGGCAGAATTATATTTGCTTCCCTGGCTTCTATACCCTTCTTAATACATGCTAATATTTTATTTGCCTTTGCAGCTGCTGCTTGGCTTTGAGCACTGTTACCTAGATGGTTGTCCACAAGCACTCCCAAATTCCTTTCAATATCTGATACCCCTAAATTTGCTCCTTTAAGATTATAGATTGCATGGTTATTTTTCCTTCCCAAATGCATAACCTTGCATTTATTTGTATTAAATCTCATCCGCCCATTTCTATTAATTTATGCAAATCCCTTTGTAGGGAAAGTAAATCATTATCTGATTTTATTACCTTGCACAACTTCGTGTCATCAGCGAAAATGGAGACACCACACTCCAATCCAACCTCTAAGTCATTAATAAATATGTTAAAAAGAAGAGGACCTAATACTGAACTTTGAGGAACCCCACTTATCACATTAGATCAATCGGAGTATGTTCTATTCACAACAACCCTTTGCTTCCTGTCTTTTAGCCAGCTCTCGATCCATGAGCAGATATTTACTGCAATTCCTGTATCCCTTAGTTTGCCCAATAGTCTCCCATGTGGCACTGTATCAAATGCCTTTGAAAAATCTAAGAAGACTACATCCACTGAGTTGCCCTGATCCAAGTTCCTACTAACCTCCTCATAAAAACTAATTAGATTGGTCTGACACGACCTATGCTTCATAAATCCGTGTTGACTGCTACCTATGATCCTGTTCAAATAGACACATTCTTGTATTCTGTCCCTTATTAACCCTTCTAAAAGCTTCCCAACTACAGATGTGAGCCTCACTGGTCTATAATTCCCCGGATTTGCGCTAGATCCCTTCTTAAATATAGGTATCACCTCTGCTTTTCTCCAGTCATGCGGTAGAGACCCTGTAGTGAGCGAGTCTTGAAAGATTAGATATAACGGTTTGGCTATTACAGAACCCAGCTCCCTCAGTACCCTTGGATGTATTCCATCAGGACCTGGGGCTTTATTAACATTTATTTTCTCCAATCCCTTTTGTATTTCTTCCTGCGTTAACCAATTATTTAGTGACGGTAGTGTAGCCCCATTATGTTGCGGTGTCCCAACCACTGGTACCTCCCCTGTGTATACCGACGAAAAGAACCTATTTAGCTCATCTGCCTTTACCTGGTCACGAATTATCAGATGGCCTGTGTCACATTGTAATGGTCCTATCGATTCCTTCCTGGCCTTCTTCCCATTAATATATTTAAACAATATTTTAGGGTTAGTCTTACTTTCCATTGCAACTGACTTCTCATTTTCTATTTTAGCCAGTCTAATAGCCCTTTTGCTACCTTGTTGATTTCCTTATAGTCACATAAAGCTGCCTCTGTTCCTTCTTGTATAATTTAAACGCATGTTTCTTTTTCCTCATCATGATCTTTAAGTCATTGTTAAGCCACATGGGATATGATTTACTCCTATTCATTTTATTTCCACATGGTACATGCTGATGAGTATGTTTATTTAGTAAGGATTTGAATGTTGTCCATGTATTTTTCCCTGTAAGTTCTTTTTCCCAGTCTATATGTTGTATTGCTGCCCGTAGCCCATTAAAGTTAGCCCTTTTAAAATTTAGAGTTTTTGTTGGCCCCTTACAACTCTGTTTTTTGTATTCAATCTCAAATGAGACTGTGCTGTGATCACTGTTCCCCAAGGGTTCCCCTTTTTTAACATTTGATATTATATCAATATTACTTGTGATGACTAAATCCAAGATGGCCCCATTTCTAGTAGGTTCTTGTATTACCTGGGCCAGATAATGATCCCCGAGTGTACTCAAGAACCTGCTCCCTTTACCTGCACTGCTGGTCTCATGTATCCAGTTTATTTCAGGGTAATTAAAATCTCCCATTATTAGAACTTGCCCATGCTTAGCTGCATTTCCAATCTGTAACAATAATTGTATTTCATCACTTTCAGCTATATTTGGGGGTTTATTCTGAATTGTAGAGGAATAAAATATATTTGAGTTTTAAATTTAATCTAGCTTAAAAACATCCATTTTATAAAATGTGTAAATTATCTGAAATCGTAAATAAAAATAAATCTGTCATTTTTTTTTTATTTCTCACCTTTGCTGATATTTACAGGACTCTCCTCCTCACTGACCATCTGGTGATCCCTTAGATTCAGCTCTTCTTGCTCGATCTTTGGGACAACTGGAGACATCATATCTGACATTTCTGAACAACAAATAATAGTTACCTTAAAAGGATCACAGGTTTAACATGAAATACAAATCCAGAGTTAATGCCTTAAAATATAGGTTAAATAATTCAGAATATCAATGTACAAGGGGAGACAAATTAACTTGTTACTTTACATCAACACATCAATCTATATTGAGTCGTCATTGATAAAACGGTCTTTATCTTGAGCCACAGTTTGTAAATGTATATAAATGAAGAGCAAATTATGGGTGGAATATGCTGGTAATAATCAAAATCTGGGTTTATTTATTTAATTCATGTAATATATCAATCATGATTTATCCGTTTAGTTATTATTACTATTCAAAATAGAGGGCAATTTCCCATTGGTTTGGATAAACATAGAGATTTGCCCAACCCCTGGTCCAATCACAACATTGTTCTTGTGTCAATTCAAAGCTTCTTCCCTTATTTTGAAGAAGCTATAAAAAAATAAAAATAAAAGATTACCACTATGAATTTGTGTTTGTTCACATGATCGTCCATGGTGGGCGTTTCAATGTAGCTCAACTCACCTAGAGTTACATCATCTGGATGGGGAACATATTCTGGGTTTTTGATTATTTGTTTCCTAAATGTCACTGAATTTATGGGGTTCAAAATCAAAGAAACACTACTTCCTTCCTCCTGTACATTACTGATATTTATGTCCCTTTCTAGTCTCATAGACACAAGTGCATATTCAAATTCTGTTGGCAACATAGGCTCGGGTATTTCATTGTCACATTCATCATAACTATCAATGTCTCCGTCCTCTGAAGTGGATAAGGTGTCTGAGGTTGTCTCAAATAATCCATAAGCATTTGGACTCACACACTCTACTTCTTCTACAGACTCGTTAGTTGTTGATTTAAAAGTCTGGTTGGCTTCTGCGGTTAAAGAATTCTGTGATTCTTGGGAAGAAACTGACAGTTGTGATTCTTGAAAATTCAGATGGGATGGTCTTTGGAGTCAATGTATTTGAAGAACTGCTGCTCTGTTCCTCTTCTCCTGAGAACTCTCCAAAACCTCTTGTAATAATCACCTGTCACCATCAACTCAAAATGTAGGTTGCTAAGGTGGTGGTGGACATGGCACATCAGTGGTTGCAGTAAGAGATGGAGCATCTGCTTGAGAATATCTGGAATGGCTGGTGTGTATTTCAATTACACTTTGGCAATCTTCACTTAAGGTGCCAGGTAGATTCTCTTTGGGACCAGTAAATGATTCACAGGTAACGCTCTCCTCTGGTCGTGTCTGGGAATGAGGAAATATAGCTGGGATGGCATTAACTTTCAAGAACCTCCTCACCCCATGAGTCCTGTAACATTCTGGTGTGAAATGGGATGAACATCTTATAAGAACTGTTTCTGCCAATATGTATTTTTTTAACCAAATATTTAATGTCTTCAAACTCTTGACCGGTCTGTTAGAGCCACAACTTATTTTTTTCTTTTGATTTTGGAAACATATGTAGAGTAACATTTGTGTTCTCTCTGATGCACTTTATATTAGAGGGACAACCCTTGACTACACACCTTGACATTATGTTTTTTAACATTTGGAATATACCAGGACAAGAAGCAAATTGAAATTGAACTTGAATATGTTATAACACTTTGATTTATATGTTGATTAGTAATTATAACCATAGAAATCCATCAGTAAATAATAAGATTGAGGTAAACTAGAATATGTAACTTGTCTCTTGAATCAAAAATGTACCATAAAATCATAATTCCTAGTTATATATAATATATATATTAATATGTTGAGATATTGTATTAGAGCTGTAATACATAGGAAACATATGAATAACTCAGTATATAGAATGAGGATAATAGTGTGGACCAATGATATCTATCTGTCTTTTAAGGAAAGTAAAGTAATAGTCAAGAAATACATTTATTAAGATTGTAAGATAACGATTTATTACCGTACTTCAAATATTGGTTAACAAAGTGTAAAACATAAAGAAGCTTACTCAGTTGTGACTCTTCCTTGGAATTACAAAGCTGTGACCTGAACTTGAGTTAGAAAATTGATTCAAGGACGGCGTTCCTGCTTCTGTACAGGGTGTATTTTTTGACAAGGAAAAAAGTAAAGGAAAAATTTTCATTTCATATTAAAAACAGCAAAATGATTTAAAATGAAAAATAAAATAAATATTCAGTTGTATGAAGCGTTCAGTTTAGATTGAAGATTGTTATGAACACGCAGGACAACAAACATGAAACAGTCAGGTAACGGTCAGACAACACCTAATGACCTAGGATTCTGTAACCTGCCTAGTTCCTGGCCAGATGCCGAGGGGTATACAACTCCAGCTATCAGCTACCTCGGGTCAAGGTCTGGGCACAGGAGGGGTGATCAGGGTACTGTAAGCCCTGGAGCCAAGGTGTCTTGAGTGAAGGGTTGGAGTCCAACCTGTTGGGAACCATCTGGGGTAGGAAGACTTAGGGTCTAGGGAAGAAGGATTTCCACTAATCTGCGGTACCTAACGGAGGCTGATAGACTTGCTAGTGGGGAAAGAGAGATGTCTAGGGCCCAAGTATATATACACTCACTCTAGATAGATATATACCCACTTAGTACACCCATATAAATAACCTATAAATACACCCACTATAGATAGGTAGAGATATACACCCACTTCCTCCTCACTATATACACACACACACACACTTACGAATGATAGATAGATATCCACTCTCTCCTCACTATGTATACACTCACTATAGACAGATATCGATATATATATACACACTCCCTGCACACTGTATATACAGTGGATATAAAAAGTCTACACACCCCTGTTAAAATGTCAGGTTTCTGTGCTGTAAAAAAATGAGACAAAGATAAATCATTTCAGAACTTTTTCCACCTTTAATGTGACCTATAAACTGTACAACTCAATTGAAAAACAAACTGAAATCTTTTAGGTAGAGGGAAGAAAAAAAATAAAAATAAAAGAATATGGTTGAATAGGTATGCACACCCTTAAACTAATACTTTGTTGAAGCACCTTTTGATTCTATTACAGCACTCAGTCTTTTTGGGTATGAGTCTATCAGCATGGCACATTTTGACTTGGGAAGATTTGCCCACTCTTCTTTGCAAAAACACTCCAAATCTGTCAGATTGCGAGGGCATCTCCTGTGCACAGCCCTCTTCAGATCACCCCACAGATTTTCAATCGGATTCAGGTCTGGGCTCTGGCTGGGCCATTCCAAAACCTTAATCTTCTTCTGGTGAGGCCAGTTATTTGTTGATTTGGATGTATGCTTTGGATCGTTGTCATGCTGAAAGATGAAGTTCCTCTTCATGTTCAGCTTTCTAGCAGAAGCCTGAAGGTTTTGTGCCAATATTGACTGGTATTTGGAACTGTTCATAATTCCCTCTATCTTAACTAGGGCCCCAGTTCCAGCTGAAGAAAAACAGCCCCAAAGCATGATGCTGCCACCACCATGCTTCACTGTGGGTATGGTGTTCTTTTGGTGATGTGCAGTGTTGCTTTTGTGCCAAACATATCTTTTGGAATTATGGTCAAAAAGTTCAACCTTGGTTTCATCAGACCATAACACCTTTTCCCACATGCTTTTGGGAGACTTCAGATGTGTTTTTGCAAAATGTAGCCTGGCTTGGATGTTTTTCTTCGTAAGAAAAGGCTTTCGTCTTGCCACTCTACCCCATAGTCCAGACATATGAAGAATATGGGAGATTGTTGTCACATGTACCACACAGCCAATACTTGCCAGATATTCCTGCAGCTCCTTTAATGTTGCTGTAGGCCTCTTGGTAGCCTCCCAGACCAGTTTTCTTCTCATCTTTTCATCAATTTTGGAGGGAGCTCCAGTTCTTGGTAATGTCACTGTTGTGCCATATTTTTCCACTTGATGATGACTGTCTTCACTGTGTTCCATGGCATATCTAATGCCTTGGAAATTCTTTTGTACCCTTTTCCTGACTGATACCTTTTAACAATGAGATCCCTCTGATGCTTTGGAAGCTCTCTGTGGACCATGGCTTTTGCTGTGGGATGCGACTAAGAAAATTTCAGGAAAGACCAACTAGAGCAGCTGAACTTTATTTGGGGTTAAACAGAGGCGCTTTAAATGATGGCAGGTGTATGCTGACTCCTATTTAACACGATTTGGAATGTGATTGCTTAATTCTGAACACAGCTACATCCCCAGTTATAAGAGGGTGTGCAGACTTATGCAACCACATTATTTTTCTTTTTCTTTTTCTTCCCTCCACCTAAAAGATTTCAGTTTGTTTTTCAATTGAGTTGTACAGTTTATAGGTCACATTAAAAGGTGGAAAAAGTTCTGAAATGATTTATCTTTGTCTCATTTTTTTACACTCACTATAGACAGATATAGATATACACCCACTGCCTGCACACTGTATATACACTCACTGTAGACAGATATAGATATATACCCATTCCCTGCACACTGTATATACACTCACTATAGACAGATGTAGATATATCCCATCTCTGATGTCATAATCTACCATATTTAATTATAGTAAGCATATTGTGCATGTCTTATTATATGATTATGTGGATAATGTAATAATAACTAACAATTTATACTGTATTATTATTTTTATTCCTTTATAATAAATATATTCTTACATAATTCAGTTCTGTTTATTTCATGAGGCCAATGCTCTTAATATATTGTGTAATAAGAATTCAGAAATTAATCAAAACTGGCAAATGTGAAACATGTAAATTTAGTGAACAACTCTACTATTGACGTTGAACAACTCTACTCTAGTATTCCAAACGATTAAGGCTTAAGAGCTATCTCGATATGAGAAGCTCAAAAAATAAGACAAAAAATAAATTTATCTTAAACCTTTTGGAGTTTGTTCTTACAAAGAACTTCTTCATCTTTCATGGTAAATGGTACCATCAAATAAGAGGTACAGCAATGGGCACAAGTTGTGCACCAAGGTATGCAAACCTCTTTTTGGGCATGTGGAAAAATACAAGAGTCTTCTGTGATGAAGTGGATGCAGACAAAATCCTGCTATGGAAGAGATATATCGACGACGTATTAATATGTTGGGAAGGAAGTATAAAGAAACTAGAAGCCTTTGTGATTGAATTAAATAAAAATAGTATGAATATTAAATTGACATGGGAAGCAGACGAAAAGGAAATTAACTTTCTAGATTTAAGTATCATGAAGTCTGATAAAGGTAAACTTCATACCACCTTATTTAGGAAAGAAACATCAACTAATACGATACTGGCATGGACAAGCCAACACCCAATGTCACAAAAATCGAGCATACCGATTGGTCAATACTTAAGACTTCGCGGAAATTGTGATACATTGGATGAATTTAAAATAAAAGCCTCTGAATTAAAAGTAAGACTGAGAAATAGAGGTTATCCGAACAGAATCCTAAAGAAAGTGTATAAAAAGGCATTAAACAAGGATAGAACAGAGCTACTGTTCAAGAGAAAAATTAAAAAGGATGAAAATATGAGATGTATCCTGTCCTACGGAACAGATAGTGAACAAGTCAAAGATATAATTAAGAAACATTGGCATCTTGTAAATGGATGGATGAAGCATTAAAAAACGTCCTATCAGATTACCCTAAAATTACATACAGAAGAGGAACTAACTTAGAAGACAAACTGGTAAAAAGCTTTTTCAAGAACAAAAAAGAAGAAAACAAGAATTGGCTTGCAAAGACTAAAGGCCTCTATAGATGCGGAAACTGTAAGGCATGTGAATACATAAAACCAGAAAAATCCTTCCACCATCCTTGTACGAATAAAATATTCCCATTAAATTCATTTTACAAATGTGTATCTACACATGTTATATACATAATAGTATGCAAATGTAAACAATTATATGTAGGTAAAACTATAAGACAAATAAGGAGAAGAATACTGGAACATGTGTCCTCCATAACTAATAAACTGAATACACCAATCTCGAGACATATTAGGCTTTATCATCAAGGGGACACTAAATGCCTGGAGTTCCATATCATCAATGATATAAAAACATCCATAAGAGGAGGAGATATGGATCAAAGACTGATGCAAGAGGAGTGCAAATGGATCTACTTAATGGGAGCCCAGGGCCCATGGGGTCTCAATGAAGGGTTCACTTTCAGTCCATTCATTTAAACTAATTTAGCAAAGATATACATTAAAGGAGTTAATCTTCAAGCAACAATATTAATTTTTCCAAGAAGACAAAAATACAAAATACATTAACTAAATATCAAGATATAAATACAATATAATACAATACTTATCTCTTTACTGTATATATTGTACATAATCAAGAATACAATATCTAATTTGTATTTTTTTAGAAGTGGAGTGGTTTATGTTTCTTTCTAAAGCAGGAGCCGAGTAGGGTATTGTTCCTTCTAATAAAATAGCAGCAGAAGTAACAATAAGATACATTCCATTCAGCAATAAATAGAGTATGAATAAGGAACAATAAAGTTTTGTGAAAATAGGGGAAAAAAAAAACATATTCAGGTCTGTATAGAAATCTCGCGTTGGTTCTGGCATACCTAGAAAAGACTTCGTATGACAAAGAATGAACGTCATCACGCAAGACGCCAAACCAGGAAGTAATAGAAACAAGTGTAAGCGAGTAATAGCAAACACGCCCATAAGGGGCGTGAACCAACGATTGAGAAACGCCCAAATGGGCGGAGTTGGGCTACTATAAAAAGACCCGCGAAATACAAAAATACCTACACACTCTATGTGCCTTGAAAAAGATAGTGCAGTAACTACCGAAACCGGTCGGCTATTTTTCTTTATTTTTCCTTATATTTAGAAGGCATTAGATATATCTTGTTACCCTCCTATCCTTCTTCTCTATTTTGTGGAGCGTATGAAGCTCACCGGTATGTACTAGGAGCTATAAGGTAAGTGTTTGGAGAGCAGGAATGACTCCTTCTATGAGCTAGCAAGCGGATTTCATGCTATGCATTGGTGTACTGTTCACCATTTCTTTTTTATGCTTACCTTATGCACTTCAGTACTTTACAAGATGTCTATTGCCTAGATTTTTTATATTATTGTACATATAGAGTGTTTTCCTATTTATTCTATTTTTTCACTCACCTACTTTTTTTCATAGAGATACAGTCCTATTATTGTAGTAGTAGTGTATACAAACACACAATATAACACACACACTGCATGTCCATGACATTATACACAATATGACCAAGAATACTTTATGCCCATGATAACATATACACATGAACAGTATATACATGCGCTGCACGCCCTTGACATTATACACATAGGGACAGTATATACATGTGCTGCGCGCCCTTGATATTATACACATAGGGACAGTATATACATGTGCTGCGCGCCCTTGATATTATACACATAGGGACAGTATATACATGTGCTGCGCGCCCTTGATATTATACACATAGGGACAGTATATACATGCGCTGCGCGCCCTTGATATTATACACATAGGGACAGTATATACATGCGCTGCGCGCCCTTGACATTATACACATAGGGACAGTATATACATGTGCTGCGCGCCCTTGACATTATACACATAGGGACAGTATATACATGTGCTGCGCGCCCTTGATATTATACACATAGGGACAGTATATACATGCGCTGCGCGCCCTTGATATTATACACATAGGGACAGTATATACATGCGCTGCGCGCCCTTGATATTATACACATAGGGACAGTATATACATGCGCTGCGCGCCCTTGATATTATACACATAGGGACAGTATATACATGTGCTGCGCGCCCTTGATATTACACACATAGGGACAGTATATACATGCGCTGCGCGCCCTTGATATTATACACATAGGGACAGTATATACATGTGCTGCGCGCCCTTGATATTACACACATAGGGACAGTATATACATGCGCTGCGCGCCCTTGATATTATACACATAGGGACAGTATATACATGCGCTGCGCGCCCTTGATATTATACACATAGGGACAGTATATACATGTGCTGCGCGCCCTTGATATTATACACATAGGGACAGTATATACATGCGCTGCGCGCCCTTGATATTATACACATAGGGACAGTATATACATGTGCTGCGCGCCCTTGATATTACACACATAGGGACAGTATATACATGCGCTGCGCGCCCTTGATATTACACACATAGGGACAGTATATACATGCGCTGCGCGCCCTTGATATTATACACATAGGGACAGTATATACATGTGCTGCGCGCCCTTGATATTATACACATAGGGACAGTATATACATGCGCTGCGCGCCCTTGATATTATACACATAGGGACAGTATATACATGTGCTGCGCGCCCTTGATATTATACACATAGGGACAGTATATACACACTGTACGTCCATTGATCACATGGGTTGTTATGCCTTGTACTCTGTATTGTGGCAGCGAGGGAGGGCAGATAGAGGGATAACTCATATAAGAACTCCATAAAACAGGGAAATGTAACATTATTTACACATTAAATGTGATCTGAGGAGTGCCTTCACCAAGGGATTATTTATCCCCCATTTCTCATATCTATCACCCAGAGAGGTCAGTTTAGGGCACTGCTACACAACATATTTCCCCTTTTAGGACCTGCCGGTTTAGAGCACTGCTACACAACATATTTCCCCTTTTAGGACCTGCCGGTTTAGAGCACTGATACACAACCTATTTCCCCCTTCTAGGGCCTGCCGGTTTAGAGCACTGATACACAACCTATTTCCCCTTCTAGGGCCTGCCGGTTTAGAGCACTGGTACACAACCTATTTCCCCTTCTAGGACCTGCCGGTTTAGGGCACTGGTACACAACCTATTTCCCCTTCTAAGACCTGCCGGTTTAGGGCACTGGTACACAACCTATTTCCCCTTCTAGGACCTGCCGGTTTAGGGCAATGATACACAACCTATTTCCCCTTCTAGGACCTGCCGGTTTAGAGCACTGGTACACAACCTATTTCCCTTCTAGAACCTGCTGGTTTAGGGCACTGGTACACAACCTATTTCCCCTTCTAAGACCTGCCGGTTTAGGGCACTGGTACACAACCTATTTCCCCTTCTAGGACCTGCCGGTTTAGGGCAATGATACACAACCTATTTCCCCTTCTAGGACCTGCCGGTTTAGAGCACTGGTACACAACCTATTTCCCTTCTAGAACCTGCTGGTTTAGGGCACTGATACACAACCTATTTCCCCTTCTAGGACCTGCCGGTTTAGGGCACTGATACACAACCTATTTCCCCTTCTAGGGCCTGCCGGTTTAGAGCACTGGTACAAAACCTATTTCCCCTTCTAGGACCTGCCGGTTTAGGGCACTGATACACAACCTATTTCCCCTTCTAGGACCTGCCGGTTTAGAGCACTGGTACACAACCTATTTCCCTTCTAGAACCTGCCGGTTTAGGGCACTGGTACACAACCTATTTCCCTTCTAGAACCTGCCGGTTTAGGGCACTGGTACACAACCTATTTCCCCTTCTAGGACCTGCCGGTTTAGAGCACTGATACACAACCTATTTCCCTTCTAGAACCTGCCGGTTTAGAGCACTGATACACAACCTATTTCCCTTCTAGAACCTGCCGGTTTAGGGCACTGATACACAACCTATTTCCCCTGTAACGGCTACCCCGGTAGTGAGAGGGTACCAGCCGTTGGAGACGTCCTTTTCCCTTGCAAGCTGCTGTGTAAAAGTGAAGTTGGTATAATCCCATCCAAGAGTTCCAGAGGGCAAGTCAGGTTCAGCATTAAATATCCATATAGAAGCACTGCGCAGTCTCAGAAGCCCAGACCACCCATATTGGACGACACTTTCTTGGGAGTCAAAGAATACTGACTTTATTTTGTTATTGCAGAAATATATATACATCTCTTTGGCCACAGGCAATACACATGCCCATATTTGGCTACACACAATACACACAAAGAGAACAATAGGGGGGTCACACCTCCCTGGCAACTTTGATACAATCAGACACTGATTCAATTACACCTCTTTGTTCTTATCAGAGAATTAAAACACTTTGGAAAATGCAAGGATCCTTTACAACTTTCTTATCTCTTGAATCTCTGTAATAGGATTATCTATTAGCCTAGGTCTGCAAAAGTCTGGCTAATATTCTGCAGAGCATCAACCAGCATACATATTGTAGGATCATATTTTAACCAAGAATAATCATAAAACAGGGTAAAACAGTGATGGGTTCCGCTACACACCTCCCCCGTGACCATAAGCCGGCATACACGGTCTGATCCCAACGGATCGGCCTGGGGATGTCCGGACAAAACGATTTGTTGGTCACTTCTACAGTTTGACAACCCATCAGCATTACTGCAATTCACATTTCCTCACATTTCAAGAACAAAACAAACGCACACTTTATACAGCATTCACAGCAATAAACATTTCAAGGAGAGGGAAAATACATTTTACAAACTGGTTTCAGACAATTAAATAATGAAGCAGAAAAGCATCAGCCTTCCAAATGAACTGAAGTCCTTTAGCAAAACCATCCCAAGTTGCAGAGTACATTCCTCCCCCAGCTCGTGGTCGGGCCCCTATTGTACAGGGCCCACTGTTCTCCCCCTGTACACCCACCCAAAAAAATCCAGGATCCCATCCCAACAGTCCAGGATCCCAGTGTCCAAAAGGTGGGCCACAATCTCTGTCCCATAGAAACCTCTTTCCATATAAAACGTTCCCGCTCATCCCCTCTATCGTCGGCTAATGCTCTGTACTTTTGGAGGGTGGGGTCCTGTCTAGTTTCCCTCACAAGCTCTTCGGGGGTGTCCCACGCTATGGGTCTCTCTGTGGCGGTAGTGCTAAGTGTCTGCTTGTGGCTTACCTGGGTCTCCCGACCTGTTGTAGGAACGTCCTCGGTACGGGTCTGTGAGCGGGTGGTCACGGGACAAGTAGCAGCAGTCGTGGGTAAAAAGGCTGAGGCTAGAGGGCCAATGTCGTTGCCCAGCACGACCTCAGCAGGTAAATTGTCCATGATGCCTACTGTGGTCTTTCCCGACCCGACTCCCCAATCCAAGTGTACCCGGGCGGTGGGTAAGCGAAAAACAGCCCCCCCTGCGACACGAACAGCAACGGTACGATTAGATACATGTTCTGGTTTCACGAGATGTTTCTGCACCAAAGTGATGGTAGCGCCAGTGTCTCTTAAGCCTTGTGCTATCTGTCCATTCACACGCACCTCTTGGCGGTGATGCTGGCGGTTATCCGGGGAGGCAGCCTGTACGGGGTTGGCCTCATACAAGATTCCCAAACACTCCTCAGGGCTCCCTTTGATTTTCAGGCAGTGAGCAGCAGAGGGACGTGATGGCGGGGTCTCTGTGTGGGGTGTTGTGCGCCTCCATTTGTTATTGGCTGATCTCAAAGAGCAATAACGGGCAATATGCCCTGTGTTGCTGCAGCGATGGCACGTCATTTTGTAAGAATCCCGGGGTTGGTGGTTAGACCCCTGAGGCCGTGGCGGTCCTGGGGGTACTGGGGCCCGAAATTCTGTGCGTGCAGCGGGCATTGAGGTGCGTGGCTCTGCTCTAGACGTTGGTCGTGTGGACCCTTGGCTCACCTTTCTGGACTCTGCGTATTCGTCCGCTAGCCGTGCTGCCTCGGTTAAGTTAGCAGGGCGACGATCTCTCACCCAATCCTGTATGTCTGCCGCCAGATCTTGGAAGAAATGTTCCATCAGGAATAGCTGTAGTACTTCCTCTCCTGTGTTGGCATTGCACCCTCGCACCCAATGTGATGCCACCCTTTGTATATTGCTGGCCCATTCCATGTGGGACTCTGCAGCCTTCTTTTTAGACTCCCTGAAGCGACGGCGATATGTTTCCGGGGTGACGGCATATCTGGTGAGCAGTGCAGCCTTTACCCGGCGATACTGCGCAATATCTTCCTCAGTAAGCGCCCGAAAAGCCTCATTTGCTTTTCCTGATAGCTTTCCAGCCAAAATAGTGACCCATTGGTCTGGTGGTATTTGGTGTAGTGAGCACTGCCTCTCGAAGTCAGCCAAATATCCATCAATTTCTTCCTCACTTTCCACAAACGCTTTGAAGGCAGTGAACGGTATTTTCTTTAGTGTAGCAGCGGGTGGGAGAGTATGAACTGTATGTGCCAGGGGTTGTCTAGCTCTTGCCAGTTCAAGTTCGTGCCCCCTCCTATTTTGGATCTCCGTTCTCGCTTCCCGGAACAGCTGATCTATTAGCTCCACGGATGTTGCTGGGTACATGGATAATCTCCGCTGAACCAGGTTTGTAATTTCCTCCTCCTCGCTGACAGGGGAAGGTTGGTCCACGACCTCCATGGATCGATCCATCTCGTCCAGCTCCAGTAGGTCAGCTATCAGCTCTCTCCGTGGTCGGTTGTTGGCACTCCTTCCTCTGGTTTCCAAGAGATCCTTTAGTGTGGGTCTTTTCAGTTTAGCGTACTGGGATTCCATTCAGCACTTGCGTTGGGGATGAAAAGGACCATCCCACCTCTGCCAACCAATGTAACGGCTACCCCGGTAGTGAGAGGGTACCAGCCGTTGGAGACGTCCTTTTCCCTTGCAAGCTGCTGTGTAAAAGTGAAGTTGGTATAATCCCATCCAAGAGTTCCAGAGGGCAAGTCAGGTTCAGCATTAAATATCCATATAGAAGCACTGCGCAGTCTCAGAAGCCCAGACCACCCATATTGGACGACACTTTCTTGGGAGTCAAAGAATACTGACTTTATTTTGTTATTGCAGAAATATATATACATCTCTTTGGCCACAGGCAATACACATGCCCATATTTGGCTACACACAATACACACAAAGAGAACAATAGGGGGGTCACACCTCCCTGGCAACTTTGATACAATCAGACACTGATTCAATTACACCTCTTTGTTCTTATCAGAGAATTAAAACACTTTGGAAAATGCAAGGATCCTTTACAACTTTCTTATCTCTTGAATCTCTGTAATAGGATTATCTATTAGCCTAGGTCTGCAAAAGTCTGGCTAATATTCTGCAGAGCATCAACCAGCATACATATTGTAGGATCATATTTTAACCAAGAATAATCATAAAACAGGGTAAAACAGTGATGGGTTCCGCTGCATCCCCCTTCTAGGACCTGCCGGTTTAGGGCACTGATACACAACCTATTTCCCCCTTCTAGGACCTGCCGGTTTAGAGCACTGGTAAACAACCTATTTCCCCTTCTAGGACCTGCTGGTTTAGGGCACTGATACACAACCTATTTCCCTTCTAGAACCTGCCGGTTTAGAGCACTGATACACAACCTATTTCCCTTCTAGGACCTGCCGGTTTAGGGCACTGATACACAACCTATTTCCCCCTTCTAGGACCTGCCGGTTTAGAGCACTGGTACACAACCTATTTCCCCTTCTAGAACCTGCCGGTTTAGGGCACTGATACACAACCTATTTCCCCTTCTAGGACCTGCCGGTTTAGAGCACTGGTACACAACCTATTTCCCCCTTCTAGGACCTGCCGGTTTAGAGCACTGGTACACAACCTATTTCCCCTTCTAGGACCTCCTAGTTTAGGGCACTGATACACAACCTATTTCCCTTCCAGCACCTGCTGGTTTAGGGCGATGATAAACAACCTATTCCCCTTCCAGGACCTGTAAGAGAGGAATGACTTGGTCCTAGAAAATGAGGAGTATTTAGCAGTACTCAGGGGTATTATCGGGTCCTGTATCACGTGATCAGGAATACATAATAATATAATAACTGAGGCCCAGCCGGACTCCCCGTGTGTGACCCGCTCACTGCTGGGGATTTACACTGAGCTGCTCTTATCTGCTGTTATTGTGTCAGACTCACCGTGCCAAGCCGGTCTCTGCTTCCACTGTGTTTCCACGAGAAGGGAGGAGCCACAGTCCAATGACAACACAGCAGCGTCACCACGTTACTAGTACAGGAGAAGAACCCTTGTAGAGCTCAGCCAATCGCAGCTCAAAGGCGTTACCATGTGACCAGAACAAAGGGGAGAAACTGTAGAGGTACTCAGCTACTGTGACCAGTAGAGGGGCGGGGTTAGCTGTGAATCCCAGCACTGGACAGCTGCCTCAGCCTAATAGATACTCCCAGCATGCCCCGCACAGCTCAGGATAATCTGTATAGATATAAACCCCCAGATATACAGTTCTAGCCCCCAGTGTTACTGGTCATTATCATGTACTACTAGTGAGTGACAAGCCATGTATTGTCATGTAGTGTATACACAGGCAGAGGGTCTGAGGGGAATGTCCCTTTATCACAGATAATCATTGCCATCTGACCTGTTACTATGGTAACAACCAACTGCCTGGGGCCTACTGTACAGTGTGTAATATAAGGGTTATACACACATGTAATATGGGCACGTGCTCCATACACACATGTATTCTATACACATTACATGCCAGTGTCTGGCACCAGACTGAGAGAAAACAGGAAGAGACAGAGACAGAGCATGTGTATATGTATATAGATGTATGTGTGATTATTTATGTGTATATGTATATAGATGTATGTGTGATTATTTATGTGTATATGTATATAGATGTATGTGTGATTATATGATTATATATGTATATAGATGTATGTGTGATTATATGATTATATATGTATATAGATGTATGTGTGATTATATGATTATATATGTGTATATATGTATATAGATGTATGTGTGATTATCACATAATTGTCTAACTACGAGACGTCGTCACGCTTTGCGTTGTGCGTACGACTTAGTGGTAGAAAAATACTAATAGGAAGGACGGAAAATAATTGCGCAACATAGACATAAACGCCGCCATTTTACAATAGTAACTTACATATTTACACATTAACACTGTAAAATGGCGAATTTGCCGCCTAAAACAACGGTTTTGTTTCGCGCACGCAGCCTATATATAGGGCACACTTGCCACAGAACTGACCCTTTCTCCTCAGGTGATGACAGTCTGACTGGATATTTTCTGATGCCGGAAAATCAAAAGAGATTGTTAGCTCTTCAGGATACTGATTGATGAATAATAAATTCAAAAAGGTACAATATATTAATAACTAGCGGATTGCCCGTCAAAAAATGACGGCAATGAAATAGTAGGTGAGCTAATGCTGTTTAGTGTATAATAATACATTAATAAATTAATATACTTTACCTATTTTGAAGCATTGTGTTGAAGAGCTGACAATCTGTTTTGATGTTGCTGCAGCATTAGTGGTGTGGAGCTGCTGTGTAAGCGTGCTGAATGTGTGCAGTGTAATAGTGTGCGTGCGCGAGACCAAACAGTTAGCGTAGTTGTGTACTTCCGCATTGTTGTAAAATGGCGGTTAATGTGTGGTCCTTGCGGAATATCCGTAGGTCTTTTGTGGTGTTTTGCGTGTTTCTTGTGGTGTTTTGCGTGTTTACAGTGCTGTAGCCTAGTTTTCGTTTTGTTTCTCTCGCTTAGAGAATATTTGAGTGTCTAAACTCTTTTGAGGTGTAACTTCATTTTTTGAGGTCCTGGATGCTCCCTCTTGCTGTAGGTAAGCTTTTTATGTATGTGTTGTGTGTATTTAATGAGTTTTTCATTTTTTCATCTTCGTGGGTTGCAGACGATTTTTGCGAGGTCGTAATGTGTGGTAACGTGTGTCGTATGTTGTTTGCGTTCCGACAAAAAGTTTGCGAGGGTCGCAGGAGAATGTTGTCAAACTGCGAGTTGTCATCCTGCAAGGCCGCAAGTGTGACGACAACTCGCAGTTAGACAATTATAATATGTGATCATTAATCAATAATTAATTAATTTAAAAAAAGGATAACTTAAACGAATTAAGCAAACAAGAATTGACGCTTGATTTAGTTTAGCAAGACTTTCATGCTTAGCTGTTTTAATATATTAATTCATTGAATAATTAATTAATAATGTTCTTTAATTTATTAATTAGTAATCATTAAGAAAAAAAAAGCTTAAAGTTTATTAATACATTAATGCAAAAAAAATTCTAAGACATTTGCACATTGATTCATTAATTATTAATGTACATTATTTAATTAATTAATTATTAGTAATCATTATGAACAAAAAAAATCAGATTTTACAATGCCTTTAGTTTAGGAATATATTAATGCTTACATCTTCAGAATACATTTAGTCAGTGATTAATTGATTATTAATGTACATTAATTTATTAATTTGTAATTAGTAATATTACATTTTTTTTTTTTTTAAAAAGGACCACAAGCAAGATGTATATTTTAAGATGCACTGACATATCTGTGATGATGCAGATTGCCTAATAGGGATTAATTCAAATAGTACAAATGCTTTCAATTTTTTTTGACAGTTTCAGCGTCGCTGCAGCTGAATCAACACAGAGAGTGACGTCTGCAGCCTTTCAACAGCATAAACATCACCTTTACAGGTATATCATTAAATTATGTTCTTTGCAACAACAAAAAGGATATAAGTCTTCTTAGTTGGAATTGATGACAGTTATTGATTAATTAATGTATATTAATATATTAGTTAATTAATAATTAGTAATCAGGACCAAAAAAATGTTTTGGTTTAACAATACATTGATGAGTATTGCTTTTATGTTTTCCATCTATGCTAATATATCTGTGTTGCTGCTGACTGACTGATAGGGATGAAGCAAAATGTGACGAAGTGCCCTTCGCCACTTTGTCTTGGAGAGGACTGTTTGCCAGCCTCCTGCACTGCGACTATGGCCCTGGGGCAGATTGCCCTTTAAACACAGTATTCGGCCATACCAGAGTGTATGTCACTTATTCTGGCCCTTTACATACAGGGGGGTCATTTGGTACTTGCCCTGTGTGAACCATGATACCCCAGATTGCTATGCCATGGAGTCCATTCATATAATGAAAGACTATGGGAAAGACTTTAGCTACATGGCAATTGAACTGTGTGAATAGGATCTGAGCGCTATTCGGTAGTTTTGTGCGCTCAGATCCCAGCAATCGGGGGATATGTGAAATGTGAGTAAATGTGAATTGCAGTAATGCTGATGGGTTTTCAAACTAGAGAATTGACCAACAAATACTTTTGTCCGGACATCCCCAGGCCGATCAGTTGGGATCAGACCGTGTATGCCGGCTTATGGTCACGGGGGAGGTGTGTAACGGAACCCATCACTGTTTTACCCTGTTTTATGATTATTATGGTTAAAATATGATCCTACTATTATACCGCATGTATGTTGGTTTATGCTCTGCAGAATATTGGCTCAGACTAGTGCAGACCTTGGCATGGGAGATAATCCTGTTACAGAGACTCTGCATAAGATAAGGAAGTCTATTGTATAAAGTGTTTTCATTCTCAGATAAGAACGAAAAAGGATGATCTAATCCATGTCTGATTGTATCCAAGTTGCCAGATAGCCTCAGGGAGGTGTGACTCACCTATTGTCCCTATAGGTGTATTGTGTGGCCAACTATGGGGGATATGTGAAATGTCTGTGTGTTATGTGTAAAAGATACTTTTACTAACTTTTGAACCCCTGGTCTGATTCATGCCATTTTTTAATATGTTGTTCCCCTGGGTGAGAGCTATTGAACGGTGCTGGACTTAAAGGTGTACCCCCTGTTTTGGGGGTACATCCAGAATGTGGTTAAAATTGTGTCTGTTTTAATTGTGTTACCTGTTATCTGAGGGGAGGAGACGTGGGGGTTGAACCATGTATATAATTGGCTGTTGTGATAATTATGTGGGTGTAGCCCTTCAGAGGGCACCATTGCATAAAAGGAGATTCCCTGTCATTAAAGTGGACTATTTGACCCTTCGAAACGTAGCCTCGTCTTGTTCTTGGAGGGGATTGCTATATCATACTGGGGATTGCTATGCGCTGCATACTCCCTGGGAGCTTTAAGCTACGGCGGTTGTGGAGTCTGTGGTAGTGTGGTGTCCGGTGCGGTGCTTGTAGGCCTCGACGCAAACTAGGACGCGTCCATCAACGGAGGTACCCGGTCGGGGTGCCAGTAGATCCGTTACATTGGCTGGCAGTGGTGGGATGGCGTCCTAGTGCGAGGAAAAACAGCCCGGAGACACTGGTAACGTTTGGAGTTACAAATTGAGGGCAACGCTAGTATCCGTACAGCGCCCTGGCTACAGCAGGATGGAACCGGCTAGTTTTCCGACAGTGTTCCATGATGAGGAGAAGGCCGCGGACTACAGGGATGCAGACAGAAAGGAACTCTGGTATGATGCCCTGGAAGATGCCCAATGGCGGCGAGGTGAGAGTCTCCCCAGTGATGAACAGCGGCTACAGAAGCGTGTGGCGATGCGGATGTATCTATTGGGAGAGCAGCCCCTGGATGAGTGGGTGACAAGACTAGAGACCCTGGTACGGCGAGAGATCTGGCTAGACAACGCATACCAGGCCCTCTGGTGGCATACCGTTCGACTTACCCCCTGGACGGCTGAACACGACTTACCGGAGGGGGATGATTATGATGGCCTGGGTTTATTATGGGTGGCCTTGGAGGATGACATTGATCTTGGCAGCACGGAGGGGTCTAGGTTTTGGGACATCTACGACTACCGGATGGGCATATATGTCTGGGATGATGAAGGCGAGGTGAGCAAAGACATGACCCACCTGGTAACAAGAGAGTGGGAGCTGGAGCAGGACTACCAACACCTGCTCAGCTTCGTGCAGCCCCAACCTACTCGACAAGCAGAACCAGACTTCATTGACTGGTCCTGGGATGACCTCCAGATGGCAGGTAGAGATGGGACCGAGGTCTCTCTACCGGCCCTACAGGGGGCAGAAGGTGTCGTCCTTCCCCCCCAGCGGCAGTGTGAACCCCAGGGGGCAGAAGGTGTCATCCTTCCCCCCCAGCGGCAGTGTGAACCCCAGGGGGCAGAAGGTGTCATCCTTCCCCCCCAGCGGCAGTGTGAACCCCAGGGGGCAGAAGGTGTCGTCCTTCCCCCCCAGCGGCAGTGTGAACCCCAGGGGGCAGAAGGTGTCGTCCTTCCCCCCCCCCCCCCGCGGCAGTGTGAACCCCAGGGGGCAGAAGGTGTCGTCCTTCCCCCCCAGCGGCCGTGTGAACCCCTGGGGGCAGAAGGTGTCGCCCTTCCCCCCCCAGCGGCAGTGTGAACCCCAGGGGGCAGAAGGTGTCGTCCTTCCCCCCCAGCAGCAGTGTGAACCCCAGGGGGCAGAAGGTGTCGTCCTTCCCCCCCAGCGGCAGTGTGAACCCCAGGGGGCAGAAGGTGTCGCCCTTCCCCCCCCAGCGGCAGTGTGAACCACAGGGGGCAGAAGCTGTCGTCCTTCCCCCCCAGCGGCAGTGTGAACCCCAGGGGGCAGAAGGTGTTGTCCTTCCCCCCCAGCGGCAGTGTGAACCCCAGGGGGCAGAAGGTGTCGTCCTTCCCCCCCCAGCGGCAGTGTGAACCCCAGGGGGCAGAAGGTGTCGTCCTTCCCCCCCAGCGGCAGTGTGAACCCCAGGGGGCAGAAGGTGTCGTCTCCCCCCCCCAGCGACAGTTTACCCTAGCAAGGGGAGACACCCATCTCCCAGACGGCGCAGATGGGACCGTGGTCTCTGCGCCCACAGCCTGTCCAGATCCCCAACTACCCTCACTGGGACAACCGGAGGAGGGGGTAAGTACAAATTCCCCTCCCCAGCTAACTTCTAATGTGGCCCCAGGGTTAACAGAGTAAATGTTAACCCCCACTGACCCCCACGTTTCCCTAGCTACTGAGCCGGAATATGTCCCAAGTACCCCAGCAGAAGAGCTGACAGCGGGGCAGAGTGCAGTCGGCCTCTGCCCTCCCTTTGTCCCTTGTACAGAGCAGGATGTCCTGCAGGTTATACCAGCAGAAGAGCTGGCATCAGGGCAGAGTGCCGCTGGCCTCTGCCCCTCAAGTCCCCTCAGCGTGTTGCCCCATCACCACAGCCAAATATCCATGTGTAGTAACTGTTTGTTGTGGGTGGGCTGCTCTTGCACTTTGTTGTTGTGGGGGGGCTGCTCTAGCACTGGTTTATTGTGGGTTGGTGGATCGTCTAACGGAGGCACTGACCGGCAGAAGGTCAGGTGCCTGGTTAGACTTCCCCCCAAAAGGGAGATGTGTGACGAAGTGCCCTTCGCCACTTTGTCTTGGAGAGGACTGTTTGCCAGCCTCCTGCCCTGCGACTATGGCCCTGGGACAGATTGACCTTTAAACACAGTATTCGGCCATTCCAGAGTGTATGTCACTTATTCTGGCCCTATACATACGGGGGGTCATTCGGTACTTGCCCTGTGTGAACCATGATACCCCAGATAGCTATGCCATGGAGCCCATTCATATAATGAAAGACTATGGGAAAGACTTTAGCTACATGGCAATTAAACTGTGTGAATAGGATCTGAGCGCTATTCAGTAGTTTTGTGCGCTCAGATCCCAGCTATCTGGGGATATGTGAAATGTGAGTAAATGTGAATTGCAGTAATGCTGATGGGTTGTCAAACTAGAGAATTGACCAACAAATACTTTTGTCCGGACATCCCCAGGCCGATCCGTTGGGATCAGACCGTGTATGCCGGCTTATGGTCACGGGGGAGGTGTGTAACGGAACCCATCACTGTTTTACCCTGTTTTATGATTATTATGGTTAAAATATGATCCTACTATTATACCGCATGTATGTTGGTTTATGCTCTGCAGAATATTGGCCCAGACTAGTGCAGACCTTGGCATGGGAGATAATCCTCCGCATAAGATAAGGAAGTCTATTGTATAAAGTGTTTTCATTCTCAGATAAGAACAAAGAAGGATGATCTAATCCATGTCTGATTGTATCCAAGTTGTCAGATAGCCTCAGGGAGGTGTGACTCACCTATTGTCCCTATAGGTGTATTGTGTGGCCAACTATGGGGGATATGTGAAATGTCTGTGTGTTATGTGTAAAAGATACTTTTACTAACTTTTGAACCCCTGGTCTGATTCATACCATTTTTTAATATGTTGTTCCCCTGGGTGAGAGCTATTGAACGGTGCTGGACTTAAAGGTGTACCCCCTGTTTTGGGGGTACATCCAGAATGTGGTTAAAATTGTGTCTGTTTTAATTGTGTTACCTGTTATCTGAGGGGAGGAGACGTGGGGGTTGAACCATGTATATAATTGGCTGTTGTGATAATTATGTGGGTGTAGCCCTTCAGAGGGCACCATTGCATAAAAGGAGATTCCCTGTCATTTAAGTGTACTTCTTGACCCTTCAAAACGTAGCCTCGTCTCGTTCTTGAAGGGCATTGCTATATCATACTGGGGATTGCTATGCGCTGCATACTCCCTGGGAGCTTTAAGCTACGGTGGTTGTGGAGTCTGTGGTAGTGTGGTGTCCGGTGCGGTGCTTGTAGACCTCGACGCAAACTAGGACGCATCCATCAACGGAGGTATCCGGTCGGGGTGCCAGTAGATCCGTTACACAAAATATTACAAATGCTTTTCATCTTATTTGAAGGGGGAGGCTCCAACGTCGGCTGCAATGAGCTGAAGGCTCATTGCAGGCTTGCAAATGCGGACCCTCGGGAAGGCTTATAACAGTGCAATTTAATTTGCTTCAATGGGTGCTACATTAGCAGAAAATGTGCCAGGACATGGTCCTTACTGTTTTAGAGTTCAAGGACAAATTTACCACCGAACTTCACATTTATACCCACAAGAAGGAGAGCAAAGGAAATTTGCACAGTTATACAGTATGTCTTAGATACAATGGAAGCTGTTGAACAAAGAATGATGCTTCCAGAAAATAAACAGTGTTTGCTCATAGTATTTGAACAGTTGGATAAAATTATGGCCAACAACCCAGACACTCAAACATACAAACAATTAGCACAGGTTGAAAAAGAACAACAGGAACATGCTCAAAGACATCAATTGACAATGCCAAGAGTAAATATGGTGTTAAAAAGAGATCGCAACACTGATCAAAGACGGTATAATTTACAGTAAATGAGGTTGCCATGGTTTTTAAAAATGAAGATGGTAAACCACCTTTTCAGCGGGATATTAGAATATATCCACACAATGAAGAACAACCTTTTATAAACATAAATATATTAAGTTGTAATTTAGATCCAATGACATATCCCATTTTCTTTCCAAATGGTGAACCTGGATTGGAATTAAAATTACAATTGCAAAGTTATCCGAATAGTAAAGTTTGTGTTAGATGCAATATTTCTATGCTGGAATATAAAGTGGCACAAACTGCTATTTGGGATCATTTTAATCCTATTTTATGTGGGGGGCAAACTCACACAACAATGAATTATTGATTCCTATCTACAAGTTGAAGCAAATAATCTAAATTTCATAAAGTTTCAAAAAAATAAGCTTCGAGTAGAACAGTATTGTGGATTGATGGATTATGTCGCTGAATTGGCTACCAACAAAGACATTCCAGCTGGAAGAGCAATCATTTTGCCATCCACTTTCCAAGAATCTCCTTGCAATATGTGAGAAATATATAATGATGCCATGGCTATTGTCAAAAATTTGGAAAACCAGATTTATTCATTACATTCACATGTAATACACAATGGCCAGAGATCAAGGAAAATTTAAATCTGGGACAAACTACTTCTGACTGACCAGATTTAGTGGCAAGAGTATTCAAAATCAAAGTCAATTAATTATTGCATGATTTAACTAAAGCACAGTTTTTTGGAAAATGTGTGGCTTTTGTTTATACCATTGAATTGAAAAAAAAGGACTGCCACATGCTCACATACTTTTAATCCTGCAGGAAAAAGATAAGTTCAATACTGCAGAGAGAGTGGATTCAGTCATTACTGCTAAATTGCCAGATCCAGAAAAATATAATAAACTATTTGAGATTGTGAAACACAGAATGATTCATGGGCCATGTGGAGATGTGAATCCTAATTCACCATGTTTGGAAAATAGAAAATGTACAAAAGAATTTCCTAGACAATTTCAAATGAAAACTTATGCTAATTGTGATGGATACCCTTTGTATAAAAGAAGACAAGGACAAACAGCTATTATCCCTGTACAAAGGTTGATAATAGATTTGTCGTTACATACAATCCACATTTGCTCATGAAGTACAATGCACACATAAATGTGGAAGCTTGCACTTCTAATAAATTCATCAAATATGTGTATAAATATATATACAAAGGAAATGATACAGCAACTGTTGTGCAAGGTGCAGCAAACGAAAAGGAAAATCCAATTTGACATGACGAACTTTCAAATTATTTAGATGCTCGCTATGTCAGTGCTCCAGAAGCAATGTGGTGGCTTCTGAAATTTGAGATGCATGATCGGTCACATGCTGTCTATCGATTAGCTGTACATTTACCACAAAGTCAATTTGTTTGCTTTATTGCAGGCAATGAAAGAACTGCCTTAGCTCAAAGTGAACACAGAGATACAACGCTTACTGCATGGTTTTTATACATTGAGATTCCATATCACTATGTATTTGTAAATGGTCTATGGCAACAACGAAGAAGAGATACGCATAAAATTATACCACAAATGTATACCGTCAGTCCAAGAGACATTGAACGTTTCAGTTTCAGATGACTTCTTTTAAATGTTCCTGGTGCACACAAGTTTTGAACAATTACGCACAGTAAATGACATAGTTTATGAGACTTTACTATTAGCTGCAAGACATCAAAACTTCATAGCTGATGATACAGAATGGTAGAGGTGTCTGGAAGAAGCAGCACTATGTCAAATGCCTAAGCAAATGAGAGAACAATTTGCGTTCATTTGCATCTTTTGCAATGTACCTGATGCATTTACTTTGTGGGAAACATTTAAATTAAATATGTCCGAAGACTTCTTGAAACGTTACAATGAGCCAGTTAAAAACTTTAATGGAAATTCAAGAAATATTGCTTGCTCATGGATTAAATTGTGCAAGTTTTAATTTGCCTGATCCAGGAGTTATAGATGACATCAACTTTGATGATTATGACACTGAGCTACAAAACCAAAAAACATAAGAAAAACTGGCAATTTTAAATACTTTACAATTACAAGCATTTAATGCCATCACAAATGCTACAGATGATAAAATGGTCAAAGACCGGTATTTCTATCTAGACGGCCCAGGTGGATCAGGAAAAACTTTTCTGTACAATTGTTTGATGAGTTACATTTGAGCACAGGGTCAGATAGCAATGCCATTTGCAATAACTGGAATTGCAGCACTTTTGTTAGACGGTGGTAGAACTGTGCATAGTGGATTTAAACTGCCAGTTCCCATTTTAGAAACATCAGTGTCAGATATTCGACTGAATTCTTTACAAGCCAAAAAATGTAAAAAAAGTAAATTAATTATTATAGACGAGGCAACAATGATGTCATGTCATGCTTTGCAATGTATTGATAGATTCTTAAAAGAAGTGATGGATAATAATTTGCCATTTGGTGAAAAGGTGATGTTGTTAGGAGGAGATTTTAGGCAAACATTACCTGTTGTGCCACATGGAAAAAGAACTGATATCATTGAAACATGTATCAAGACAAGTAAACTGTGGCAAATATTTACACATCTCAAATTAGAATTAAATATGAGATCTGAGGGCCAAAACGAATTCAATGATTGGCTAATTCAAATTGGAGAAGGAAAACATCCACAAATACATGATTTACCCAATGATACCATTGAAATTCCATCAATGGTTTGCAAGGAATCACTCATATCGACAATATTTCCAAACACTCTGAATAACGACGATTACTCAGACATTGCAAACAAAGTGATATTAATATCCAAAAATATAGATGCCTTGAATCTAAATAAGGAAATTTTTAAAATTCATCAACGTACCCCAAAATAATTATTACAGTGCAGATTCAGTTCTGGCTGACGATAAAGACAGTAAATCTAATTTTAGTATAGAATTTATTAATTCTTTAACCCCATCTGGAATGCCACCACATGTTTTGCAATTGAAAAAAGGGACAATTGTCATGCTATTGAGAAATATGATTTCAAAAAAAGGACTTTGTAATGGGACAAGATTAATTGTGCACAATTTAAAAGATCATTTTATACATACAGAAATTATGACTGGGACCCATAAAGGTGAATGAGTTTTTATACCAAAAATTGATTTAGCTCCAAGTGAGAGTGGTTTGCCTTTTGTCCTTCAAAGGAGACAATTTCCAGTTATCATGGCATTTGCCATGACCACCTAAAAATCCCAAAGACAAACTTTTAAGTCTGTGGGTATTTTTTTACAAGAACCTGTTTTTGCACATGGACAACTCTATGTTGCTTTTTCAAGGTGCACAAATCCAGATGAGATTAAAGTTTCAGTTGGCCGTATTTTTACAAAAAATATTGTGTATTAGGTGTAGGTTTTGTAATCACAGATAATAGTGGTTTCATTTTAAGTAAGAAATTGAAGGTCAATTGGCCTCTTCTTAGTGGAACACTATTTCAGTTACAAAAATATGTCAACAATTTCTGAAAAATACAGTAATAACCAACAAAAAAGGAAGAAAGGAAAAAAAAAAAAAAAAAGGCTTACATCCCATATACAGAAATAAAAGTCTGCTGTGCTCTTTGAAAGGAAACCACTTTCAATGAAAAATAAAAAAGTGGAATGTCTTGGAAGTCACTTTAGACATGATTGCCTCCACAAAACAGTTAGCTTGCATTTTATTACCTTTACTGTTTGAAATGTAATATGTTTCTTTCAGGTTTGTAAGCTTAAAAATATGTTTGAAAAGGACTGATAAGTTGATGCATTCTTTGTAATAAGGATTTAATGTTAGTAGCAGGATCATCATTTGTTGAAAAACGAAAATGGTGCATGATATATAGATTATTGATCCAGGGACGAATCCGATTGCCAGTTAATGGAGTCAGAAAGGAATTATTTTTGCACAACACTTTGAACACATTTACAAAGTTGAAATTACATTTATTGAAATTTGCCTTCCTCTGGATTCAATATTCAAGATCACTATAGATTAAAATAAATGAAGGTTAAATGTTATTATCTTATGTTAATGTTTGCATTGTTAGCATTATCTGTTAAAAAAAAGTTAGCAAAATTAATTTATTGAATGTTAAAAAAAGATTTATGTAATTTGCAGCAGAAACATTTGTTAACAAAATTCAATGTATAATTCAATAGAAAGTATTCATCCTGGGAGTAATCCGATTGCCATTTAATGGGGTCAGGAAGGATTTAATACCTATGTGCTTCACCATGAGTTTAAATACAAGTTTGTATGTTAAAAAACATTCTGTCCTGGTTGAAGAGACTCATTTACAAAAAGTTCAATGACTTCATGTTAGTATTGTTAAAAAAAATGTTACCCACTGTTTACAATATAAGTTGAATATTAGAAACCTTAATGTAATGGTTCACAATACATATTCTGAGAAATTTGATGGATTGTTATATTATTATTCGATACATGACAATTACAACGTTTGATATGGTTTAACAGTACATTGTTAAAAAAATAAAAAAATACATTTTTGTACTTTTTTGTAGATAAGAAAAAGATTCAGAGTGTTAGAGAATCACATTGTGTCACAAACAGCATTTCCAGCTTTAAAATTGTATTGACCGTAATTTTTTGACGGGCAAGTCGCTAGTATGATTATATATGTATACTAGCGACTTGCCCGTCAAAAAATGACGGCAATGAAATGTGTATGTTGTGAATTCTCTTTTGCAGGTAACATGCATATTATTATATGAAACATGTTTATTTTTTTAACATGGAACTTGTAGGTGATCAACAGTGAAATTATATTTTTTGAACAGTATTAACATTTTAATGTAAGAACAGGTGAACATTGTATTAATGAGTATTGTAAAGTTGACCTACTGTTTTTTAACATGCAACTTGTATATTACCAACTGTTAAACGAAATCTATATTGAATCCAGAGAAAGGCAAACAGTAAAAACTATCCTTGAAACTTAGCCAATTGTATCAAAGGGGAAAAAATGAATTCCTTCCTGTCCCCATTAACTAGCGATCGGATTACTCCCTGGATTAATATTTTGCATTGAATGATACATTTACATTGTATACCAAAAGCTCATTCTTCTCTTAACATGAACTTTGAAATATATGCAATTAAACAACTTTGCAGATTTTTGTAAAAACTTGTAACATTATAAACAGTAACATAATGAAGTAACATTTAAACTATAATATTAGTAAAATGCAAGCAAAGTATTTTGTGGGGCTAATCATGCAAATTGTAATTAGTTATTTTTCCGTTGTTTTTTGATGGTTGACATTTTGTTGTTATTTTTGTAATTTTTGAAAATGGCACATAGAGTTTCCTATGTGGAAGAGACATTAAAGTTCGTCCGTGGGGTGTAACCACTGTTCTTATGGAAATAGTGGTGTTCTTAAAAGAGTCAGAGTGACATAAAATGTCATTCTTTAAATGAAACCACTGTTCTCTATATTTTTTTTGTTTGTTTTAGTTGTTAAATTGTCATTGAGGTTATTTTTATTTTGTGGTTGTTGTTTCTGTGCAATGTCTTGTCTTTGTTGGAATTTAAGTTACAGTACTTCATAGTAGACTTGTTTTTTTGTAAAAATGCATCCATCATCTAATAAATAACCTTGACTTTCATTGTTTTCAATGTAAACTTTAATAGCCTGTGGATTCTTGCACCTTGAGAAGGCAACATACAGCTGGCCATGTGCAAATACTGGTTGTTCTAAAAAGATACCCACAGATTTGAAAGTTTGTCCTTGTGATTTATTAATGGTCATGGCAAATGCCATGATGATGGGAAATTGTCTCCTTTGAAGTACAAAAGGGAGGCTACTT
Source organism: Discoglossus pictus (assembly GCA_027410445.1). Classification (NCBI taxonomy): domain Eukaryota; kingdom Metazoa; phylum Chordata; class Amphibia; order Anura; family Alytidae; genus Discoglossus; species Discoglossus pictus. The sequence continues at coordinate 444,879,698 of CM050166.1, read as the reverse complement.
TCACTTGGTGCCAAGTCTGTTCTTGGTATGAAAACTCTCTCTCCTGTATGGGTACCAGTTAGAATTTGAGCATCTTTGAAATGGTCCTTTAATTCTTGAACAATTAATCTTGTACCATTGCATATGCCTTTTTTGGGGTTCATATTTTGCAGTAACATGACAATTGCACCTTTCTTTAGCTGCAAAATATGTGGTGGCATTCCAGAAGGAGTTAATGAGTTTATGAATTCAGTAGAAATGTATGTCTGACTTTCTTTGTCATCACCAAGTACAGAATCAGCACTGTGATCATTTTTTTGTGGTGCATACATTTTTTTAAATATTTCATTATTGAGGAGCAATGCATCCTTATTTTTGCATGTTAGTATTACTTTGTTAGCAAGTTCTGCATAGTCCTCGTTATTTATTGTACTTTCGAATATAGCCGATATAAGTGTAATGATATAGGAATCACAAGGTTTTGGAGACCAGCAGCCTAGGTCAGCAATGATCCAATTCAGCAACTTGTAGTTTAAATAGGAACAAGCTTTATTGAAGGGAACAGGAACCACAATAATCTGGAAAGGTACATAGACAGGAAGTGCCTTATATAGGCCAAGGACCAGACACAGCTGAAGATACTATTGCTAGCAGAGTCAAGGTTTATCAGATCTCAAGGAAATTCACAAAGGCAGGCTGGCGCAGTGGTAGGGAAGAGGTTCAGCAGCCTGGGGACCAGGGTTCAAAACCCAGCAGAGTCAATTCCTCACATTACCCCCGCCTCTATAGGTGCAGCCTCTGGATGCCCTATTACCCGGTTTAACAGGGTACTTACTGTACATGAAAAGACCGAAGAAGATCTGGAGCGTGAATATTGTCCACTGGTTTCCACGAACTATCCTCCTCACCATAGCCTTTCGAACGAACCAGATACTGAAGCTTGTTGCGGAAGATCCTGGAGTCCAGAATTTTCTTTACCTCATATTCATACTCACCATCCCCGAGGACTGGAGGTGGGGCAGGCAGGACTCGGCCAGGGAAAGTGTCATGGAAAGGTTTCAGCAGTGCAACGTGAAACACCTTGATGTATTCTCATGGAATCTGGAAGTTGCAAACGAAAAGTGACAGCATTGATCTGAGCGATGATCTCAAAAGGTCCCATGAACCTCTGACCCAATTTATGAGAAGGAACCCTAAGCTTAACATTCGTTGTTGACAGCCAAACCTTGTCACCAACATGATAAACTGGGGCCTTCGTTCTATGCCTATCAGCAGCTCTCTTGTAACATTCCTGAGCCTCCAAAAGAGTCTCCTTCAACAGGTCTTGGGAATCTCGTAAGGTGGTTAGCCGATCAGTGACTGCAGGAATGGAAGTAGTAATTGGGAGACTCACTAGAAAGGTTGGATGGTAACCATAGTTGGCAAAAAATGGGCTCAAAGAAGTGGAGCAGTGTTGGGCATTGTAATAGGCAAACTCCGCCGTGGGTAGAAAATCCAGCCAGTCATCCTGCAGGTAACTAATATAGCACCGCAAATATTGCTCTAAAGTCTGGTTGGTTCGCTCAGTCTGTCCATTACTTTGTGGATGAAAAGCTGACGACAGATTTACATTAATACCTAGATTAGAACAAAAATGTTTCCAAAAACGAGATGTAAACTGCACTCCCCTGTCAGAAACTACTTCATCAGGCACTCCATGCAAGCGAAATATTTCCCGAATAACCAGGTCAGCCGTCTGTTTAGCTGAAGGGAGACCACGAGCTGGTATGAAATGACCCATCTTAGTTAACCTGTCCACAACAACAAGAATGGTAGTGTGTTCCTTAGAGGGAGGTATTTCCACAATAAAGTCCATGGATATAGATCCCCAGGGACGATGAGGAATCGGAAGAGGCTGAAGCAAGCCAACAGGTGATGAGCAAGGAGTCTTATGTCACATACATCACAAGAGGACACATACTTCTTAACATCCTCATAATACTTCAGCCACCAAAAGGATCGGGCAAGTAACTCTTGTGTCTTTCGGATTCCTGGATGACCTGCTGGTTTTGAGTCATGGTAGAGACGTAAAAGGTCCAGTCGCACTGACTCCGGAGCAAACAGACGTTGTTGAAAAATCCAAAACCCATTAAGCATCGTCATATGGCAATCACAAGGAGGATCACGAAGAACTGGATCTTCAGCGTAGCCCTTTTTAATGCGAGACATCAGATCAGAAGGAAATGTAACTCCTATAAATATATCCTCCGGCAAGATGGTGGTCTTGGTTACGGTAGTATGGAGGGGGTCAGCTATTCTAGACAAGGCATCTGCCTTACCATTCTTGGAGCCAGGACGGTACGTAACCAAAAAATTTAACCTCAAGAAGAATAGGGACCAGCGTGCTTGTCTGGCTGACAGTCTCTTAGCTGATCGAATACATTCCAGATTTTTGTGATCTGTGAGGACAGTAATTGGATGGGTGGCTCCCTCCAAGAGATGTCTCTATTCGGTGAAGGCAGCTTTTATAGCCAATAGTTCTTTATTCCCTATGTCATAGTTTCTTTCTGCTGGCACCATCTGGCGGGAATAGAAGGCACATGGATGTAACAGACTCTTAGGTCCAGTCCTTTGAGACAGTATAGTACCAACAGCTGAATCAGAAGCATCAACTTCCACAATAAATGGTAATTCCGGCTGAGGATGTACCAGGACGGGGGCAGATGTAAACAGAGTCTTTAATCTGGAGAATGCGATATCAGCCTTATCGGACCACTGAAAAGGAGTCCCTTTACGTGTAAGTTCAGTGATCGGTGTAATAACGGCAGAGAAATTCTTAATGAAACACCTGTAAAAAATGGCAAACCCCACAAATCTCTGAATATCTTTTTCCTTCTTGGGGATGGGCCAGTCCAGCACAGCTTTAATTTTACTTGCGTCCATACTAAAACTTTAGGAGTTATTACATACCCCAGGAATTGAATTTCTGTTTGTTCAAACTCATATATTTCCAGTTTAATGTATAGGTGGTGGGTACGAAGGCGCTCCAGAACTATACGGAGCTGTTTTCTGTGGTTTTCAAGATTATCAGAAAATATTAGGATATCATCCAAATATGCCACAACAAACTGATCCAGGTGATCTCGTAGTACATCATTGATAAGATGCTGGAAAGTTGCAGGGGCATTACAAAGCCCAAATGGCATTACTAGATATTTGTAATGCTCGTACCTGGTTCTGAAAGTTGTTTTCCATTCATCATTTGGTCTTATGCGAACCAGATTATATGCCCCCCGAAGATCAAGCTTCGTAAATATTTCGCTTAGCGAAGTCTCTCCAAAAGTTCAGGAATGAGAGGCAAGGGGTAGCGGTTTTTAACAGTGATGTTATTAATGTCCCTGTAGTCAACGCATGGCCGTAGGCTGCCATTTTTCTTTTCTACAAAGAATATAGGAGCTCCTGCTGGAGAAGTAGATGGTCGAATAAAGTCTTTGGCAAGATTTTCTTGTATGTATTCATGAAGAGCTTTCAATTCAGGCTCAGAAAAGGAATATATATGGCCAAATGGGATAGCAGCCCCAGGTAACAGCTCTATTGGGCAATCATAAGGCCAATGGGGTGGAAGCTGATCAGCATTCTTCTTATCACAGACATCTGCAAAATCCAGATATTGTAGAGGAAGCTTAGTCAAGTTTGTAGCAACCATTTCATTAATTGTTGTGGCAACAAGTGTTACCTTAGAGGGTTGACAATACATTAGGCAGTGTTCTGAAGGAAAGGACAAAGTTCTGGTCTTCCAATTAATCTGTGGGTTATGCAGAGCAAGCCAAGGTACCCCCAAAATCACTGGAAACTGTGTTGAGGAAATTAGGTGGAAAGATATAGCCTCATGGTGATTCACTTCCAGAGTCAACTTTAAGGGCACAGTCTCATGTGTAACCGGGCCTGACATAAGTGGAGAACCGTCTACTGTCTCCATTAACACAGGTGAAGAATTAGGGATAGACTGAATTCTATTTCCTGCTGCAAATTTGATGTCCATAAAGTTTCCGCCTGCTCCAGAATCTATCATAGCTGTAGTTGAAATTTTACGATCACCACATTGCAACGTGATAGGCACCACAAAATGAGGATGTTGAGTCAACATACCCTCTTCACCATGAGCCAGAGAAAGCAAGGGTTGTGTGACAGAATCCAGTTGATCTGAAATCTGGGATTGGTGTCGAATCTGTGTACCCTCAGCCGCCATAGCTATTGTTCTTTTGGATTTGCTAGGGCAATTGATGGCATAGTGCCCTGCACTACCACAATACAAGCATAAATTGTGAGTGCGACACCACTGTTTTTCTTCATTGGATGATGGCCCTCTTATTAGATTTACCTTCATAGCCTCAGGCTCAGAGTCTGTAGGTGTTTGTGGGGTCGGAGTAGAAATTCTTAAATAGGAAATAGGAGTAGCACTTGGTCTAAAAGAGCCCTGTCTTTCCAATCTTCTTTCAGAAAGTCTCCGATCAATACGGATAGCCAAACGCACAAATGCATCAAAGTCAGCAGGAAGATCAACACGAGCTAGCTCATCTTTTATAGCTTCTGAGAGACCTTTTCTGAAGTGGAACCTCTGGGCTGATTGGTTCCCACTGTCTGAATTCAGCAGCATATTCAGCCACAGAGCGCCTCCCTTGATTCAAATGAAGGAGAGTGGCTTTTGCTGTAGCACATCGATTGGGGTCATCAAAAACTAGGCACATGGCCTAGAGAAAGTCATTTAAATTACCCAAGACTGGACTGTTCTGTTCCAGAAGAGGGGAGCCCCAAGCCAGGGCTTCATCTTTGAATAGGGAGAAAATAAATCCCACCTTCTCTCTTTCAGATGGAAAACGGTAAAGGTAACATCATGTAGTGCAAACGGCATTGATTTAGGAAACCCCTAAATCTTTTGCAATCTCCTCCAAACTTTTCTGGTAGGGGCAAACGGGCATCTTGAGCAGGTGTAACAGTAGCAGCCGCAACATCACGTGCCCTGTAGCTGGTATACTCACTGTGCATTGACTGAACTTTATTTTGCAGTTCAGCTACCTGGTCCTGCAGCACTTAAATGGTCTGTGCCTGGGTCTGCACAGTTCTTGCAGTAAAAGCAACCTGCTGGGCCAATGCAGAATCTGACCCGGCGGTCTCCATGAAAGGTCCAGATTATTCTGTAATGATATAGGAATCACAAGGTTTTGGAGACCAGCAGCCTTGGTCAGCAATGATCCAATTCAGCAACTTGTAGGTGAAACAGGAACAAGCTTTATTGAAGGGAACAGGAACCACAATAATCTGGAAAGGTACATAGTCACTGATACTATTGCTAGCAGAGTCAAGGTTTATCAGATCTCAAGGAAATTCACAAAGGCAGGCTGGCGCAGTGGTAGGGAAGAGGTTCAGCAGCCTGGGGACCAGGGTTCAAAACCCAGCAGAGTCAATTCCTCACAATAAGATCCTGTTTGCAAATCATATGAGCTGGGATGTGCACAGTGTCATCAGGTAAATTTTGTATTTGTTCTGTTTTTCCTTCTCCAATTGTAATGAGCCAATCATTGAAATCATTTTCTCCTTCTGATCTCATATTTTGTTGTAATTGAAGATGGGTAAATAGTTTCCATAGTGTACTTGACTTTATACAGGTTTCGATAATGTCAGTTCGATTTCCATGTACAACGACAGGTAATGTTTGTCTAAAATCGCCACCTAACAACACTACCTTTCCACCAAATGTCAAAGTATTATCCATGACTTCACAAAGCAAACGGTCAATACATTGTAGGGCATGGCATGACACCATTGTAGCCTCATCTATTATAATTAATTTACTTTTTTTTTTTTTTTTTTGCTTGTAATGATGTCATTCGAATATCCGACACTGATGTTTCCAAAATAGGCACTGTCAGTTTAAATCCACTATGCACAGTCCTTCCAACCTTCTAACAATAGTGCAGCAATTCCAGTGGTACAAATGCCAGCGCTATTTGACCTTGTGCTCGTACAAAACTAATATAGATTAGTTTTTCCGGATCCAGCAGGTCCAGCCAGATAGAAATAACGCTCTTTGACCATGTCATCATCTAGGGCATGTTTGATTACATTAAATACTTGCAATTGTAATGTATTTAAAGTTGCAAGTCTTTCTTCTGTTCTTTCTCTTTGTAGTTGAGTGTCATAGTCTTCAAAGTTGATGTCGTCTATAAGACCTGGATCTGGCAGATTAAAACTTACGCAAGTTAATCCATGAGTTAAAAAGACCTCTTGGATTTCAATTAATGCTTTTTATTGTGCAATAGGCTCATTGTATCGTTGCAAAAAGTCTTCAGCCATATGTATTTTAAATTTGTCCCACAAAGCTAATGCATTTGGAGCATTTGAGAAGATACAAATCAATTCAAATTGTTCCCTCATCTGCCGTGGCATTTGACATAGTGCTGCTTCTTCTAGACATCTTTCCCATTCTGTATCATAAGCTAGGAAGTTTCTATGTCGCGCAGCTAAATGAAATGATTCATATACTATGTCATTAACAGTTCTTAAGTGTTCAAAACTTTGTGCACCAGGAACATTTAGAAGTAGTAATCGTAAGCAGAAACGTTCAAGATCTCTTGGACGTACAGTGTAAATTCTTGGGATTATTTTATTTCCACAACCTGTTCTTTTTCGCCATAATCCATTAACAAAAACATAATGGTATGGAATGTCAATATATAACAATTCCCTTGCCTCTAAATCTGTTGAATTTAATAGAAACCATGCAGTTAGTGTAGTGTGGCGATGCTCACTTTGTGCCAAAGCATTTGTATCATTTCCAGCATGGAAATACAATAAATGTCTTTCTGGCAAATGTACAGCTAATCGATATACTGCATGTGAGCGATCGTGCATTTAAAATTTTAGAAGACACCACATTGCTTCTGGCGCACTCACATAGCGAGCATCTACATGAGATGCAAGTTCATCATGTACTAACTCACTGGGTTCGTTATTTTCAGCACTTTTGACCACTACAGTAGCTGCATCATAGCCTAAATATATTTTGTGATCAGGATGGCCGCGTATAGCGCTGGTTTCTAAAATAAAGGGCTGACACCGACTTCAAATGCAGCAAATTGGTTTATTTGCAAAACGGAAATTAACAGTTGAAGCAGTAGCTCTGCTTAAAATAATGAAACATAAATAACTTTGTCTCTGCGAGGTGGGAGAATGCCACCTTGTGGCCAGGTATATCCAAACAGTCCTTTAACTTGGGAACTGCCCCCCTTGTGGCCAGCTTGTCAACAGTCTTTTAAGCTTGGGAGACTGGTGAGAGTGCCACCTAGTGGCCAGGAAACAACAGTCTCTTATCTTGTTGAAAATGCCAGCTTGTGGCTAGGAAACACACAGTCTCTTACTTGGTTGAAAATGCCAACTTGTGGCTAAGAAACAAATAGTCCCTTTGACTCGTGATAGTGCCACCTTGTGGCCAGGAAACAAATAAACAGTCTCTTATTATTAGCAGTCTTCACTCGGTAGACCGTCGTCTTTACTTCATACCATAGGGTGGGGTTCTGGCCCGCCCTACTCTCCAGATACCCCAACCTCCAGGGACCCTTAGCACCGTCCTATGGTGAAGGCTACAAATCTGTTTAACGACACAGACTTCTCCCTGGGGTTATCAGACTCTGCAATGGTACCTTTACATCCAGGATTTCCACAATTAGTCTGCAGGGCTGGCTTTGCTCCAACAGCAGCTTTACTTTCTTATCTGTGTGAGCAAACTTTCACACAAGCTTCTCTTATAGCAGTCCACCCAGCTGACAACGTTCTCTTGCTAGCTGCAACTCCCAGACTCCTCACTAGCATAGACCTTGTCTCTTTTAGGCTACTCTGCCTGGGAATCCTCCTCAGTCTGTCATTCACTTACTGGGTGCTTTTGTAGCTTCACCTCCTGACGGTGTAGGTGCTCTGACCGCTCTGTTAGTCCAACGACTTCAAGACAGCACACACTTCTTTCTGTAGTCCAGTACTCGCACTCCCTGGTAAATCCGGGTTCACAAGGCCCACTGCAATTCCACACAGGAATCAGTCTCCACTCTCTGTGGCTTGCTTCTTGCCAGCAGCACACAACGTGCACAGAGCCTAGCCGGCCACACCCCCCTCTCCAGGTCTGCTTTCCGGCTTTTAAAGGGCAGTTGCTCTAATTAGGAGTTCTTCAGAAGTTTTAACTACTTCACTTCTGACAAGAACTCCATACTCCACTTGCTTGTCATACTTCAAAGGAGCAAACGATCACAATTTGTAGACATATTTAATGGATTTTATAGAAGTGCAGGCATCAACATTAATGTGTGCATTATACTTCATGAGTAAATGTGGATTGTATGGTACCACATATCTATTGTCTACCTTTTTGCCACGAATAATGGCAGTTTGTCCTTCTCTTCTTCTATATAATGGATATCCATCACAATTAGCATAAGTTTTGTCTCTATAATCTTTTGGAAATTCTTTTGTACATTTCTTATTTTCCATACATGGTGACTGTGGATTAATATCTCCACACGGCCCATGAATCATGCAATGTGTTACAATCTCATATAGTCTACCATGTATTTCTGGATCTGGTAGTTCAGCAATAATTACTGAATCCACTTTGTCACTAGTATCTAACTTATCTTTTTCTTGAAGGATTATCAGAATATGTGCATGTGGAAGTCCTCTTTTTTGAAATTCAATGGTATAATCATAAGCTAGACATTTGCCAAATAACTGAGTTATGGTTATGTCACGTATTAATAAATTTTATTTGATTTTAAAGACTCTTGCCACTAAATCTGGTCTATCGGAAGCAGTTTGGCCCATTAGCAAATTGTGTGTAATCTCTGACCATTGTGGATTACATGTAAATGTAATAAATAAATCTGGTTTGCCAAATTTAGTTACAATAGTCATGGCATCATTGTATCTTTCTCGCATATTGCAAGGAGATCCCTGGAAAGAAGATGGTAAAATGATGGCTTTGCTAGCTGTCATCTCTCTGGTTGTAGCAACCTCAGCGACATAATCCACCAATCCACAATACTGTTCTACACGTAGTTTATCTTGTTGATATTTGATGAAGTTTCAATTATTTGCCTCAACTTGCAAATACGAATCGATGATCCATTGTTGTTTTAGTTTTCCGCCGGATTGAATCCATTTCGAATGGCAATTTGAGCCACTATTGTCTACTTTCAAGTATGGAAATATTATTTCGCACCCGTACTTTTGAATTTGGGTAACTCTGAAGGCTTAATTTGGGTTATCAACCTGCTTCCCCATGCGGAAAAAATATTGGATATGTCATTGGATCTAAATTTGTACTTAAGATATTTATATTAATGAATGGTTGCTCCTCATTTCTGGGATATATTCTAATGTCTCTCTGAAACGGTGGTTCTCCTTCATCATTTTGAAAGACCATTGCAACCTCATTTGATGTTGGCAAGTTATAACAGCGTTTATCAGTATGGCAACCTCTTTTAAGCACCATATTGACCTTTAGAATCGGCAATTGATATATTTCTGCATGAAGTTGTTGTTCCTTTTCTACTTCTGCCAATTTTTTATAAGCTTGAGTGTAGGGTTAATGTCCATAATTTTATCAACCTCTAAAAAACACTGGGTAAGCATTTTTATTTTCTTGAAGCTGCATACGTTGCTCAACAGCTTCCAATGTATCTAGGACAAATAGTTGAGCAAATTTTCTTTGCTCTCCTTGCTCTGGATGTAAATGTGAAGTACAATAGTAAATTTGTCCTTGGACTTTAAAGCAGTAAGGGCCATGTCCTGGCACATTAGCAGCTAATGTTGCCCCCATAGATGCAAAGAATATGGCACTATTGTATGATCTTATGTTTGTTTTGAAATTTTTGTAGTTGGGAAAAGCAGGCTCAGTCATAATGCTTTGTAAATATGGTGGGAATTGTTGTCTTTCTGGGAGTTTTACCTTGCCTTGTGAGCAACTAATGAACTCGCCATCTCTGGCCTAGTGAGGGCCGCAGTTGCGGTGGGCTCACAATGCGAGTCCGCAAGCGTTAGCAACATCCGCATGCTCACAATTATATATGTGATAGCTCTAAAGAAAAGATAGAGGGAAGGATGCTAGGGCTAATGCGGTATCATCATGTTAGATAGATGATTACAGTGCTGTGGAGACTAGTAAGTTTAAGTCTCCATAAAATATTAGGCAGGTCTAGTTAGTTGTAGGTAATACCTCCAGAGTGTGCAAAATAATTTTGCATTTTAAGGGAGACTTTTTGCTCTGCAAACTGGTTTTTAAAAATACAAGGTTGAGACAGCCGTGAAGGCATTCCAAGAAGTGACATGTAATCAAATCGTATAGCTAAATCTGAAATATAACCTTGAAATGATGTGTCTAGTGATTATATCCTTCACTTAGAGAGATTATTTTTCCAAGGGGAAAGCAGGTGATTAGAACAGGTGCAAATATATATATATATATATATATATATATATATATATATATATAAAATAAATAGTGCATTTGTGTTCACATTTGAATGTCTAAAATAAATAAAAAAGGCATCCCATTTCTTCTTGCCCAGAGCTTATCTGGGCTATTGTGGACTGTGTATTGGCCTTGGGATTTGTGAACTTCCCTTGTTGAATTAGGGAATCTTAGTTTACATGTAGGTTTTCACTCATTCTCTGAATAGTTGTTCTCCACTGGAGAAACTGTATACATATGTCCATAGTTCATAATTAAAGTGTTCACTTCTGGTTTTCGCATAAACAAGGTGTGAGACTATTTACTGCCTGCCTGTATCCTGAGTGGGGAGTGGTCCTGTTCTGAGACCACTTATATCCTGTCTGCATTAACATTTGCACATATTCTTGGGGTTTGTCTCTATACTGGAGCGAACAAGAACTACACGATCCTGGTGTGAATTAGGTTCTTATCAAGCCCCATTGAAGAAGCATGTCATGATAATTGTTGGAAGTGCTGGGACCTCTGTAAAATAAAGTAAGATGGCAACGAATGGAGAGATGACCATGACAGAGGTAAGATGAATCTTCAGGCTCAGAGGATTGAACAGGACAGCAGGGATGCCTAAATCAACAATGGTAAAGGAGGTGCTCCTAAATGATGAACTATGCTTAGTAGAGGGAGGTCTAGAGGATGGGGTTAGAACATTACAGGTGACCCCAACCGGAGGACCTGGGCCTATCCTGTCTGCAACAAAGGAGGAGGATGTGTCCAAAAGGTACCAAAGATGGATGGAGATACTGCCTGCAGATTTAACCAAGGATGAGCAGAGGGACCTCCAAACACAGATCATACAGAGGGTACAGTGGGAGTGGAGAGGGGTATGCAACGGCTCTTTCCCAGCTCTTGTGGTTGGGGAATGTTTATCCCCAGTAGAAACATAGAATTGTGATACCTAGAAAGGACTGTCAAGGAATGGGCCTTTTAAATTAATGGATGGTGTTCCTGGGACTATCGCCAGGTCGCAAGCTCATGGAATGGCTGGAAGAATTGGTATGTGAGGAGGTCGTCCTGGAGGATCAATATTCTGTTTCGGTGGAAACTGTTGGGATACCTCATGGGGGGGCTGTTTTTCATTGGGGCTGGAAGAGGCACTTGGGCACATTGTATATGGGGATACGGATTGTGGCTTGAGGACTGAAAAAAGACAGCTGTGTTTGATTAAAAAGTGCTGTCAAATGCTGGCACTGAAGCTAGGCTCCCAGACAGCTAGCTTATTCAGGCCTCTGATCCTTTAGGAGTTACAGCTGAAGGTGAAGTATGTAGAATTGCTAGATGAATCATCCCTGGAGGGGTTGTGGCCTCCTAGTTGGGAGAGGTCATGCCAGTCAGGCATGAAACAGAACAACCTTGCAGAGACTACAGGGACCAAGCAAATTTTTTCAAAGGCTGGGTCAGAGGGAAAATATATGGGCAGTTGGGATAGTTCTGATATCAGGGATTTTAAAAGGAACAAGGACGCATTCAGGCAATGGGTTGAATGGGAAGAGGAATAACTGGTCCCCTAAAGGTGCTGAGCCTCGCCCAGCTAGAGGCATGAGGACATGGCCTAACCATAGCATTGCCAGGCCCAGGGGAAGAACTGGGGGAAAGCCACCCTGTTGCTGGAGTCAGGAAAGAAACAAATGCACACTACACTCTACTAATGGACTGTAAACATAGTGGGGAGGCTCATTGGATAATTATTGCCCAGTAGTCAGTCACAGACCCTGGGGCAAAAAAAGCATGCAACCCTGCTCTTCAGCCTGCACAAGATGCAGTAACAGCTGGTTCTCTGGAGTGTCCAGAGACCTAAAGAGCCAGAGGGAGGTGAGAGCTGCACCCAGATGGTGGTTCCAGAGAAAGGAGACTGGACGACAGTGAGCTAGGCACAACACCAATGAGTGGAATCCCCAGACAAGGCACAGACTGGCAGGTACAGTACTCAGTGGAACTATTGTTTTATTAAATGCCCCAGAAGAATGTTTTCCCTAAAGAAGGGGGAAGGATAGGACATTGGCCATCGCTTTAGGGGATGAGGAAGTGATAACCCCTGATGAGCAGTCACTTAAACTGGCTTTTCCACTAAAACAACTTGAATTAAGCCAGAAAGCCCAAAAAATCACACACTGGACAGGGGAAGGAGCAGACATGGGGAGGGGAAAAATGTTGGACCCTTGGCCCATGGACTGTTTTAAATACCACCAGTCAGCTGTTTGTACTGACTTGGTTAGGGAGGTGGGGCCCCAGGATTAATCCAGATTTGTTAACGACTGGATGGGTCAGTTTTCCTGGATTGCCACAGAGGGTACCCCAGGGTGTGGTTTGTCACCTTGCCTCCCTGCATTGACTCCCCTGCAGCTGACCATTGGAAAGGAGGGGGTTGGCTACTGAACCACAACAACTTATGCCAGAACTGCCCATTACTCTGGCATGGATGGCACCAGAGAATGTCACTAGTCCACTTTACAACTCCAGCATCCCGTTCATCCAGAAAAAAAGTCTAGGCCTGACAAAGGGAAATTTGTGCTCCTGAACTTTACCAATGGGACTGAGTACCAAGGTTCTGCATGACCTACTCGCCGGGGTGTACTATTTCCCTTGGACTACCTGGAAGGTCCTCCAAAACAGTGATCTTGATGCTGTAACATGCTGCCAACCATCTAGTCAAGATGCTGCATTGACAAAGGGGGGGATGGGAGGCAGTTGTCACAACCTGATTTCAGGGGCACAGGGGGACCCTTTGCCACCCAATTTCTTCATGCCCAGAGCTTTACTGGACTATTGTGGACTGTGTATTGGCCCTGGGATTTGGGAACTTCCCTGGTTTAAAATATGATTACAATATTCTATGTAGGTTTTGTATGGTTTAGAACGGCAGGGTACCTGTGATACTTGTACACTGATATCCTGCCTGCATCATCATCCGCATACTTGGGCGTTGTCTCTATCCTGAAGCCAACTTTTGTGCCAGAGGTAATAAGAACTACACGTTCCTGCTTGAGTAAGTTTGAATTGGGTTCTTATTAAGCCCCATTGAAGAAGCAGGTCATGACACTGGACGGGGACATGCAATACCATTTTAAACATGGCTTCCATTAAGCATATGCCTGTTGTATTACACAGCTTTAAGCAAAACACAGGATGGATTATGTACAAGCCAGGAAACCTACCCATAGCCAGCACTGTTTCAAGGTTACTGCCTTTCATCAGTATGGGCTTGTTCTTAGCTTGTGTAATACATTTTTTTGGGAGGTAGTTTACCAAAACAATCATTTAATTTATGGTGGGCAAAAGAGTGATAGAAGCAGAGCTTTACAGAGCTTCCATCTCACTTGGATCAAGATTATGTGGCCATAAATCTACCTTTCTAACGTGATAAAACTAAATTGAAGTTTAAATAAACAAATTTAAGACATGATGAAAGGGTCAACTGAGAGCTATACTGTAGTGGTAGCCCATTTTTAGGTGGAGAGTTTCCAAGACCTTTGAGATTTGATGGTTAAAGAGCAGATGCTACAGACATGCCCACCAGATATTAAGATATAAAAAGCAGAAGGAGAGTGTGTCTGTCTACACCAGAACAAGCAGAGTGCCAGGATCTAGGATATATGGGAAAGTGGGTTGTGACAGAGATGCCCTCAGTGGCATCATCGGCAGTCAGGTCACACTAAAGACGTTGTGACGATCCAGGGGTAGCTGTGGTCGCTGAATGGGCTAAGATCCCTGAACTGGAAAAGGGTCCATGGCAGAAGTAATGCAGACAGAGTCTCACAATAACGGTCACAATAAATGTCCAAAATCATCTGTCACAGTTTAATCTGCTACTAAGATCAAATGCATCTGTCCTGCAAGAGCTACCAGCAATGAAATCCATCTATCCAATGGAGATTAAGATCAGCAATTATTTTCAATTAACAAGTCTGTAAACTTAAACTTAATTTTGTTTATTTGTTGGGTTTCTGTTAGATTGTTAAATATAGTCTACCAAGCACTGTCCGTCTCAATACCCAATAACTAATTCTGGAATACTAATGGATGATTTTCTGTTAGTGCTGAACAAGCAATTCAGAGTGGCATCATGCTATTTAAGGCATAAATCAGTCCAGAAAAATGTCAAATATTCCCATTGGTTTAGATAAACTTTGAATACAAAAAAAGTGTATGAAGAAACTCTTCTTTCACCGAATTAATATATTAAAGACGTCAGCTCTGCATCAGAGATATTCAAGCACAAAGCCAAGCTTTATTTACAAGCATTAAACATGGAACAATAGTTGTGAATATATCATAATTACAACAATTAAAAGTTATAAGAAATATGAATAACCAAACTAACTTTAAATAACTTTACATCACCAGTTTAACTTTAGGTCGAGAGACTGAGACCTCTGTTTTATATCTGATAATATCTCACATAAACACATACACCCCATTGATAATTGTGAAGATCCACATGTCTTGGGTTGCCACAGATTGGAGTCACCCACCTCTCATACAATAACTGCCTTACTATTGTAGCTAAAAAACTGCTATTATCACTATGTTGTATTGTTTTTATGTTCCAAAACTTAAGGGGTCAGGCACCCCAGGGAATGAACGTCCAAGTCCTGTATTTATGTAATGTATTTCTTGTTTAGTTGGTTTAATATAAGTATCTTTTTTACTTAAATTATATAAAGAGCGACAATAGTTTCTAATTACTGCTCCCTATTAGAATAGGATTACTATGATATTTGCTATAAAAAAACATACCTCTTGATTTAGAATTAAATGTTAAATTAATCATTGTTGGGTAATTTTTCTTAAGAAGAAATGGTTGATAATTATCTTTCCAGTGGGTTTCTTGCAGACATATTTGCCCTTATTAAATTAGCCTTAGTAGTTCCCTCAGTCCTCGCAAAAGGCAGTTTTTTGCTGTTTGCGAGGACCCATTCCCTAATACGTCCCTCGTAGCCTGCTTTGCGAGATGACTCCGAAAAATGGCAGAGAATAAGCTCAGAGAGAGCTACGGAGTAACACGCAGATTTAAATCTATGAGGTGAACATCGCACCTCCGAATGATCCCTACGGGCACACAAAAGGGCCAGCAAGGGATCCTAAACCACATACGTACTGCCTCGGAACAGCCCGAGACAGCCGTGGGATGCTCCCCTATGCTCCCTAAACACATCACCATGCTGCACAGGTCCCTATCGGGACTCCTGCAGCCCCCCATATTAACCCCTTGCAGCTGGCATCTCCGATCGGCATAGATCAGGCCTTCTGCATTTAAATTTTTTTAATTCCCCATCTCGGCTCCTTAAAAGGCCTGTGTCACACTATAAGCCAATCCTGGCTGTGGGACCTAAAATTAACCCCCTTCTATGCTGCGGGTCCCCATCGGGACCCCCAAAGTGTCCCCACATTAACCCCTTGCTGCTGGGGTCCATAGGGACCCCCGCAGACCCCCCACATTAACCCCTTTGCAGCTGGGGCCCCCGATTGGCACTGATCGTGACCCTGGTGCATTTAAAATTTTAAATTTCCCGCCTCGCGGGTCCTCAATGACCGAAAAGGTCCTGAAAGGACCTGGGTTAAAAATATTAACCCCTACCGCGCGGGGTACTATAAGTACCCCCCCATGAAACTAAAACTAACCCCATCACTCATGGGGCTCTAAACAGACACCATAAGCCCTTAATTAACCCTGTTACACATGGGGGTCAATACAGATCCCCATAAGCCCTTAATTAACCCTATAACTCATGGGGCTCTATACAGAGCATCATGAACACTTAAATGAACCCTATAACTCATGGGGCTTTATAGAGAGACACATGAGACTATATTTACCCTGGTCAGTCCATAGGGGTTTATATAGATCCCTATAGGACACTATTAACTCCTAGGTTAACCCTACAAGTGCCATGATGGACCTCCAGGACCCTCATGATAAAGTCTAAGCACTACACTATTAACCCTAAATATAACCCATTAACCTATACCAAACCCTATCTAACCCTAACTGGGCAAATCTAACCCCATCTAGCCCTATTTAATCCCATCACTCCTGAAGGTCTATACAGACCCCAGTAAGCCTCTAGTTAACCCAATCAGTCCCATAAGGGTCTATGAAGACCCTCATAGGACAATAAGAAGCTTATTATTAACCCCATAAGTGCCATGAGGGTCCTCCAGGACACTCATGACACTAAGTACAAACACTACACTACACTTTTCCCTCCCAATAAACCACTAAATCTAAACAAACTGTTGACTGTTTAGTTATGTGTATTTGTGTATGCCTTTTCCTTTGCAGGTGTGTAATTATTTTTTTAATTTTATGTAGTGAGGGGAGGTTGTGATGTTTTTTTAATTTTATGTACCCTAGGTTTTTTATTTTATGTAGTGGTGGGGGGGGGGGGGGGGTTTGATGCTTATAGAGACCCGTGAGTTATCTGGTTAATAAAGTCTTATGGGGGTCTGTATAGATCCCCATGAGTGACAGGGTTAATTAAGGGCTTATGGGGGTCTGTATTGACCTCCATGAGTGACAGGATTAATTAAGGCTTATGGTAGTCTGTTTAGAGCCCCATGAGTGATGGGGTTAGTTTTAGTCGCCTGGGGGGTACTTATAGTACCCACCACGGCAGTGGCTAATATTTTTAGCGCTGGTCCTTTAAGGACCCACGAGGTGGGAAATTTTAAATTGTAAATGCACCGGGGTCACGATTGGTGCTGATCGGGGATCCCTGCTGCAAGGGGTTAATGTGGGGCGGCGGAGGGATCCCTATGGACCCCTGCAGAAAGGGGTTAATGTGGGAACATTTTGGGGGCCCCAATGGGGAACTCCAGAATAGAGGGGGGTTAGTTTTAGGTGCCGCGGCCAGCATTGGCTAATAGTGTACCGCGGGCCCTTTAAGGAGCCACATCGGGGAACCTCAAAGTTTTAAATGCAGCAGGTGCCTTATCTATGCCGATTGGAGACCCCCGTCTGCAAGGGGCTCATGTGGGGGGGGGGGGGGGCTGCTAAGGTCCCTTTAGACCCCTGCAGCGAGTGGTTAATGCATGTCACTTTGGGGGTCCCGATGGGGAACCCCAGCATAGAGGGGGTTAATTTTAGGTGCTGGGGGGGTAGTTGGAGTCCCCCCCCCCCCCCCCACGGCAGGGCTTATATGTGGGACTGTCGCAGAGGTCCTGATCAGGACCCCGGCAGGAATTGATGAGGTATGGGAGCCTGCAAGATCATCTTGCGGGCTATCAATCCTTAGGTAGATTTTCTCCATGTTGATACGAACGGCGCTGCTGCGTAGCTCACACATTGCTCGCAGCAGGGCTAATTTAATAACTTTGAGAAATTTGCAGCACGTAGCGTTTAAGTAGAAGCCTCTTATTTACGAGGCTGGAATTTAATAAGGCTGATTATGTCTGGTCTAGGTTTAATAAAATAATCTGTCACTGTTTTCTTTTCTAGAGAGAGTTTAATCCATGGACATCATGGGAAATTATCTTAAGTGTCATTTTATATGTTCCATGAATACAATCATCTTAAAGATCATTGTAACTTCACACAAACCACCTAAGAATTTTATTTTCAAGTCCATGACCAACATACAAACAATTACACTTTCAACATATATTTTCAATACTATTTGCTTCCTACCAAAAAAATGATAACATTATCTTATGTTAAATTTACCTTATTCCAATAAGGCCAGTTAAAATAAATACATAAAAAAAACTGGTTTTGTCTTGGAAACAGCATCTATCTAAAATTGCTACTATGAACAATTCATATTTCCCCTTCTATTTTTCCCTTTAATTTACTTTTACAAAATATATTATTTTCAGTGCTTGCTCTTTTAATTAGTAATATTAAATCTAATATTTCTGATATCTGTTGCTAAATTTGTCATTATCACTAATATTTACCATTCCTTTCTTCTTTTTCCCTCTTTCTCCCTCCTTTATTTTTTATCTATCTATATATATATATATATATATATATATATATATATATATATATATATATATATATATATATATATATATATATATATATATATATATATATAATACTGTGTCTAGGAAAAGAAAGGGGGAGAGATTTGTTTCATTTATTTAATCACCATCATTTTTAAAAGGTTTTAGGTTCTACACCTTTTGAGACTTTACAGATATTCTAGGCCTGTCCATTGATATTGATGTTTCAACTGGTAATCCCTATTTCATGAGAAGTTTTTATTCCTCTGCTTTATTTTTATAACAGGTTTCTTGTCAATGTTCTTTATAATTTCTATTTGGAAAGTGTGCCACCATCTGAATCTTATCCCTTCCTTTCTGAGCATGTTTGGAATATTTATGAATCCTTTCCTTTCTAATAGAGTCAGCGTTGACAAGTCAAAAAAAATGTTTTCATAAGGATGACTAGGATTTTTAATTTCTCTTGAAATGTTCAAAATGTCTTCCATATAAGAACTAAAATATATATTGACAATAACATTTCTAGGTGTATCTTTATTAAGTTATTTTGGTAATAGAATTCCATATACTTTGTCTCACATACTTTCAATTGGAGATTTTGGTTTCAGCAAAGAAGAAAAAATATCTGTTATATACAGTATTTACTCAAATCTGTTCTAGAGATTGTTTCTTCAACCCCTCTAATTCTGATATTATTTTGTCTAACATGATCTTCCTGCAAGATAGAATTAACCTTAAGTATTTCAATCTCTTCTTCTAAAGATTTAACCTAATTAAGAATCAAGCTATTCTCACTTATAAGTTTGTGCAATCTCTAGTTCTTGCAATTTCCAATACATATTTCCAATTTTTCTGGTGTTCTTGAGAATATATTGTCTAATTTCTGTCTTTAAAGATGCTTGAAAGTCAGATAAAAGTTTCTTCATATTAGAAACTGTTATTTTCTATTCCCCCATTGTATTATCTCCAAATGGAGGTTCTTCAAAATCTGATAATGTTTTACTTATATTGGAAAAAGGCAAAGCAGAATGAGTAGGAGTTTGTAAGTGCGAGGAATCAGGAGTTTTTCCTTTAAAGAAAAACATTTGGGCAATGACTTTGAATTAGTTTTGTTGTCTTTAGTTTTAGATTTAGTAACTGTTGATTCTTTATTCTTCATCTTTATTAAAGATATTTCTAAAAATTCATTTAAGATAAGTTTTTTTTTTTTATCTCTTATTATATTAGTCCTTTAATCCAATTATCATACTGTGGACCCAATTCATTTTTTTAACTACCTTCATTGATCTTAATTTTAAGCAATACAATACATTTTGCTATTAGTCTCAACTACTCATACTTGAAATGTTTTCATATATTGTTTATAAGCATTGCTCTTTGTCACAACTGGATGGACTGGGCTCAACAGTTGTTTTAGTTATTTAATATGTTGTTATGTTAATTACTGTATGTTATACTGTAAGTTCAGTTATAACCAGTTCATGAGGGGTTAACTGACAGTTAGAATATTGTGATGTCGTCAGAAACTGCCATGTATAGAGTCAGTTATGACAGGGGAGCCAAAAAGAGGTAACTGGAGGTAGAGTAAGTGATTTTTATGTTAGGCTCTCATCCCCAGGATAAGCTCAAGGAAATCTGGGAAGGGCCCTACCCCATGACAAAGAAGTTGAACCTCCATACATATGTGGTAATTTTTTTTTTTTTCAATGTTTTTTTATTATTTATCAATACAAAACAACACCATATACATCCAAAGTGACTTAAAATCAAACAAAACATATACAATCTTTCAAACAAACACTCATAAAATCGTTGCAAGAAAGGTTATTTATCCTTGTCACTTAATATAAAAGAGGACATAATTTATTGTGTCTTAAAGGACCATCCACTATAATAGAAGGGGAAAAGAAAAAGGAAAATGTAAGCATTGAGCCCTTAATCATAAAGATTTATGCATTACAGACTTTCTTATTTCTTTACATCTTACTTCCTTCCTTCCCTTTTCATCTCCACATATTTATCCCATATATTTAACTGTGTTGACAACCCCTTCATTTTCCCTTGACAACTTTGGTTTATATGGTCAAAATCTCTATTTCTGTTTATAATTCTACAAATTTCGGGAATTGAAGGCATTGTACTCACTTTCCAAGATTTGGAGATTAATTCCTTAATTACCAGTAGAATATGTGATAACAGATAATAACACTTTGGAAATTGTTTCTTAAGATGTAAATGTAATATTAAAATTTCCATATTAAAAGGAATTTCTTCCTCAAATACCTCTGATAACAACGCAACACACTTCCTCCGAAAAGATTTTAATTTAATACAGTCCCACCAAACGTAAATGATATCAGCCCGTAGCCCACATTCTTTCCAAAACAGTATGGCATCTTTCTTTACAATTTTACTAATAAATTCAGGCGTGTAGTGCCACATATTAATAATTTTAAAGTATAATTCATAATAAGCCAGAAATCTTGCTGATATTCTAACTATTTTAATAGTATTCTGCCATTCCTCAATAGAGCTAAGAAATCTTCCTTTTCTCTCCCACTCTACCATTCCTGCAGTTTTACCCCATTGCTCATTCAAGTAAAGGATCTTTTGGCATCTCGATATTCTATGAGTATTCTTATTATTATATATCATTAGTTCAAATGTAGATAAAGATTTCATATTTTTCTTTTTAAATCCTCTCGGTTTAAGTAGGTTCTGAATGGACATAAACTGCAGCCACATATTTTTTTTTAGTTTAAATTTGTCCTGAAATTTTGGCCAACTAAGCATCATTCCTCCTTCATAGAAGTAATTCATATAGTTTATACCAAGTTTTTTCCAGGATTCTATACAAACTTGCTCTCGATATATTTTTAAGATTTCTATGGGGGTACCAAACGCTAGGATATTCTGATAATTTCATTTTTGTCTTAATTTTCATCCAAAATTTAAACAATGACTTTATATTTCTTAGAATAAAGCTATTTTTCAATTCCTCCATATTAGGAATCAGCGACCCAACACTCAGGCAGTATATTTTTATTGGCCCAATCTAACACTTACACCCAGAAACACATTCTGCACATCGAATAAACATTTAAAGATTACAAAAATGACTCTAAGCCTTGTAAGCTCAAATAATTTGATTAAATGGGCTCCTTGAGGTCCAGGGTACATAACCAGGGCCTGGGGCCAAACACTGTACAACATATAACTGTGTCATAGTCCTTTAAGGATCCCCTTATGACCATGGCAATAAACTTTGAGTTTGGTAGCCACATGGCTAGTGTTCATCCATAGCCAGTTGTCAACCAAAAATAGTCCAGTCATGAGACCACAGAATCAAGAGAGTGGTGGGTACCTGGTGGGAAGTTATGTAGTGTGCCCCAGCAGGGCAAAAAATAATTTAGGTTATTGGGCCAAAAGATCAGATAGTTGAGCATTCTGGGGCTCATTAGGTTAGGAGACTGACTGAAAAATTCTGAGTAACTGTTCCTGAAGGCTGGGCAGGAGCCTTATCTCGGGATTGCTGCAGGTAGGCCGGCAGACAGTGAGTAGACTATGCGGTCACTGCTAATACCTCTTCAGCCTGTAAATGTGACTAATGCGAGTGATCTTACATTCAGGGCCTGCACATAATCTCTGACTAACCGTGTTAGAGCAGTTAACCTCTCTCAGAAAATGCATATATAAGAGACCGCAGGCATCAGTTCCTGCATTTACTACCCCTCCCAAGACTTTCGGATCACATTCATACATGAGCGTGAAGGGGAGAAACCAGTTGACTCCTGCATACCTCATGGTAGACAAAGAGGAGATATGGTAGAAGCTTCTCCCAATCTCCCACTTGGTCCATGAAGGCACGGAGCATTCGTTTCAAGGTACCATTGAAGACAACATTGGTTTAGGATGATAGGGTAAGGAGCTTAGGTGCTTGATCCTGCATAGCCTACATAGCTGCCGGGTTAGTTCAACCATGAACTGGGTAACTCTATCCAACAAAAACTCCCTGGGAAACCCTACCCAGGAGAATTCAACCATTAAGGCTTCCTCTATGGTTATATCTATAACTCTAGCAAAGGAAATGTCCTCAGGGTAGCGGGTAGCGTAGTCTACCATCATAAGGATATATTTATTCACTGTCCTGCTGGGTCCCGCCAAGGGCCCTAAGATATCAATAGTGACCTTATGGAATGGGGTATCCATAATGTGCAAGTAACCCACATACCCGTCTACAGTTGTCTGCACCTCTCAAAGGAATTAAAGGAGTCAGAACCGACTACCTCATTGCGAGCCACACATTGCACAGCAAAGAGAGAAGGAGAGAGAGGGAGAGAAGGAGAGTTAGAAGAAGGGGAGCGAGAGTTGATGGAGAGGGAGGGAGGGTTGAGAGTGAGAAGGAGAGGGAGAGAGGGAGAGAGAGAGGGATGGAGAGAGAGAGAGAAGGGAGAGAGAGAGAAGAAGGTAGGGAGAGATATAATATTGTACCGTCATTTTTGATGGGCAAGTGCCTAGTTCAGATATACTTTACAGGAATATGTGGCTCACCTAGCCATAATCCTGAGTTTGATCCTGCAAGCAGGGTTGACTATTCACCCTGACGATAGTAAGTTTGCTAAATTGGAGGTTGCCATACCTAGGGCAAAGAGTATGGAATAGGAGTGCAA